>VZDJ01007747.1:556986-895157 GCA_008694505.1 Cyanoderma ruficeps | reverse complement strand
TTTTTTTTAATTAACAGAATGCTGAAAGATACTGTAGAGAGAAGTTGTCTCTATAAGGACACATAGGATTTAATCTCAGAAGTATACTACCTCCCCCATGGCCTGCTCAAGGCTGCCTGCTTATGCCTCCTCTGTTGGTGGCAGTTCTGCCTCCAGGACTCTTGTCCTCTCTGGCAGACTGGCAGTAAGGGGTCCCCTGATGCCACAATTTGCAAGCTTGGCTCTTGATCAACCTACTTGGCACGGCAATAAACCTGGAGGTACTTCATGTTTTGCACACAATGCCTCACACTTGTTAACTTTATGTCTTCCCTTGTCAAGTGAAATCAATATTGATAATAATAAATCCATTAGCAATTAATTATAAATGAATTATCATTCCTTGAAAATTACTTTGACGGTAAAAAACACAGTAAGACATTTTCTAAACATTCCCTGTTTACCTCTTCTGTTGCATAACTGTTTTCTAATGGTTTTAAAGCCCTTACTAAAACATCCAGTTTTTTCAGCTGTTCCTCCACTTTGCCCTTGACCCAGCAGCTGGCTGGGTCAGAAGGCACCTTTCCCCAGATGATTTTAATCCCACTGTTATTCAGGCACAGAGAACACCACACTCCTCCTGTTCTTGTGAACAGGACTACAAATCTGACTACACAATGCTGCTTGGGGCACGTTTACAAGCCCGATACCATAACATCACATGAATGTGCATTGAAAACTTCCTCAGGGTGGCAGTGAGGGCCCAGCACAATTTGCCTGAGGTGTCATACCTAAAACGTGAAACTGTATTATCTCACATGGCACACCATGAACCATTTTCCCTACAGGAAAGACTGGATTGGTTGTGTTTGCAGATTGGGGATATTTTTCAAACCAGTGGGAAAAGCTGAGCAAGGCTCCTCCAAGCAGTTCAAGCAGGGGACCAAAGCATATTTTACATTTTATGGAGGAAAGTTAAGAGGATGAACAGAGGACAGAATGGGAGCTTCTGCTAAACAGAGTAGCTATATCTTTAAAAACTCTTTCCAGAAAAGCTGACATAGGGCAGACATAATTTCTTACTGTTGAACTGACACTAGGGTGACTGGAGTTACCATTTAGAAAAAGCGACTACACGTCTACCCAGCTCAAATCTTTTCCCTCCAAAGTCCTTCTTTTTAAATTTATAAAGCTGGAAGTCTTGGAAAGAATCTTCTGCAGTCATTATGTCCTATACTTTCCCAAGAGTCAGAATAAGGTTTAGCCACCTCCTCTCTGTAAGGTGTTGATCTAAGCTGTTCTCATATCTGCCAATTAAAGGGCTCAATATCTAGATAAAACCTTGTTCCCAAGGCATAGCTTAACTTTTTTTTTTCTTGCAAATGACGTTGATTTATTTTTATCCTTCTCACAGTGGCCATGGAGAACAAATGATGACTGTCCTCTCTAAAGCAATTGTTTACATATTGAAAAACTCATACGTTTTCCCCCATAGTCTTTTTCCTCTAGACTAAACAAACTCGGTTTCTTTAACATTTCCTCATCACTCATGCATTATAAAGCTTTTATCATTCTTGTTGCTTTCTTCTGGACAGTCTCCAATTCATCTACATCCTCAACTCTGCTGGGCCCTGCCTGACAATCTGTTGCTAAGAAAAATGCCACGCTTCTGAGTGAGATGCTAGAGATCTATTTCCAGATTTAGCATTTTTCCATGGTAGATGTAAGCATTTTAGTTTCTGTTAGTACTGATAAATATATATATACACACATATATAATAAAACAAACAAAACAACACCAACTCTCACATTCTTGAAGGCGATTTGTCAGTTTTGCACTTCAGTGGCTACTGTCTTTATAAAACATTTCCATGTGTTCCATGGCACTTTCCCCACCCAGCAGTATGGCTACTGAGGCAGTCAGAGGCTTTGCAGTCAGCAACCCTTGTAGAAGAGCCTCTCACAAGGCAATGTAATTAAAGTCAGAATTCAAAGCACTTCAAATAATCAAAAAAACTACCCACTCCCAAACAGAGGCAAAATCAAAGAGCCTGCCATGGAAAGAAACCCGGCAACCCTGAAGGCATGAGCAACCAACCTAAAGAAATTACATGCCAACAGAGGGAAATAGGGGAGGAACTAATGGCATCAACAGTTGAAAAACAAACAAATTCAAGAGACTTTAAAAAGGCAGTAACTTGGCTACCAAATTACATGTTTTGTAGGTATTTGGGATAAGGAGGAACATGTGTGGTTAGAGTGTCCAGGCTTGGTTTAATCCTGACCATGGAAAGCATTGGGTGTTTCCTCCTTGGTATGAGTCGTGGCTACCAGCAAACACTTGTGTAGTTTTGAGTGGTCCCACACTCACAGTCAAATCAGAAACATGCTATTGTCTTCTTGCTAAGCTTAGAAAAGGGATGGTACACTCAATAGTCCATCTGTTTTCTAGATCAGTGTTGGCTACAAACTTCATCACATCAATATCCTTAAGGTGTTATAACTGCTATCATGAAGCTGGTAAGTTTTGCTGGTAGCTTATTTACTCAAGAGGAGCACACAACTCAACAGCAGTCTAATTTCCAAAGATTTCGTTTTCTTCTGTGGGCTGGCTGAAGTTTCACAAAATTCTTAACAAAATACAGAGTAGGCAACTCATACCTGATTTGAACTCTTTATCAAAAACACCTCCTTGACTTCCTCTTCCAGGAAAATTCGTGGATCCCTCCACATAAATTCAGGGATCTGTTCAGTAAGCTAAGCAACAGCTTTATCACCCATACTATGGCTCCTTTAGTATTTCTAATAACTTTAGAAGAGAAACACAAATTCCATGTTGTCTACATAATGAATTTCTTTTAAATGGTAGAACAGGAACCAACTCATCCTAAGGGTGAAACCAGTAAAATATAAGTTGGTGCAATTAATTTAGCAAGCTTTCAGCCTGATGATGCTTATTTAACCAATGTGGATGAAAGCAAAATTTCCCCACGGCCCCTAAAAAACACCTCAACTAAGAAAATAAGCGTAAGTGTGGTAAAGAGCATGTTGATACCCCAAGGGACCAGAGAAAGTGCAACAACAGAGTGCCTTATACAGAAGGGGGAGTGTTAAGCATGTTTAAACCAAACATTTCTTTCCCTTTCCTTTGGGATAAAACTATTTCCCATGGAAACTAAGGCTGTGCCCCTACATGTGTAGCCCAGGGAGAGATGCTTTGATGTGAAAGAGAATCCTGGTAAAGTACCGGATGCAGAAGCCAATGTGGAAATAGGAGGGACTTCCAGAAGCAGGAAAAAGCATTGTCCCAGAGGGGCTTCCATCACCCCCCCCAGGTCATCACTCAGACTGTCTGGCTAGTTTCCTCCTGACAGTCACTTTGCCATAAGGAAAGTCTTGTCTCAGACATGGGGCAAAAGTTTATAACTTTTCCTTTACCTAAGACAGCTAAATGAATGTGAGATTTTATGGCACAATCTAGATATAAAAAACTAAAGTGAAAATGTCACAATTTATAAACCAAACACTACTTTTAAGAATATCACAGAAAACTTGGAGAAACCATGAGAACTTAAGAAAAGTAGAAGTGTCGCAAATTTGAATTAGTCTAGGGAAACGGGAGAGTGATTTAATTCTGTAAAATTTTAGGAATAATACAAAGAAATGAATATGAGAATTAGCATGAAAGTCTTACAGGTGTAAGACTCATATGCTTTTGGAGCTATATGGTCTATATGAAGGTAATGTGCACATAGTGTGCAGATGATTTGCTTTGGGTTATTAGTCTCCAAGGCAGATTGTGTGGGGGATCTGCATGTAAACACTTGCCTGGTACTGCAGGACTCACAGCCCAAGGAGTCTGTTCTAGAGATAAGAAGTTCTATGCTGATTCTCCCATGCAGCTCTTTAAAAGAGCCAAACATTATTCTCTGCTTTCTTCACCTGTCACTGAAATGAGTGCTGGTCATGGCCTAAACTCCACCAGTGAGCTTAAAGAGAGAGCTCTGCTAGTGCTACCACATGACACTGAAGGAGCAGAAATCCTCCTGCATGCCCACGAGCAGATTATGGTCACATGTGGAATCTGTTCAGCAGCAGCAAAAGAGAGAATGAATCATGACAACTTGTTATTGTACAGTAAGTCCTTCTTCACCCTCCAAGTTTTCACCATTGTCAAGGTTCTTGAGGGTGCTGGTTGTGAAACAGCTGATAGGAAACTGAAGTATCATTTGATCAGAAGACCTTATCTAGGCACATAGGCCACACCTGAGCAAATGGCCCTATGATGGCAGTGGTTGAGGTTTGCTCCTGTAAGTATTTCAGCACTCACAGGCAATAAACTACATCATCATTTCTTTGTGTGGTGTGGCTCACACTGACACATCCAGTGCGGTTTCTGTGACAAAGACTTTGTCAGCGCTCCCTCTCAGAGTAAAGTCTGGCACCTTGTTTCACATTCAGATCAATACATTTGTTTTACCTACTTAAATGAATTTATTGGATTATTATGTTTGGTGACTTGAAAGGACTTCATATTGGTGGCCTTTGAGGCTAACAAATTAGGTGTATTTATCACCAAGTTTGCACTTGGTGCCTACCTCACATAAATTAAGTACACTAGCTCTCTTCAACATCATTTACATTGACAGTCTACTAAATAGATTACTGCTTTACCCCATGTTCTTAAAGATAAATAGAATATTGGCATATGGATCTCTAAGCAACATCATGCCTGAAGATATGGGGAGCTGAAAGAGGTCAGAGTTCCTGAAAATTGAGCCACAGGATCAACATCACAACTAAATCTTTGTGGTCACAGCTAAATCTGATGTCCAGTTGACCACTCAAAGTCCTTTGAAATAAGACCCAAAGCCAGAAGAAACTCCAAGCCCTCCTGTGCAAGGACTGGTTTCCTCTCTCTCTGTAGTGGGAGTAAGAGTATTTTACTCTTACATAGGGAGCCCTGAGGTATATTTAATTAATGCTCATTACGAACTCTGAGAGGAGGTTGAGACATAAACATTATTATAGCTTCAAAGCCTGTGGGGATCACTCAGGTTTTACTCAGCTCTCTTATGCTGGCAGAGTTCTTATTGACCTCCGGACAATCCAAATACGTGGAACAAAGTGTTTAGAATTTGGCCCATAGTGTATGTCTCTCTCTTGGGCTGGACTTGGCTCTAATCCATCCTACATTCTTTGAGTCTCATCTATTCATTGACTAAAGCACCAAGAGCCTTCCAAGGTGTTACTCCACAAGCAATGATTCTCATTCAAACATTGCTCACTATCAAACAGTCTAACCCTATTAATAATAACTTTAAAGAGAACAGAGAAAGAAGAGACAAGAAGTAGATTCAGTTAAGATTTTTTTTTTTTACCCAAGTTTTATGTTCCTTTCTTTTATCTTTTTATCAAGGCAACTGTATTCTGAAAAGCCTGAGGGTACAATAAACAACAGAAGGTGATGCAATGGCTGCTCGTTATTGCTAGATGGGTGAATCATCCTACTGGCTGTTATCTGCGTTATTGGAACAGATCACTCGAGGGCTGCACTGAACATGGGCCACAAAATGTAATGCTGCACTAATATCATGATGTGACACGTCAGTCTCTTTATTTCTAGATGAGTTTCCTTTCAATTGCACATAGATAAAATCATGAGAAAGGGTGCCCATGGGATATATTAAAGATTCTACCTGGGCCTTGTTTTTGAACAAAGCTCAGTTGGTACTGACTGGCTAAATCCAGCAACCTATGTTTACACCAGTGAGCAGCTGTTCATGCAAAAAATTCCATTGTTTCATCAGGGCATCTCAAGCAAGTGACTGCTCCCTTTTCAGAACTAGTACTGAGGTTTTTTCCTACTCCACCCTGCTGTTTTATGCAAAATGCCACATCCTACTTAGTTTTTAGGGCATATCAAGGTACCTTTTTTCCCCCTGGGTTTTAAGACATTGTACTACTGGGACTAAACTGAGAATGAAATGTTTCCACAAGCGATACACAAGCATTAAACATGCCAATATAAACATATTTTACCAAAACAAAAATTACTTCTTTTATTCTTCTCACACATGATGATCAACATGAATACCTCCATAATTTGGATCCTAAAACCTGCCTTGCCTGGCAGAAGAGGCTGTTCTGTGTGTTTGTACTTGAGGTTCTCTAACCAAATGACACTTTTGATGTAAAAATACTAACTTTAAGTGTTAACTACACAATTTAGCAGCCGTGATATGCTTTTGGTTTGGGTATTTAATTATATAACCTATTGTCTTACATCTGGAGTCCATGAAAACACTTGAGGTCCTTCAGGAAACAGGCACAGAGGCAGCAAAGAAAATTTGTGACTTTAGGAAGTGCCTCTGCTGAGCTGTCTCTAGTCAGCCTCTGCAAACCAGATCTTGTTTACTCCACAGTATTTTGTGGTATATTTCTCCCCTTTGTTTTTTGCAAGTCTTTGTGTGGCTTTTCCCAAACCAAAGCTTTCAGGGTTTGAACTAACAACTGCAGTACCATCAGCTGTCCCCTGGGAGGGGGATGTAGTACTGCATGACTGTAATCAGACCACAGAGTTCCTAGAGCAGAAAAGAGAGGCTTACACTTCATGCTGAGCTATCTGTGAAGAATGAGAAATCAGGACAACATGGACTTAATGAACTTTACTATTGCTTAGAGACAAGACCCACTGCAATGTCCAGTATTCACATAAGGACATTTTCCCTCTGCACCAGGGAAGAGATTTGTAACAGCAAAGGTGTCTAAAAGGCTTCGTTAGTCATGCCACCAATGAAGGAAATTAAGATGACACTCACAGTTGCCTGGCCCAAACCAACCATACAGTGGTAGAGCAAGGCATGGCTGCAGCACTAGGGCTGCAGCAACCTTAGGCAGTCCAGCAGCCCACAGGTAAATGGCATGGCTGTCTCAGCTCTGCCAGGTCTCCCCATGGCAGAGGGGCTTGCAGCTGCAGAAAACCCCAGGATGGGGTTAGGACTAGTTTCTTGAAGCTCTGTTGGCCAGACTTTCCCTCCTGGTGAATAACATATCCCTAAAAGACAGCACAAAGTCATGGAATCATACAATCATTTAGTTTGGAAGAGACCTTTAAGATCATCAGGTCCAAACATTAACCCAGCACTGCCAAATACACCACTAAACCATGATCCCATGTCTGTAAAATCCCTCCAGGAATGGTAACTCCACCACTTCTCTGGGCATCCTGTTCCAGTGTTTCCTTACTCTGACTACAAGAAATACACAAGTTAACATCAACGCTAGTGATTCTCCTATTTCTGTTGCTAAACTCAGTACCACATTTCCACAGCTGTTTGGATTTTGCTGCGTAAGGCATTGTCCATCAGCTCCCCAGCCTCCTTTCTGCACCCCTTCTCGCACCACTTAGAGCTCAGAACCACGGCCAACAGGACCAATACATATTCCACTTGCTGCCAAGGGCAACTTGGGCACCCTTACAGTTTCTTTTTACCAGATTAAATAAAGTCAAGCTCCCACAATGAACGCAAAGTGGTGGGGCTGAACACACACCTCAGATTATCCAGGAGAAATTCACCACTCCAGAAATCACTCTCTATTAAGCTGACCCCACCACAAGAGATAAAATATCCCTGAACATTTACTAACACATTCCTCTTGTGCCTTTGCCCAGCCTGAGGCAGAGCTGGGGACCCAGGCAGGGCCCTGCTCATCCCCACAGGGCTCTGGTCCCACCACACCGTGCACCCGGATAGGCCCAATGGCCACCTCAAGCAAAGGACAGAAACAAGGCCAGAGCAAAGCTCTGCTGTGATACAGTGACCATCTTCATCTGGATGGTACAACATAAACTATATTTGGAAGCCAGAATGTGGCTCTGTGTGCCTGCCTACTGTCTGAGCTCCTTTCAGCTGCATGTTTTAAAGACCGATTTGGCTTTTACATTTTGTTTTAATGTCCAGCAGAGAAATAACTTCTCAAAGATAAGCCCTTTATCCCCTTTGTCATTAACATTTCTCACTCTCTTTTGCTTTAAAAGATTTACAGTGATGGCAATGAATGCTTATGCATTAGAAACATTAGAGGTAAGACACTAAATTTTTACAAAAAAACCCAGAGAGAGACATTGTGATTTTTTTAAAGCAATGTTTTCTCTATGAAGAAGTGTGTCCAAGATGAAAGAAGTAACTGTTATTGTAAGGTATTCTCCATTTTGAATCCAGAAAGTACAGGAAGCTGAGCAGTCTCTTTGTTCATCCAGCTACTGCTGCTGATGGAGACAAAGCAAGTCACCCGTCTAGTCTTCAAACTAGACAAACATAGTCTTGTGTTGATTTCGCTTTTCTTAGACAAAAGCTTTTCTAATGGGTGGGGTCAGTCAACAAGGATGGAGGAAGAGGGATTTGCGGTTACAGCTGAACTGCCTTCTGTGTGCTCATGGTCAGCTTTCATCTTCTTCATTGCTGTGTACATTAGGCTATGGCAAAATCAGTCCAGAGAGAGAGAGGGAAGGAAATCCCAGAATAATGCCAACATCCTGGGAGAAACCTTGCCCATGAAGATAGGGAGCAGCAAAGCACTCCTGACCCGATACACCATCCAGCCTCTCCAGCTGCAGGGTGTTTGGTGTTAGTTAAATACAAAAGATCTGTTGATGGTTGTTCCCCTCCCCTCTCCATTTTATGAAATTTCATATGGGAATTCCAAAACCATTGACCAGCTCTATGACCAGGAAAAATATTTTTGTAAGTGAGCCAAAGGTTTTTCCCTGGTTAATTCTCAAGAGTTCAAACGTTAATTAAGATTTCAACCTATGATAATTTTCAATAAGTTCTAAGGAATCACAGGTTGAAAATCCTCTGGAAGAAAATTTGAGAAAAGATTATGTGGCAATTTGAGAAAATGAGTGGATTTCACTTACTCAGAACAGTCATATGCTACAGAGTTTTTTTCCTACACTTCAGCATTTTTTACATCTGCTTGAAAAATACAGTAGAATGAATTGTACAAATTACATTGTATTTACATTAAATAGATGTTGTGTGGTAGGCAAAAATAATAATAATAAAAAAGCCAAAATAGGAATGAGGCAAGTTAATTGCATGACAAGAAAGAAAGGAAAACCCCATGAAAACAGAAGCAATGCAATGCTGTCCGTGCACTCTCTGACCTGAGTCCGGAGATGTGTTAACAGCACACACCACAGCCTGAGGCAGAAAAATGTGATGTGGTTGACAAAACTGTGGCATGACTAAAGACAGAGCATGTCAATTGTATTTATGTACTAGTCTCTGAAGTGGAGAGCATATTGTCAAGCAGCCTGAGGGAGCTGTATCATATGTAGCTCCGTCTGCAGCATGGTATAGCTGTATCCCATTAAGAAGCTAGTAATGGAATATATTAAATATCCTCTTGAAGGCTAAGGGTCTCATCCTCCTGCACTGAAATCAATGCAATTTTTGCAATTTATTTTTAATGGGAAGAGAATCAAACCCTTTCAGCTGCTATTCTTCTGACGGATTCACACGCATACACAACAACTAGTAAAACTAACTGTGTGTTAGTCGGCTATGTGTTTTCCACTCCCAAAAATGCCCATCCATGGTCATATCACAATGACTAAGGGTAGGCTTGTCTGGGGACAGATCTGCAACTACTCTGCCTGGGTCCCACCCAAAAGCCAAGAGACCATTCACAGAGCAAAAGCTGTCAAATGCTCTCTTTCAGAGCAAGTAGACCAGCCTAAAGCACAGAAATTTGGTTTTTGATTGTAATATACACCTAGATGTATCCTAAAAGATAGTAGCATTTTATACTCTGCTATTAAAAAGCCATCACATGCTATTTTCATTCACTCCCTCCAAAACATTTTTTTTTCAATCATCTTCATAGCTCACCTCCAGCTAAATAACTTGTGTGTATGATTCTGTTTCAAGATCTCTCAGGAAATACACAGAGTCAGAGAAATAATCAGAGTTTAGTATGCTGGCTTCCTGTTCTGTTTCTTGAGGAGAACAGGCTGGGTTCTGTTCTGCTTTCCCCTGGGGAAACAGAGGGGACTGCTGATGGTGGTGGAGCTAAACGAAGGTAAAACATCAAAACCCAAGAAAAAGTGATTCAGAGGGAATTCTGGGCTAAAACTATGGGGCACATTTTTAAAAAGCCAGATGTTGGCTTACAGGAAAGTTTCCTTTAAGCGCAATACACAGTTAAGTTTTCCATTTGTAATGAACTTGAAAATAAAACTCCATGCATTCTGAAGGCTTGGAAGTCCTGTTGGCACATTAGAAAAATGCCATTAAAAAAAAAACACAAAAAAACCCACAATGTATGTATGTGTGGTGGCTCATAGACAAGTGCCGGAGGTGGACAGCAGTGGTCCTTCTCACTGATGGTGGTGTCCTACATCATAGCTCTGTTCCAAAAGAGAGGCTTGGGAAGGAGCCAGCTCTGGGTCCTGCAGGATTTAGACCTCAATGTCCCCTTGGGAGAGTGCTGCAGCAAAGCACACAGCTTCTGGCCACAGCAGGGCTGGCAGGGGTGTGCTGCTTGATAAATGATCTTACTGCACTTCTCTGTGAACATCATCAGCCCTATACAGGTGAAGCTGGATAAATTTCTCTTGAAGACCACAGTAACAGATTTTAGGTGACTGCTTGTTAATCTCATTCCCTTAACTAACCCAAGAGTAACCCATACAGGTGAGGCCACTGAGATTTCCATTGCACAGGCAGGCATCTTCATCTCCTTGGAAAGAGGGAATCTGAGGGGTTTTTTATGAGAAGTGCTGCACGGCAGCATTGGGTTCAGCTTCTTACCGAGAAATCTCTTACTTCACAGTGGCTCTGGTGTTTCTGGCTCCAACCATTTATCTGAAGCAGAGAAGTAAACAAAAGTACCAAATCTCATACTGGGTTTTTTTCACTCACCTGTGTTGTAAAAACCTTATGACATTTTTCTTTACAGTTGAAAATGCTGCATTCTCAAGAGCTTTATGAACAGGAGCAGGAAAATACAGACAATTTGTACAGTCTCTTCAAATGGAGGCAGCTTATTTTTGTTCCTGCTGATTCAAAGCACAATTTGTACAACCCCAGTGATGAACTTCCTCTTTTTAATTTGCCAATAGCATATACCAAGCACCAACCCAGTGTGCAACAGGGCGTGTGAAATTAAAGGACTAGACAGTAAATGAGCTGAACACTAAGTGTGTATTTGTATTTGTATTTGTATTTGTATTTGTATTTGTATTTGTATTTGTATTTGTATTTACACAGTAGTGTTGCTTTCTCTGTACCTCGAGTTCTCAGCTAGGCCTAGGGCAAGAGAGCAGGCTGCAGACAAGATTTTCTCCTTGTTGGACTGAAAGAAGCTTCTATGCAATAGAGATACAGGCAAAGAGCATCTATCTGAAAATACCTGCCATAACAGTATCCATGCATGCATGTTTTGTATAGGACTAGGATGCACAAGATCACCTGAAGGCTTGATGCACTTCACAGAATCACAGAATGTGTAGGTTGGAAGAGACCTTCAAGATCATCAAGTCCAACCCAGCCCTAACACCACTTACTCCATCACCTGTCATACCTCTGCTTCTGGGAAGAGCAGGAAGGACTGGTAGAGCTTAGAATCTGGCTCAGGAGAGCTGAGTCAGAGCAGAACCTGGCTGGGCACAGTGCAAGTACTGCAATTCCTTAGAGCCCATCTTCAGACCGGCTCAGGGCTGTTGGTGCTGTTGGCAAGAGGCATTTCCTGTCTGTTTGTGACCTGGCTCTTCAGTCTTTACAAAGAACAACAGACTGCTCAATTTTTGCTATGCAAAGATAGAACGACCTCATTCTTCCACAACCAGCTCCTCAGACTTGGAGCTCCACTGCAAGATCTCAGACAAGGTTGTACTTCTGTGACCTGGATATCTTGGTCTTACTGACGTCCACACTTTTGTGATGCTTTCTGAGAGGTAGGTATATATATTTCCTGCAATTCAAGGAGACACAAAAACCTGTAGCACTGTGATACAGAGATCACAGGAAGAAATGCAGCATAGAAGGGTTTCAAGGTTTTGAACTTCCCTCTGTGAAGCTTCTAAGGGCAAAATCTAGAACTTGAAATCAGAAATAGTGTGGGTTTACCAAGACAGTAAACCACTGAGGCAAAGAGAATGGCTGACCTGAGAGCCTGCAGAAGGGAAGTCCTCAAATAGCCCAAACATCGGGAAGGGATCACATATAAACTAAAGGTGAGCGATGGCATTACAAAACATGGAGAGATGCCCTACAGTCACCAAAAGAGCAGGGTGGCCAAACCTGCAGACTGAAAATGCCCACATTCGGACTTCCTGCTTGGAGTGAAAAGTGTTTCACCCTCAGCTGGTGACATCATCTGGATCTTCCCGACACTGAAGTGAAATATTGTCTAAACACTCCCACATGAAAGTAAAATAATTTCTAAGCATTTTCACTTTTTCTGTATTATTAAAAAGCTTTTAAATATATCCACAATAAATTGATTCCAAAGAGACAAAATCATTCCTGGGTTATTTTTACCAGAAATGTTTATTCAAGAAACAATCCCTTTTCACCTGCAATTCTTAATTTTCTAGCTTCTAAGTTATATAGATTGCTGTGAACTTCCTTAATTTAGTTGTTCTGGGGGTTTTTATCCATGTCTCATTTTTTTTTTTCTATTTTGTTTGAATAATTTTGCTTGCAGGTATTTTCTTTAGAAAAACAGGAGAATCATCTTTTCCAAATATGGAGTTCTGACTGTTGGCCATCTGAGAAAACATTTCTCCTCAGTTGTGAGTTACAATTTTTACTTCCTTTTAAAATTTCTTTCCTCCAACTTATTTGGCCCATAACTTTTTGAGAGAGGCATCATCTGTCTTCTCTCAGCACTACCACCAGGGCTGGAAATACCCATGGGAAGCTTGGATTTGTCATGGTGCACTAAAATAAGCAGTGCCCTCTAGACCACCAGGGACAGGTGGGGCCCCAGTCAGCTGGAGTGTCAACATGTCTTTGAATGGTGACAGAAAGGCCACCATTTGAAGAACATTTCACATGGCTTCCTATACAATACATGTATCAGTGCAGGAAGAGAACAGATAACTCCATCAGGCCACAAATATTTAATAAACAGCATTTTTGTCCACCACACTTGTGGCACTAAAAAAAATCAGCATGCATTCCTCATTTTTTGCCTCAAAACACTGACTGTGACCTTGATGTTTGAATTTGTAGAAAGCTGTCTGAGCTAGGACTGAGCACAGGGGGCAGGTTTCAATTTGTTAGGCTCCCACATAAGAAAATTGCTCCTACCACATCAGATCTCTGGCAGCAGAGACGGTATCCTACACCTAAGTGAGGGAACAGAGGGTGAGTCGGACTTTGCTTCTACAAATGAAGCTGTGCAGATGGCACAGTGCTTGCAAAGAGGCAAGAATATTGTCTTTTGATCTCAGTAGGAGGGTGGGGACAAGGAGGGGGAAATCTGATATTACTCACAAGCTGGAGAAAGTTTCAAATCTCTCTCTCAAACAGGCAAAGTATTTGCTGCTGGGTTTCTGCTTTTATCCTTTTCATTACCAATATTAGCTTCCCATACCCCCTTGGTTTTTTCCTCAATGAATTTGCAGTAATCTACAAAACAAGGTTTAAGATACATTGGAAAGGAGTGAACTCTGTTCTTAAATTCTAAATTCTATTAGAAAAAGAACAACATCTAAAAGCATTGACTACTAAAACATATTTTACTAATATTAATTGTTCCCTTCCATGAATAATGGTTTTAAAAATCCTAGAGAGGAGCAACATTTCTGATAGGATAAGAGGGAGATTTGTTTGGGCTTGGCCAAAAGTTTATGAGTCAGCAGAGCTGATTTAATTAGTGAAAGCAATAGATTTAAGATCTGTATTTGATAAAGCATCTGTTGCAAGAAGGATAGGCCTTCTCCTTCCAGTTTAACCACAATAGCAAATACTGTGCTGAGGTAATATTGCACAGAAAATTATTACAAGAATGATAGGGATCATTCTATGCAGTTTTGTAATCTGTTGAAAGGAACATCCTGAAACACAGTCTGATTCACAAGTAAAATAAATAAAGAAGCAAACAAAATATGTCTCAGATGCTTTTTATGAAAAATACTGCTTCTATATACTTTTTATATGTTTTGAAAACCTGGAACAATTTTAAGTGCAAAATACCATTATTCTTACAGGTTTTAAAAACCTTGAAATTCTCCAAAGAAATATTGAGAATTTTTTCTTTCATTTCTTTTCAAACATTGTAGAGAAAATATCTTCTAAAATAAATCCTAGCAATATAAAACACCAGTTTGTTTACGTGTGTGTGTGTGTGTGTGTGTGTATCTCAGAGAAAGAAGGAAGAACCTTCTGAGAGCAATGCCAATTACTCAGCAGATGAGCAATTCCCACTAACAAAACAGCAAACTAAGAGGACTTGTGCTTGGCCCCAGAGCAAGGTAGACAGGTGTAGACACTTTTTTTATTATGTATTTCCAGTCCTACCAGCTGCATTTTCATTGTCATGGAAGATAATACAATATATTTTTTCTTAACTTATACTGCAAAAGATAGATGACAACTTAAAAGCAACCTTGCTTGATTTATTGGGTCTCAAACCTTTTGGCCACATTTGTCACTTAAGATAAAAGTCATTTAACTTCTGTGTAAAGTTACATGTTAGAAAGAGAGAGAGAAAGAGGGTTTTCATATAGCACTTTACGTTTAAAGCAGAATAAAACCTCTTCAGTATTTGAAATTTCTTGTGTGTACTGAAAACAGGCTGATATTTATATGCCAGATCAGCAGAAGAGGTGGAAAAACCAGAAGAACAGTGTGTGAAATGGTTACCAGAAATCCCATTCATACAGATCAAATAGCATGGATGAGCTGACTCTGTGGGGCTTTTGCATTAACTGGGTGTGACACTAGATATAAGGCTCAGTTGCAGAGACCAGGGTTGACACAGGATCCTAAAAATTTGAATATTTAATCCAAATTCTCAAAAGAGAAAGCTTTATACATGACCTGGACTTAAAACACATAAAAAATTCTGCATGCAAGTTTCTGTGGTTCATGAATATTTTTTAAAGGTTTCTTTCAGTAAGTGAGAAACTAAGTAAGTGAAAGATGCATGAAAGCATTAGAAAATTGCAAAACCTGCAGCGTGTATTTATGGTGGAGAATTTCTACTTCTTCATGGAAAATAATAAGCCAGTTTTGATCTCATGGGTGGGAACTACTATCTGAAGATGATTCTCTCTTTCTCTTCACTGACTACAGAGGGAGCCATGTTTCCTCAGTTAAGTAGTTTAGGTAGGTGTCTGAACCCTTGTTGCTTAAATTCCTCTAAAATTTTTAATGTATAGAGCATGAGCAAACAAAAAGTTTGATTCCCTTCAATTTTACAATAATTTTGGTGATACAACCTTTCTGTGTGAAAAGGAAATCTTCAGTTTGTCTTGTTCTCCTCTTAATGTGTTTCAATGTTTACAGCTCAGAAGTTTGCGTACATTTCGGATGCCAAAAAAAGAGCAATAACAAAGACAGGATCCTAATGTAGCTAGCACTAGTAGCAGCACAAAAAAGTAATTACAAGGAGTGAATATAATAAATTAAAAGCAATAGAAGCGTCAGCTAAAGTTGATTTAAATTTATGAAATTTAGAAATCTTTGGGAATGGTAAATCTGTATGCAGCTGGGGAATCAGTTACTAAATTCTCTGTGCTTGCTTTTCTCCACACTTACAGCTTCCAGAAGAAACTGGATGATACTTTGCATGCAGGAAGCCATTTCTGAAGGACCTCAACATAATGACCATTGTGGTGGCAAACACCTAAGGCTGTGATGTTCCACATCTTCACAGAAAGCTCTGTTAGAGGAGGCTTGCACTGAGAAATAATTGCCAAGACTTGTATGAGCAGCCCCTCAGCCACATCCTGGTGAGGAAAGACAAATGGGTCAGCCCCGTTCACAAACACCCAGAGGGTCCCAACTCCCCAGACCACATAGGCCGCAAGTGTTACAAGACCAAATGCTCCAGATCCCTTAGGATACGATGAAAGATGAATACCTCATCTGCTTCTTCTTATTAACACTTTGAACACAGGCACTAGGGTGAGATCATGTTTGAGGAAACTGCAAAAGGTGGCACAATGAGTGCTTTGCTCCAAGGAAGGAAGACATTTGGTGGACTATTAACTATTCACTTTGCTGCAAATGGGAAGAGTCACAGACTGACCCTATTGATGTCACTTCTTCCCAGATTTCTTGAGCGTAACAACTTTGCCATTCATTCCCTTTAAATTTTACAATATTTTTTGGTGCTACAAGATTTTTGACAGACGTAAGGCTTTTTAAGAGAAAATAATATTCTGAAATGTGAGACACCTTTTCAACAAAAAGCACAATCAAATCTTAACACACGTCCACAGATATTTCAGTCCTTCTGGTTCTGCATATTAATGACAACAGTTTGTCACTAATTTGTGAGATGCCCTAGGCTAGTAAGTCTGACTCTGCATAAATAGTAAAAGTGTCCACCGCTGAGTTCAGACCAATGACACTAAAAAAAAGGCAAAAATATGTTTTGTACCAATTTTGACATGGTAATTATGTCAGAAATGTAACACGTGTCACTGACAACAAAAGCTGTAGGAGACAGACAAGGTGCACGTCCCTGGGATGGTCTCTGAAGACAGATTGATAGACACATTCCTATCAAACCTTACCCCATTATTTTGTTAAGAATGAAAACTAAAAATTACATTTAACCTTCTGTGGTGTGGGAGTTAACCAGAAGAAATGTTGTGTCAAAATCCATGCTAATGAAATAGAGTTGAGTATCCACATACTCTAGTCAGGTACCGCTCCTCTGCTCACACTGTCTTGCCTGGAATTTGAAACACTGTGTATTTGGGAAAAGAAGTTAACTTATTTTCTCTTAATGAAAAACTCTGGGAATAGTGACATCAGCTGAGTGCCTGCTCTTCTGTGCCTTCAGTACCATAGGTTTTACCTTGCTGTAGCTGCAGACTCTTTAACTATCTTCCTTTCTTCTAGACTTCCTCATAAAGGTACAGCAAGTTTCCCACAGCCCAAAGCAAGCAATTCCAAGTCATGTTGTTACATATGGCTGCATCAGACCTTTTTCTATTTGATTAGTGTTTCTGGCATTGCAAAAAGTAACATGGGAAATCCCTGCTTTGAGGTAATGCAGAATTAGCAGTAAGTGGCTCTGTAAAAACCTGAGGCTGGTGAAGTGAATTTGGGTTAAGACCACAACCAAAAGGGTTTTGGTGCTGGTTTTTTCCACACAGATGAAGACATGCACATAGGTGTATCATAATTATGCTTGACATATGCTTACTATTTTGATCTTTGTACCTGTATGTGCATCTCTACAGACCTTAGCAATTACACTCCTCACTACAGAGATAAATTGATGTGGGAGTGCATAAAGGGGTAACTGATAGTATCTTTTCTGATAGTTTGAGGGTTCAGAGATGTAGGAAAAAATAAAAAGAAGCAAGGCAGTAATTGTTCCCTAAACATCTTGATGCTCAGGGAGATGTAACATTCCTGTAGACAGAGGACAGCCCACCTAACCCAAAAGGGAGCTGTTGCAATTGCAAGCCCACAACATCACGGGGCTCTGCTGGTGGCAGGTCTGAGCACTTGTTTCTGCTGTTGACATGAGACTGAGGAATTTCATGAGACTGAATGCATTCCAGTTCACAGACCTTAAGAAGAAGAAAGGGGAACATTTGAGCACTCTTCTATTAATATTTCTTTCTCCACTTAGGTGTGTGATTTATTTTTAAGGTAACATAAAGGGACATATTTTTAAGGTAATCATGGATGAAATGCCCACTGAAAGCAGTTTTTCCCTAAATTACTCTTTCAATCTACTGTTAACATTTCCTTGGATGAGGATAAGACAGTTCTAAAGAAGGAGGTCATACAGATATTGGGTGGCCCAAAAGCACAGGGAGAGAGGGGACATTCCAGTCATTGCACATTGACTGGAGATTCAGAAGGGGCTGCATCTAATTCCCCTGAAGGGTGGCAGACAGGGTGTGGATAATCAAACTAGCTGAGCCAATGAGAGAAAAGATTTGCATTGATTTCAAAAGTTTCCACCAGGTCTGTGGTGGAAAGGCACACTGCCTCAAATTCCAGTTGCAGAAGCAGAGAAGACACCCTCGCAAAATCACTAGAGCAGGAGAGGACTTGGAAAGGGAAAGTGCTTTGGGAACAAAGAGACAGCAAGCTGGCAGAAGGGGAGCTGCAGGGGGAGGAGTTGTTCAAAGAGGAAGGTTTGCACCCCTTTCATAACTTGGAATAAAATCTTCTGATTCAGATAGACATATTCCAATAATTCTGACTCATCTGGAGGAAAATAAGCTTCCATGGCAACTCTCTAAACACCCGAGGAATGTTTAGAAATGTTAACTTGGTAGCATCCAGCTCAGATCTTAATGCACGGGAGCCCACTTAAACAAGGATCTTTCTTCTTGAAATAGGCAACTTCTTCAAAGAATTGATTTCTTTTTGCTCTAGAATATACATAGGAAATACAGTGGAACTGTAGAAAAAATAAAATCCCTTCTGAAGAAATAAACTAATTAGGAGAAAAAGAAGACTGAAGTGATTCTGCTAGCGCCATATGATCATCTGATCAAGCAGGAGTTTTTATAAAAATAATGAGGGCCAGTTGTTCACTACTCTATGTAAATCTACTGTAAACACCCTCTGGAGGAAAAATATAATTATATAACAGCAAGAAAGCATGCTTCTGAGTCTTCACTTAGAGAATCCCAGCATAATTCTGTGCCCTGAGAAGTTATGCAAAGAGCAACAGCATCTGCTGACCCCCAGAGCTCAACTGGTTAAAGTAATCTTGAAGTGGGAGGGAGGGAGGCCCCATAAAAACCTTTCTACCTCTTTTAAACACTTTGAAAATGAAGTAGATCCTGTCCAGTTCTGCCACTGTGACCATGCAGCACACCGCCTCCCTGAACATTCCCACTGGGCTGGGATCTTCCAGTCTCGCTCACGTTCAGCAGGACGTAGACACAGACCTCATGGAGAGAATTGGCCATGTGCTTCCACCTCACATGCCCTGCTCTTTTGGTTATGCTTTTGCCCCTTTTGGTGCCTTGCCTATTCAGATTTCACAGATCTGTACTCCAGCAGACTAGCAAAAAATAGTCCTGTAAAACAAAAGTACCTTCAGGAAGAGGCAATGGGTTTGGTATGGGTTTGTAGCACTATAATTCAAAGCAGTGGAATTCTGTGTGTGTATGCAGTATTTCTACCCTCTAAACACTTGTTCCCTGTATCTCACAGCATATCACATATAAAAATATCTTCCACAAAAAAGGCATGAAAAGAGCAAAGATGTTCCTATCTCTTATGTTTCTTTCCTGCAAAGCTAAATTGATGAGAATGAATTATGAATGCCTTTCAGTTCAGCTTTAAAAATATGAGGACCCAATTCCCTACAATAGTGTCAATTAATATGGATCATGTATGTGTTCATTAGAAAACATAGTTCATCAAGATAGAGTGATAATACTGTGATTTATGCATTTAAGCAATAAAGTAACTTTTCATTTGAAAGCAGAATGGGCCTCTTCCAGGACAGCTAACACAGGAGAGAATATGAAATATTATGCAAAACTAGAGAAACACCTATACTGCAAAACCCTTCCACTTGTTTGTAGGGCATGGTGATGGGTTGATGCTATTTTTCTTTGTGGGTTACACAGCTCACTGAGTTTTTACATTTTCTGAAACACTATAAACATAATAACACTGTTTCTAACACTTTTGACAATATAGCTAATTGAACAGGACCAGGAACCTTTTGTGGCCTAACCACACCATGTAGCACTTTCCAGAGTCTGTCACAGGCTCCGTAGATACCCTGAAATTTAATACATAATTACTATTTTTCATCTGTTTATTTCAGTTCAAAGCATGTGCAAAACATGTTGCAGCTTCCGAGATTTCATAGGGAGGTGCTGAGGTGCTACCTTGCATGCCCTGGGGCAGGTAGGGAAGAGGGGGCCTCCCAAGGGTACAAAGTCTGGGAGGATGGTGCCATGGATAGAGTTAAGCAAACCACAAAAGCTGGAAGGAGCCAGACAGCATAGCATCCAATGTTCCACACAGCTGGGAATAGTCCTTTTCCCTGGTTCGTGTCAGGAGTGTGCTAATAATTAGGCAGCAAAGGCAATCTGCAGTCCAGCTTGCTCCCTGGACCTGTTTTATTTAGCTGCCTAGATGTGCATATGATTTCATTGATACAGCACTCACAGAGACAAGAATCAGACCCTGCCTGGGAAGACCCTGCTGATAAAGGCTGCAGATGCATTCTCTCCTGGATCAAGATTAAAGAGATCCTTAGGGAGCTGGTTATAAATTCCTGACTCTCAGGTTGCTGCTATTTCCTGAACTGAGCTAGAGGAGCACTGTACTAGCTGGCTGTGGGTAATGGGATATTTTGCATTACACATGGATTGGTGAAACTGGTGATGAGCCTACCTTCTCAACACTCCCATACATTGATCCCCTTATTCTGGTGCTGGGTGAAATGGAATGGGCATAACTGTACTGGCCAACCAGCTCCACCTTCCTCTAGAATACAAATACCAGCTGAGCAGGTGTTGCTCCAGTTTCCATCTGTTGTATTATGAAGGGGCACAGAACTGGAGCAAACAAATACGATGTTTCTCTAGATATGCTGGCTTTGATTGTTGATGCAGTTTTTAGAACAGTCTTAATCATGCAGTGTTCTGTGATTTTAGTGCTTTTGGGTATTAACATTTCTGAGGTCTCAGTGTGAGTCTCAATTATTGAAATGGCCAAGATTCTGGCAAGAAACCACAGGGAAGAAATCAGTTCTGTGAGGAAGATGCCAGGAGGCAAATATTATTTACATAGAGTACGGAACTGCAGAAATATAACAGTATGTAAATTTCTTGACAGATGCCCTGTTTGGCAGCTGCTCAGAAGCAAATTTCATTCTCAGCCAGATCTGCAAAAACACAGTAATCCAGGGTAGAAGTGATTTGGTAGAAATTCTGGTTGACAACTTACAACTCCCCAAACTACTACTGAATTAACAAAGAAATAAGAGATCAAGGAGCTGATAACCTTTGCAGGCCCGAATCGGGCAAGATCTCAAAACATGAGAAACCTCAGTGAAGTCGTCTGTAACCTACCAAAAGACTGTTTGCCTGATTCTCTAATCTAACACAAGGTTATGCTGAAGAAGATACTGCTTGATGGGTTGCCCTGTTAAACCAGGCACAAATCTGAGAATTACTTGAGAACTAATTCCATTGTGGAACTAAGATCAAACATTAGTTCATCATGTCTTTTTTGTGCCCTCCAAAATATTAATCTGGATAGCTGCGCATCTCACATGGCAGCTGAAGCTACCAGGCACAGTTGCTGCCAATAGAGCAGACACCCAGTGTGAACCACGCCTTAGATGATGGATGAGAGCTAAGGCATGTCTGGGAGGGAGTTTGACTTGTTCACAATCATATCTGTTCTGCTGGTAAACTTAAGCCCTTGTTTCTAACAGTATGCACTGAAAACTGAACTTTTATGTGACTTGAAAGAAAGTTCTGAATTGTTGTCCCTTTCTTCAGGAAATGCGGGAGAGAGAGGTGGCGGAATTGCAGCTTAAGATGGTGGGGGTTTACAAGTTTTTAATCATATCCTGAGGGCTTTTAAGTATATTTAACCCAGGATTCAGCTATGACCAGTCTATTAGTAGGCATCTTCATGATATTAATGGGCTGACATGGTTCATTGGGAAGGTCTCTTTGAGTGACGACTAACACACCAGTTGATTGGCAAGGGCTGCTTGCATTTGGGGGAAAGACATTTCGATTTTTGCTTGCCAGAATGTCTCTGAGCTCTGCCTTATGCAAATACACAGTGACTATGATTTTCCTTTGAAACCAGCTGTGGAACATCAGCATGGAGTTTGTGTGCACTCCTATCCTGGGATGCTGGGAACACGGTCTGTGTTATGCATCCCCATGGAGGCTACAGGGCAGTCTTGCCCCCTGCCCAGGTCAAGAAAAACTAAAGCAACATTAGTGCAAATCAGTCAGGTATGTCAGGCAATACTGCCCTTCAGTTAAGGTAAGAGGAAATCTTGCTTCAGTTTTCAGACTGTTTTTGCTTTGGAGCATCTCTGCTTCTGCAGTCATAGCCCTGGGCATACTCCTGGCACACGTGCCCTATCCTGTCACCCTATCCCATGTGAGCTATTCCCTGTTCAAGCAGCCTATTTACTCTGTGACAGATGCATCCTGCCCCAGTCTGTTTCCCTCATCATCCCTTCCCACCGGCCAAATGTTACTTTTTAACTCTAAATAAACACTCTCTGCTCTGGCCAGGGCACATGCAGCACAGCTGCCCTGGGACACAGGCACAGCATTTGCCGTGGTGTGCGGTGAGCAGGAGGGTAAAGCCACACCAAAAGCTGAGAGCAAATCAGGCGATAAGTAGCAAAACTGTATTATCAGCAAATCTGAGTTCAGGATTTCGTGGTCATTTGCCTTTATTTATGCCTCCTATTAACCTTACTCAACCGTAACATGTGTTACACAGATGGGAAAGCCAAAGCAAAAATAGGCACAGCAGTTTTCCCAGCTCGTGCAGAGCAGCAGCAAAAGCTGAGCGGGAGCACCGGCGAGCCCTGGTGTCCAGCCGTGTCCGTGGGCAAGCGGGGCAGGTACCAACCCAGCCTGGGAAAATTACAGCCGCAAGGCCAGAGGTATCCACGCTCTTTGGTGAGACCACCGGAGCTTTCCCCTGAACCTCTAGCCCCCGGCACCCGCGGGGGTCCCACTAGATGGTGCTGGAGGGACGGACAGACCCCGGCCGGGACGGAGGGAGGGAGGGAGGCAGCATTCCCCGCTCCCCTCCCTGGCTGCGGCTCCCAGAGTGTTTCCTCCGGAATGCCTGCCTGATGATAACAGGATCCCTTTCATATATACTAGGCAAACACGGGCCCAAGGTGGGTAAACATCACGAGCAGACTCATCTTTCTGCTCGACGCCGCGACGGTGAAAGGCCGGTTGCTGAAATAAGCTGATGAGCTTTTTTTTCAGGCCATGTATCCAGCAACAAAGCAGCTTTTGAATCACACGGATTACACATTTAAAAATAAATAATTACAAGCCAGTCATCTAAATTGTCCTTCTGCACCAAATATAAGACTTGGTGGAGAATATAAAATCAATGTCCTGCATATGCTAACCTGAATATTTATAGATGCAAAAAAGCATGTCGCTTATGTAAGGCTAAGGAATCGTGCACATGCATGAATAGTCCCTTGTAAAAATAAATAATAAAAAAGGTTCTGTCAAGATATTAAATTAATTTTCCTTTTCAGTTAAGAACCATGTATTTAGTTCTGTAAAAGTCCTCTTGGCAGCCTGAAATGTATCCTGTTTAAACAGGAGCTTGTACTCAAACACACTTTTTTTTTTTCCCTGAATACTATTCCCACTTAAGCCCTGCACAAAAAGCATTGAAAAAGCAGAAAATGGGAATAAAGTCATCTTTGTTTCAACTTTTCCTGTCCCTTTTTACTTGAAGGGAAAAGTAAGTATCTGATGAATGAGCAATCCTCATGTGTCGGGGGAGAAGAGGTAAGTGACTTGAGGACTCTTCACTGTTTTGTCATTCTTCTAAAGGCTGGGTGATAAAGTGATATAGAGTTACTGAAATAACTTCTTTGAAAAAGGAAAATATTTTATGTTTTCCATAAAGATCATTATTTTGTTAAATTTACACAGAGATTCATGACACTAAGCTCAAGTCCATTGGAAATGTTCTTCTTTCTCAAAGCTCAGACCAATTTATCATTCGAGGGATGCTTTCTTCCCACTCCAACCAGGAGTAAAACCCTGACATGGAGAAGCAAGTGCTGTGCTTTTTTTTCACAGTGGCAGTCACAATGTCAGGACCTCAGTGACAGGATGCACCTCAGTGCAGGTGGTGATAGGGAAAGGAGAGAATACATGGAACAATTATGATGAAAAAGGATCAAGCTGCAGATGGAGAAGGTAGATGTTCATGCAGTGGGGGTTATACAGCATCTCTCTGAGTAGAAGTCTTGAAACAGAATATGGTTAAGGGGGCAAAAAAAGTGTACATGTCTGTATAACACATGGGAGAGAGGAGAGCTGAGAATAGTGTGGAAGGGAGCATGCTGAGCTGTGTCTGAGGATTTCATTCAAACTGCTATATTGTTAAGACTCTTGAGCAATAAAGCAAATTTTCATTCCAATTAAAGATTCAAGGGTTTCAGAACAATCACCAGAAGAAAGAGAGAAAAAAGGCATATCCTCAGAGGACTTGGTAATGAATAACAAAAACAGTTCTTGTGCATTGTCCAAAATGAATGGTATTCAGTATAACTGCAGAGAGAGGATTTAATGCTACAATCCACTGTGGTGTTCTCTGTGAGTAGATGTGGGATGGCCCATGATTGACAGCAATACTTAGCCCAGGTCAATATCTTCTGGTCAATGTGTAACACAGGTCATTCTTTGTGTCTCTGCCTTATTGTTGTTGCTGGGGTGGCAAACACTAGAAATGGCAGAGCCTGAGGGAAATTACCAATTGTTTAAAGTCGTTGAGATGAGTTCACTCACACAACATGAACCATATTGCCCATGCATATACTTCTCTGTGGATATATATAGCAGTCTATCAGCCAAACCTGCAAAGCCATTGCAACGGAGCAAAGAAACTACAGCCAGGAAACTACAGCCTGGGGAGAAAAAGAGGATCAGGTTGGAAGCTCAAGGATGAAGCACATGTTGGAGGAGGAGGGGGAGAAGATATGCACACCTCGTAACTTGTAGTCAGTCATTGATGGGCTAAATCTGCTCTACATTCATACATAAACCATGTACAGGATAGAAAAAGTGGTTCAGAGCACTGAGGCAAAATTTACTGGTTTTTACTAACTGCATATTAAACTCTTCTGGGGGCAGAACTACAAGACAGAGAGACTATTTCAGCTCACCCCCAGCTCCTTCCTGGCCCACAGTCCTATGCCTCCTTTCTGTAGGTATCCACTTACCTTTTATTGCTCTATAAAGCAAGAACATGGTTGGGGCACTAGCCATGTCCCAGGTCCCTGGCTGAGAAGATGCTATTCAGAAGGGTAGCAGATAGGAAACCCTGGGAAAACTCTAAAGGCTGAATAGGATAGCTCTGTGCATTCCACCACTTTACTACCAGGAGCTAAGAGGGCTGCCCCAGCTCTAACTCTGCTGGTAGCCTGCTCTGGCCAGCCTCTGCCACCAGTGGGCTGCTGCCTTCCCATGCCAACCCTGCTGAAAGTGCTCTCACATTCATAGAGTTCAAGAGCTCAGATTAGTTACCCTTCCTCTAGTAGAAATGGCTCTGGATTAGGACTCTAGAGGCTTAAACTCATTTGTCAGGTTAAGTACAGACTTTGTGTGCAACCGTGAGCAAGGTCTTTAATCTGCCCGAGTGTCAATATCCTCTGGAAAGGGGCAGTAATTCTTCCCTAATTCCTGAGGGCTCAGGGAATAAAACTGGTAAATAACAGAGCAGTGCTCCACTACTGAGAGGATGGCTGGCACAGCTCTCCTGGCTGTACTGAGTTCCCTTGCTAACTACCCAGCATATGTGCTGCAGATCTGGGGCACTCGCAGTTAGTATTTTCATGAAACAGAATATAAAATCAGAAGGAAGCAGCAGCTACAGGGAAATTGCACGTCCCCTGACTAGAACACCTTTAAGCACCCTTCACTGTTTTGAAGCATTCACTGGTGAACCATGCTCCCAAATTATATCTGATGCCTAAACTCAGTCAGATACATTAGGTACTGCCAGCACTTGGGTACGATTGTTCTCTCCACAGACACATGTGGAAACTGTGACAAGAATGTAGAAAATACCAATACCAGAGCAAGGCTGCTTTAGTGGCACTTCCAAGAAACAAACTAAAAGTTGAAGTAGGTCTCTCTTTCATTAGGTTTAGTTTGCCTATTCCTTCTCTTTAAACTTTTCCTGCCCCCTGTTTAATATTTCCCTTTCACACATTTTCTGCATGCAGGTCTCCAGTTTTTCTTCCTGCTGAGTTACAAACTCACTCCTGCTTTATTCCTCCACTTGGCACTTCACTGCCTTGGCTCAGAGCATGTAGGCTTCATCCCCTCAATGATCAGCTGAGGAGCAGATGGAGGATCAGAGGAGCAGGATGGCTGCTTTATGAGGTGTACCCATGGCAGCATTCACAGAAGCAACCAACAAGTGACCATGAGCCAGGATTTCAAATGCTGCAATATCTGAAGCTGGAATGCAGGGGAAGTCATAGTTGAAGTCACAGAACCCAGGGATCCTGTACTTTTGGATTTTTCTCAGCTTTCATTTAAAGCAAAGTTTTAGTGTTCATGTTCTCAAACAAAGGCTTGGAAATGGGAAGCCTTGAACATCAAAGAAAACAAAAGAATCCAGAACTGATTTATTTATTATTTTTTTAAAATCTCATGATTTTGACATCAACCTCACATTATGTTGGAGAGCAGATTGGGATTTTTGAGCATGAAAGTCTAGCAGGACCACTGATGCCTCAAAATTATAATGAATTGAGGCCACAATCAGCTTTTGAGAAGGCTTCTCCCTTGCAGCTAAGACAATACCAGGGTTTTGCAGACCAGTCTGGTCCTCCCCACAAACCTCCCACTGGTGAGCCTTGCTGTCACTGGCCATTGCAGGCATGGATATTTTATTCTTTTTTATCACAGTTAAAGAGGAAAGGTATATTTTAGATGCAAAGTGGCTGCTACACCACGTCACCACTCAAGGTGGTGAAGACTGCAGGCTCATGCAGATGCCCAGAGGATCTCTCCCAGGTTTGCCTCCAGGGTTCTTGAAGGGACAGAAGTCCTGCATAGCTGCAGCCCTATGTTGAATGCAGTGAAGGCATATGGAGCTAATTATGTAAATAAACATCTCGGTCCATGATGATTCTAAATAATGCAAAACATGAAGAGGCAAAACGCTAATGTTCTAACTAATGAAAATAGATTCTTAGGGTGATTAATTTACAATAGAGAGATGCTGCGTATGTCAGAAATGGTGCGTCATCGTATGATTTAACATAATCAGGCACAGCTGCACTGCTCTTGATGTTGGCAAACAATGATCTTGTTCACCTCCTCCTGCATCTTTACCACAATATTAACAGCGAAGAAAACTGCACAGTTGAGCCAGCAAACACTTGTGAGAAAAATATTTTTAAAGCATCTTGATAAATATTTACCAACCTTTGGGATGTTTGAATGCTGGAGGTTCTGTCAGGAAAAAAGCATGGGCTGATATCCTCAAAAAACAACACAAGTGGTCAACAGCCTCCATACAAAAGGGACTTGCTCAATACAATAGGCCACTGTTGCTGTGACTCTCAGTATTGTTTACCTCTCACAGAGCTTCCAAGTACAAAGCACTTCAAACAAACTACACCAAGACTTTAAACTGAATCCACCCATCAGGTTAATAAAACAAATATTGATTGGGTTTGAGAGTCATTACAGAAAACAAACCCTTTTGGATTGAAAGAGTTCCTTTGTTCAAGCAGTATTGTCCAGAGCCTTCAAGCAACATATTACAATCTCAGCTTAAATCCTGACAAAATATTCTACAGCGTTTGCCCTCAAATCTACTTTTATTTTTAGGGTATGTATAAATAAAGACACATTAAAAGATAGGGGTAAGCAGTTCAGGCACACAAAGGAAAGAAATCATACCAACCTCAAAAATATGCTGGAAATTCTAATAATGAAGAGCAAAAGTAAAATTCTTTCAGGTGCATATATTGATTTATACACCTAAATCTCATTCTAAAAACTGTAACTTTTACCTTGATATCTCTAAAAATGCAACCTCTGCAATGCAGAAGAAAATCACCTGAGCCTGCAAATGCCCTCTCTCAAGATGTCCTGCAAGATCTAACAGACTAGGAAAGCATCTTGACATGACCCAACACAGAACAGCAACCCAAATGCTTGAGAGCAAGTGCAGAAATAGCAAGAAAGCAGCAGACAGAAAAGATTTGCAGAGAAATAATGCCTCTGGCATGGGCTGATCTGGATTTTTCAGAATTTGTTGCTTGACTACTAGACAGGGAGCAAAGATATCTAAATGACTTTAGGTCCTCCTCACCCTGCTTTCAAAACCAGTTTGGGTTCTAAAAACTTTAGTCAAGAGATTACGTAAAATGAAAGGAGCAATCAAGAGCTTCAGCACTGCCACCTTGTGCAAGTGCTTCAAGATGTGGATTGAGAACATCAAGCCTCTAGCAGAGATTTAGACAAGTGTGTTCAAAAAGGAATAGATTCTCCACATGGTTTTGAAATTTTCATCCACAATCAAACAAGATTTATTCCCACAAGTAACAGCACAGGCTACATATTCAAAAGTAACCAGCCATCTATATTTTCTTGTTCTCCTGCAAAATTTACTTCATTCTCTGAACACAAAAGACACATCAGAAATATAAGCACACAAAGAGTGACCAGTAAGTTACTCACACGTAATAGTAATGATATTTTAACCTAGTAATGCCAAATCAAGAATGGTTCATACTTGTCACAGTAGTGTGAAAATGCAAGGGACAGTAAAGAATGAAAATATTGTCAGACGTTAACTGTTAAAGGTATTCAATACTCCCATACAAACGGATTAAGCTCACTTGTGCTGACAGTTCCTGCAAACCCAATTCTGCCAGTGGATCAGGCTCACAGTTCCTTTGGGTCAATAAGGTACTGCAGAGAGAAATGACAAAAAGACAGGTAAACATCTCATGAGAAGGATTCTCCAGACACTTGAGCAAACCATGGCACAGGAGCTTTAAGTAGTATTCACTGCTACTCATTAACTCCATAAACACATCAGTTAAATAATCATTTGTTTTCTGTCCCCAGCCACGTAAAGCAAGTTGTGCTAAGTAGATCAGCCCAGAGCAGACATCTGGACACTGCACGCAGACCTTTTTTCACCCTGGATTTCTTCTTCAGCATTCAAACAGGCCCTGTCTGGCTCTTTCTCACCAATTCACAAAATTCTGATAATTCTTGATAGAGAATTTTCAACAGACCCCAGTCAGCACTGGGAGACTGGTGTCATACTACAGCTGGGTTCCTCTAACACAAGGCAGAGTTTCTAAGTGACAGAGAAGGTATTAAGAAATTAAAGCATCACTGAATGAAAGTGCAACACATACCCGGTGCTCAGCATCTGCCTTAGCTTAAGGGCACAGCATTCTGCAAATCTTGTAAAATCAGGTGGTTGATCTGATAAGATACTCTGCATCACTGGGGCTCTCCCTATCTGAGGACAGAATCAAACCCCATGAGCTTTGCTCAGAGTATCTCACTCGCAGCTAGACTTCTTTGCTGGAAGAGTTATGCAATCTTAGTTTACATCTTATCACCAGCACTGCAACAGTCAGGCTTCAGGGTTTGTTGTCTCGCAGGCACCCACTTTATTCTCGTTGCTGGGGAGCAGCATTAGAAACACAGCCTCAGAGTGAAAGAACAACAGGGAGGGAATGAGTGATAAGGAGCAGAAAGAGCTTGCAGAGGTAGCACCTGCACAGCAGACATAGGCTGAAGCTCACTTCATTGATGTGGGGCACTTCTTGCATCTGGAGCGTAATGATTAAGAGAATAAAATACATGTTCTACCACACTGAATGCCAGAAGTAACTGTCATGTTCACTCACACTGCTCTACTTAGGAATAATATAGGCTATTAGGCTTGGATAGGACAAAACATAAGACATCACTCAAAGGACTAATAAAATACAGAAAACAAATTTCTAAAATAGAGAATAATATTACATATCCTTAATAAGTGAGAGGTTCAATTAAGTGCTCCATCTTTTTACAATCAAGACAGGACCTTTTTTAACATGTATCTATGTCCAAACACTAACACATACACTGAGGCTTTTGCAGACTTTTGCACTCAAACTCCCTGAAGTTGTGGATTTTCTGTTAAATTTCTCAGTTGTTCATTATGGTGCTGAAAAAAATATATCAAGTTTCTGAACCATTCCCTGCCTTCCCTGATGACCAGCAATAGCTAAAATTCCCTTAGGTTCCCACCTAAGGGAGGTGAGAGGGAATGAAAGTGCCTAAGAGGGAATTCCTCCATTTCCTTGCCCTGTACTCCTCCCAGTAGCATTCCCAAATATGTGACCTGTTGAACGTGGTAAAACAGTGACCTCCTCTGCTCTTGTCCTAAATATTTCAAGTCCTTGATGATGTCTCTGATTGCCTGTGGCTGAAAGTGTGGGTGCAGCTGTACCACAATTCATGGCCACCAAAGTTTTAGAGAAGACTACAGTAGTTTGAAAACAGAAACACATTTGCATAACCAGACAGTATGAAGGAATCAGTTCTGTCTGCTGCTGTGCATATGCTTGTCCTTCCAATTTCCAGCCCTGGTTCCAGTGGGGATTGCTAAGGGTCAATTTAAAGTAGGGACTTTCTAACAGAATTGAGCTTTATGGTCCCATTTTTTTCCCAAACTGTGTCAAACCAGCAAAAAACAATCAACAAACACAAACCCATGCATAGCCATGAGAAACTCTTAGTCAGAGGAACAGAAAAGCTTCAGAATAAAATATGAGGCTGCATGTCAATATCAGAAAACAATGTATTGCAGATAAATTTGGGACTTCTTTTCATTTCTTAGACACAGGAAGAAACTAAATCTTTATTTTGATCAGATATGGAAATAAAGGGATTAAAAGAATCAGACGAGTGATTTGTAATTGGTCTCCAGACTGCACCTCTTCCTCCAGTAAAGTGCATGCAAGTGGATAAAACTGCATGGATGGACTTTATTAGCTACAGCTTTCTTTCCTCTCTCTGGGATTAGAGGAATACTTTAACCTTGACACATTCATCTTATACTCATAAAGCTTCACTTTTTACAGTCACTTCTCCTTTCCTCTTCACTTGTCTGGTTCTGGCACATAGTTTTCTAAATTAGTAGAGGCTACTGTTCTGTCTTAAAAAGCAAGAGAATTCTCACCTATCTTTGTTAGCAGGAGCATGGAGAAATTCTAGATGGTTACTACATCCTAGAATTCTATTGCAGATGACAGAAAAATGGCAAAAGCAGAGGTTTGTATAAGTAAGGCTCTTGGGAGGATGCATTAGTCTGTCCTTCAGATACACTAAAGAAAAAATATCAGGAGCATGATTTTATTTATCAGATAATAATGCAAAAAAAGTATAAAATTTCATGTTACTTATATATTAGTGAGAAACCGTGGGTTTTTTAAAGCTTTGTTTATGTTAAAGAAGTTTGCAATGGGATTTTCAAAAGCACTCAGCACTGGCCCAGCTCTGCACTGAGTGAGATGTTTGAATACTGCTCATGCTGCTTCTGCTCCTGTCCACCACGGCAAAGCTGGGCCATTATCCACAAGAAGCCCACAGCTAGGGGAGAAACTTCCATGCAGCACTACTGGCACATGCCTATCACCCACAGACAGGAGGAAAAAGTGTCTGTGGAAATGAATGCTTATTCAGAGGGCCAGGGAATATGAGAATTCAAGGAAGTTTTTTTTTATGTGTGCATGGAAGAGGGTGTTATTAAGCAAAACACTTGAAAGTTAATTGCAGAATAAAAGAATATACCTCAAGGGTACACACTTTCTCAGTACACTGATTTATTATAATTACAGAGTTTACCCTTACCTTTTTTTCTTTATCCAGCCACATATTTGAGTTGCTTTAGATTAAAGTATACGTCTTGTTAATTATGGCATTTAGTTCTCAAATCGTAATTGGTGTCTGGTGCTAAGCTCCTATAACTCTTCTTTGTCACTGTTTCAAGAGGGCCTGTTTAATTTGCCTGAGGTAAACTGAAATGGAAAGTACCGTCTTATTTGAGTAATATGAGACACTTCTTGTGGCTTTAATGACCAAATATTTTACTGTTTATGGAGGGGCACTATTAGGTGGGGGTGTCGGTGTGACAATGGGCAGTCCTACTTTCCAAGAACTAATCAAGATGGATGCTGCCATAATAATTTTAAGGGATTTTATTACCTTTAAACAGATGAAAATAGTACCTCTTAGAATAAACGAACACCATTAGACCTTGGATAAAAATCATTACAGTGAACTAGTAGGAACTTTCCTGCCATGTGCTCCTTGGAAGAGTGTGGGAAACTGAAACTCTTACCCTGTCTACTTTTCTCCAACCATTTGGTAAATGCATCAGAGACAAAAGCTGAAGAAAGAACTTTGTGGGTATTTGGGAGAAGAGCACCTGACAACTTTTGTAAACCCACACTACCTGGAACTAATGCAGTCTGCATTCCTCAAGGCTTTCCTTCAGGTGCTTTACGTATTGTCTGATAACACTTCATTCAGGTCAAGGTAAATGGGTCTCTTCAAGTTAGATTCCAAAGCTTTTGGCATTTCAGCATCAGCCAGATTTGCAAGGCGCTTAAGTCAAGAAGTTTCTAAATTTGTTCTCCCGGTGGCAATTTACCTCAATAAGTATTTTCTCCTGAAATTTCCCATTAAATTAAACAATTAGTCTGTTTTGTAGCTTTGAGGGCCAACTCTTTCTGCATAAATAAAGTGTGTGCTTTTTTTGCTTCTATTTCCTCTGTCAGCATCATCCCCCACACTTTTTCTGTGCACCAACCTATCAGTATGGAGAGGTAGTTAGACAGTCTAGATAGTAAGTAAAGTCACTCCTGCGTTTTTTTCCTAGAAAACACACACTAAGCAGGAACCAAACCACCCCACCTCACATTTACATGAAAAACTTTTCCTGCTTTTGCTTCATCACAGTTTTGCAGCTGAAAGGAGATGACAAACCCAAGGTAGGTTCCTCTTTTTGTTCATGGAAACACTGATCTTGACAGTTCCCTCCTCTCCTTTCCCTCCTTTGCACTTTCCTCTGGAAGGCAAGAGGTTAAAATATCTCTCTTTCTGCTTTGGCTCTTGATGGTAAGTATCAATGTGACAAATTGTCTTTAAATGTTTTTAGTCAGAAATAGGTTTCCAACAGGTATTTTAAGCAGGCTCACACTTGAATTGCTCTAGTTTCAAAGCAGCAATAATCAATTCTTTGGTTCACAGTCTTTCTACATTCCCTTCAGGTAAGATATGCATCATTGTAAGAGCACCTCAATTTTAATGTAGTGTTAATGCCTATGTATCTGAGCTGCTCTGTTTCTTGTTTATACCAAAGGATAAAAAAATTATATTGTATTCTGTTCCTTCTGCTCTTTCTTCATCCAGCAACAGCCAGGGAAATCAGAGCAGCCATTCATTCACTGCTGTATTTCATAGTGCTGTCACTGAAAAAGTCATGTTTGCTTGCTGCTTCAAGTCTCTGCAATCTTTCCCATAAATAAGCTGTCAAATTTTCATTCATCAGGAATGAGTCCTGCTAAGGAATAGGAACAAGCAGCAAGACTTCTGGAGCCACTGAGAGGTGAAAGGAATCTGTCAACCAGGAAGCCCTTGCACTTAAAGCTTTGCCACTGCGGGATACAAACAAATGTGCTCTCCTACAATTTGAGATGACAACTCTGGGATGGAATAAGGAATTCCAGAGGTATCATGAGATTCTTATGCATGACTTTTACATCACCTTGAAGCCAACAAGATAGACAGTCCAAATCAGAAACAGGCTATTCCCTTTGTAGTTCTTTGGAACCCAGACATTTGTCGTCATCATATTTCTCATAGTTCTCACTTTGCCTCACACAGAGAGAAACAGCAGAACTGTAGTCTTGCTGAAGGCACAGTTGTTGCCTACTACATCATTAGTCATTGGCCACAGATTTCCATTTCACAAGCAGAATGAGAAAGCTATTGTGGCTGTTGTTAGCTGGGTTGCCTGTCATACTGCACCATGTATCTGAACAATGTAACTTCAGCAGCTTGGTGAGAAATTGTGTCCTCTGGAGATGATGAGGTGAAGGGGGATTTTTGAATCCCCTTTCTTAGTGCTACCTGATCTAGACTAAGATGTCCTTGCATTAGGCATGGGGATTGGAACTAGATGATTTTTAGGGTCCTTTCCAACCCAAAACATTCTGTGATTCTATGATTTACTTCACAGTCACCCAGGAAAAGCTCTTTTGCACCGAATGAATGCAAATATATAGAAAGAAAATTTATATTTTGGAAAATCCTACAAGCACATTTTGTCATCACAATTGTTGTTGAGAAACCCACTGGAACTTTGGGAACTCAGCCACATCAGGATCATATGCCAAGAGCAAACACCCAAGTCTCTGCTGAGGCTGGGGATGACATCTGTCATAGTCTTTATTTAGCAAGACACTGAGACTTATTTCTGGAAAGGAAAAGAACCATGGAAAATACAGAAGCCTGCTGATCCAAAGAAAACAATTATACTTATTTTATTCAGCAAGAAAATGAAGAGACTTTTACCCCATGTCCATAGAAGTGACTTGTACAGGCTAATGAAGGAACCTGTACAAAGGAAGATGGATCCAGCTGAGGGGTGTCAATTGCCAAGGGAGACACCTTTTTTTGCATCAACCTGTGTAGTAGGGTCAACACCACTCTGTCCTGTCTGATACTACAGGGGTAATTATAGCGATACCTTTGGAAGTTACAAGTTTTTGCTATAGCTCTGTTCAAACAGTAATTCCTACATTAAGAATGTCCTTGCAGTCAAGCGCCCTTAAGAAAGAATCTTTTTTGTCCGCATTTTCCCACAAGTACTTTCTGAAAATAGGAATGTATCTTGCCTTTGCTGGTCCATATAGAACATCTCTTGCCCTTCACCCAAAACTTTACAAAGAGCTTGAGCACCTCATTGGCAAAGAAGCCCCAAGGCAATCTCCACGAAGAAACATGCTACATCAATTGTACCAAGTTAGAAGTCGGTATCATGCAGCATGTGGTAGTCATAAGTGCACTAACACCAATCTCAACATACATTTCATACAGCATTTGCTGTAAATTGGCCATGCAGTCTTATTGCTGAGGAAAACCTGTGATGAAATTGGACCCACTCAAGCATATAAAAAGCAGATCACTGGCAAGGACACTGCAGGACATGAAGTGATGCTATTTAGGGAGACCACTTTCTGTGGTCTCTTTCCTTCTTATCAGTTCAGGAACTGCAGTGGTGTTAGTGCTAGAGGCTATATACTCCCTTGCTTGTTCTTTTTAATATCTCCTTATAGATTTCTTACCTGTGAACCTGTCTAATCACTTTTTGGACCTGCTGACACTCTGTCTGCAAAATATCCTGGGTAAGAAAGTCCAAAGTTCATTACCTGCCTTATCAAGAATTATTTTATGTCTTTTAAATTATCTCCTACTAATTTCCCAAAATGCTTCTTAGCTTTAGTGTTACAGGATGTGCTAGCAGTTTGTCATTTAGTTTATACATCACTTTCATATCCCCATATACATCTCAATCATATACGCCTTCAGCCTTTTTCTTCCAGTTTGAAGAGTCCCTGCATTTTTAATCTCTCCTTGTAAGACAATTGCTCTCTTGTGTCCATCATTTTAGCTATTCTTGTCTGGGCATTTTCCAGCTCCACTATTTTTTTCTTGAGGTGCAGAGACTGGAACTGGGCTCGACACTCAAGATGTAGACACATCAGTTTTACACAGGAGAAAAACGTCAGTCTTGTTCACAGCATCATTCCTTCTGATGCCCACAACTTCATTAGCTTTTTATCAGCTTCAGCACATTAAGCCAAAAATTTCAGGGAATCCCTGGTAATGACTTCAAAATTTCTTTTATGGAAGTGATAACATACAGTTCAGAGCCCAGCACAATGTAGCCTGGTTAAGGTCATTTTTTTCCTAAATGGATTTCCTTTTATTTACTTAAAGTGAAGTGTATCCACCAGCTTTTTGCTCATTCAGCTTTACAATATTTGTTGAATGTCCTTCACCAGTGGTGTAGCATTTGATTTACTCAAAATGCTTATTCAAAAATTATAGATTTAACTCTTTATTCCCAGTTTTGTCACTGATGATGTTTCAGAACCAAAATGGGCCCAATATCTCAAAAGGGCCCAGTGATCTCAAAAGGATGTTACTGCCGACATTTCTCCATCATGAAAAGTGGCCACTGAGTGACTCTTAGCTTCCTCAGCTTTAATCAGCTTTCAGTTTGAAAACGAACTTTCCCTCTAACCCCACAGCAACTTTATATTGCTAAAATTTTATGTTGTGGAACATCATCAAGGATCTTCTGAAAGTCCTAGTATAACATGTTGGCTGGGTCCTTTTTATCTGGAGATTTATTGACACTCTACAGAAAGGTATCAGACTCCCCCTCACAGTGGCCACACTGGTACTTTTTCAGTGGATCATATTTATCCATGTACTCTTATCAATGTGACCAAATTTCTTGGGACTGAACTCCACTAGCTTGGTGGAGAGTAAAGCATGTGCAATCTGAAATTTCTGCTGCATCAATAATTTTGCAATGAATTGTGAATATTCTGCTTTCCAGATAATCTTCAGCAATGTTTCTGCCTGGGGTTGTACATTCATGTGTTTGCCTGTCGCATGCTTCTAAGCAACTTCAGAAATTATTAAGGAACCAAGTACTCAAGTTATAAAGAGAAAATATAAAATTGGTGGGGTTAGTGCCATCCTTCTTAGACTGCTGCCTCATTGCAGATGGCACCATTTTCACAGATACTGATAGGAACAATCCAGTAAGCCTCTGTGCTAAAACCCAGACAGGCATTCTTTGGATAGCTCAGCTTCTACCACAGAAAAAGGGCTGAAGTGTTGAACTTCATGAACTTTTCTCCATGGAGTTTTCATGGCAATAGACTTGCTAGTACATAGAGGCTTTTAAAATTATCTGACAAGTCACATTTATCTCAGGGGTAATTCACAGAAACAGACACCACTTCTGGTTAATTGTGAGTAGCTGTATTACTGCCTTGATACACCTCTATCTAGAAAGGAAGCCCCTAATGCTTCAATCAAGATATTTAATAACAATAGAGAAAATAGTGCATGACTGACAGAGAAGCATTTCCTACTCTCACAGGAATCAAATTTTCCATAGTTAACATAGACAGTTGTCCATGTTAGGTTTATGAAAGCCACAGGTCACTCCTGTGATTCTCTTCAAATACTCCTTGTTAAATCCATACAAATGCAGAAGTGAAATATTTTGCTAGACCTTATCCTGTTTTCAAGCCAGTAAGAACTCCTAACACAGATGTTCTAAGCAACCTGCAGCTGAAGATGTGGTCCCAGACTGTGCTGCTTCATTGTCACTGCAAGCTGGAATATTTCCTCACTTTGTCTGTTCGTGCTGACTGTTCAGGTAGCCAGACTGACTATAATAATAGTCAAATCATCAATACTGCTGTGTGGTTCCCTGTGGCATTAGGGAACAGCCAGCCAAGAAATTGTCCAAGTTCACTTCATTTTTAAAACGACAAAAAAGCTACCTGCTCGTAATGCATGGGGGACACTATCTTCTTATTCCCAAGCAAACTAGTTGATGCTTTTGTTATCTTAATATACTGTCTCCAAAAACACATGGTCATGAAAGTATTGGCCTGATATTGTGTATGAGATCAGCTGAAAAAGTCCTAAAGGATTTAATTACTTACCAAGATCCTTCGCATAAACCAAAACTCCAATATTATTTCTTTTGAAAATGCCCAAGAAATCCTGATCCAAATCCCACGCTGATAATACAGTTGATTTATTGGAAATCAATTTTAAATTTTATCTAGAAAAGGCTCGAGGTCATTTTGTTTTCCTCACAAACAGCCAGTGTAACCTTCTCGCTCTTTGTCAGTTATGAAACTTCACAGACTCTTGGACACTGTCACATCTGACCCTAGGATCCCCTTTTAACTCTGGTGATTTTAAGAACTTTACCAAAAGCACACTAATTTGAGCTGTCACTATCATGCTGTGCTGTCTCTAGGCACATGGTCTGGTTGAATGTAAGGTGCAACCGGCCAAAGATTTAATCCTTTCAAGCTGTTATTCAGGGAGACTGGCTGATGAGGCTTGCGGGGTTCCTCATTGTTCTGCATGTCACTCCTCATCTGACTTGCACTCAGCCCCTGAAGCTGTCCCATTGGACAAGTTATCAAACCATGCCTCACTCGTCGCAACCCCAATCTATCTGAAGGATTGCAATACAAGCAGGGACAGGTTTTGGATTCATCTCTGACATCATCTACCTGGCATCTCTTGTATATGAGAGCGTATTTGCTCAAAGCTACGGAGCTGTGCCAAAGGCAGCCCCTTCTGTTATCAAGGCCACTGCACCTGACTCATTCAAAGTGCAGACTGCCAAAGAATGAGTTGGAACTGCTTGTCAACTGGTTGATAAGACACCTGTCTTTCAGCTCTTCACGGGCCTCTCTCCAGAGTCTGGGACTATCTTTGCATTCGCAACCTGATAGTCCAAGCTCAGCAAAGTTCACAAACTCAAGTGTGCAATACTTCTTTCTTGTTGAGGGCTCATAATGAGTCACAGACCCCACCACTCTGAAGAGAAAAGAGTGCAAGTGACAGATAAACTAAATTTGTTTCCTTTGGATGGATAGTTACCCCCTAAAACACAGGGTTTCAAAGGTTTCAAGCTATCTGAAACACCTATCAGAGGTTGTTGTGTTATATGGGGGGGATACTGTTCCTTGTTTGTGCAAGCACAATTCCTGCCATGACCTGTTTCTCTACTTCTCCATTCAAGCAGAACCCACAAAGATGGGGGCAGGCTGGGGGGAAAGAAGGGGGAGAGTTGTTTGTGGTGGTATTTTGCTTGTACTGAGGAGAAGTTACATTCACATACCCAGGCTGCCCCTAGTCTGTGTGTTTTGCTCCACAAGCACAACAGTGTACATGCAGGAATCCACTGGCTCAAATATATGCAGAAAGCTGTTTTAGGGACAGCTTCTCTTTGCTTTACCCATGAATGACTTCTTAGTGGGATTATTCCACATGAATAAGGAAGGGTTATCTGGTCTGTAAGACCTGCTTTCTTTTGAGTCTTGCAAGGGAAACAGTGGAAACTCTATTGTTGAGTCACATAAAACTGGAACAGACAAGTTGCTATGGACAAGGCTGTGTCATTTACTCAACCCCTCTGGTGGGAGTCAAGTAGAAGGCCCTCTCGTTATGGGCATTTTTCCTTCTATGCCCCCACAGTTACTAATTCTGGTAAAGGATTGTCTCTGTCTCCCCAGGCCACTGGCCAAACTGGAAGACAGCCTGCTAGTGGCTTTTCAATATTCCCCTCAGAGTGCTGAATTCACTGTAAGGAGCAAGTAGGGAATACCCCCTCCCCGCATTAACAGGAACAAGCGGCATTGCAAGGGGAAGATGTTTTTGTTCCTCCCTACCCCTTCCAGATAGCCACGTCTAGCATAGGGAGATATGAACCCCAAGAGCAGCATGGAAAAAAGTTCCAGGCTCCTGCAGAAGGGGTGAAGGTGAAGTAGCATATGGGGCCATTGTTTTCCCAACTGTGATTGAAACAACATCAGCTTTAGTCAGCTGTCTAGCCCTCTAACTCTCCCAGCTTTAATTCTGCCTCCTTGCCCCTCTCACAGGCCTCTGTGGTTGCAAAGAACAGCTTTTTGGGCACTGTGTATTTATTTCTGGATGTGTCACTATATTCTTCAGCTAACCACCTCAGTTTCAAGGATCAGTCATACAACCACCATATATAAGTCAGACTCTGCTTTTTGATGACTAATCACAGGCAGCACAGCCTTGAACACTGACACCAGCATCATTTGGAGAATAGGCACACGGAATTGTGCACTCTACTTGTCCATGAACTGGTGCAAACACTTTTCCCTGGGTTTATCGTAATTTGTGATGGTTTAAATGGCAAGGAACAGGCCTGTTGTCCTTGGTAGCTTGGTAGACCTGGTAGCCAATCTACTGGAAACTGGGAACACTTTAAAGCAGCAGCTACAGCAAGGAGTTAAACATCATTAAGCTCATTCCAAAAGTCTAGCTGAAGGGCTGGTGCACTGTTTGGGTTTGAATTAGTCACTTGACCTCTGTTTGTTTTATTCATCCCAGCCAGAGAACTGGGCATAAAAACACCCTTGCCACAAATCTATAGCAGATTAAAAGAGGGAAAACAGAGCACACTAAGAGAAAGAACAAAATCCACTTCACAGTATTTTCATCAGTGCAACAGCTGTGGCTTCAGGTAGAGTGTTAAAAATGTCTGTCTGACTTAGGATGCAGTGTCTCAAGAAACAGGGGTACTGCTGATACCTGATCAGTATGCATAAAGCAATGACATACAGAGCTACCAAATATTTCACCCTAGACTCTCCTCACACTTGCATTCAAACCTGAATCCTAACCATATTAATGAAGATCCAAATGTACTATATTCCAAGAAGTTAGGACAAAATGTCTGCTGGATACACCCACTTTTTTTGATCCTGGAAGTCTTGTTGAGGTAGAATTTCAGAACTTCGGAGATTTGTCTGGGGGTTCTAGATCTACAGCCCCTTCAGAGCAACACATCTCCTCCAGCACCTTTTGGATACATGTATTTTCACCACAGAGCCACTGTTGGAGCATATCAGCTCTTTCTGGACCAAAATGTGCTGCTGTGTGTAAGCTCCACTCATCCCTTGTTAGTAAATTCAGCTAAATCTGTTTTGCTGTGTGTACATCTCCACATACTTCAGGGGTGATACACATGAGCCAGAGACTCCTCTCTCAAGAGATCTAAAGAATCAGCTCAGGGTCAGTGGTCATAACTATGATAAAGCATGACCTACAGGACCAGAATTGGTTGCACTGTGTTGTGCACTGCCCTGCTGCATGTTTGCTCATACCAAGTCATCTGGAGTATCTCTGCACCTAAGAAACATGCACATCCCTATGGAAAAAAAGAATGTCTCCAAAAGTTACTTGAAAGTTGTAGAAATTTCTCTTCTCTACCTGCTGACCCTTGGAGAACTAAAATAACATCCCAAATTCCTCCTAGACAGTCAGCTTCCTCTGAAGCAAGGTTTTAAGAGATTCATTTTGAATTCTAGAGAGCTTTATGAGTTGATGAACATGAACAGCATAAGAATATAAATGATACACAAGTGTACTGAAAGCTGGAAAAACTCTGTTCAGAAGCAAGAACCAATTACATAAGGGAGGATTAATTTGAACCAATATTGTTTATATTAATTTTTCACCTTTTCAAAGACGCAAGTTTACCCTTGGTTGTTTTGTTTTACTACCATCTTTCGATTTGCCAGCATGTGCACCCACTTGCCTCTCTACATATAGTATCACTGTAGTTTATAAATTCCAGAAGCTTTCTCAAATTTTAGAAGGACATGCACATCCAAACAACCTTTTCTTGGTTTGGTTTTGTTTTGGGGTGTTTTTTTAATGGGTGGGATTATTACAAACAAACAAACAAAATTTTCTGCAACTGTTATTGGGACATGGTATTACCCTTAGTTCTAAATAAACCAACTGATCTCAGGATCTCTTCAAAGTCAGTAACACACGGTCACTGCTGACAACTGAACACTTGCTAGTCCTCAGGAAGTAAAATCTGTCTTAGTGCAGTGGATGAGTTCATGGCCCAAGTGTCATTCAGGTTCCTACTGTAGCCTGCCTGGAAGGCTGACATGGAATTCAGCCAAAGTTGACGCCCTGTACCAGGTACAGTGCCATGACCCACACTGTAACAAAGATAGATAAAACCAAACAGGCAGGCAGAGAATGGACTTTTCCATGTTTCTTTTGTGCCCATATACAATGCTCTAGTCCTGGCAAGCATTACATGGTGATATTAGCAACAACATCAAATCTCTTTGTCTAAAAAAACCCAAGAATGGAAATCTCACTCACATGCACACAATAAAACCATAGCAAGTTCTAACTGCTGAAAAACACCTTTTATATTTAACACAAAATAATTTTCTTATTACGTATGATGAAATTCAGGTAATCTGAGAAACCCAGAAAGGGATTCTTGAACTTCTCTCCCTGAGGCTACTCATAAACAAAATGATGTACAACTTTGGAAATTTTATTTCAAAATCATTATAGACTCTCATTTTTAGGAGCTGTTCAGAAGCAAATTCCAGCGGATGACTTAGAAGCTTTTTATGCAAAATTTGTTTCAGGAACTCTTGTCCTTGTAGCACAGTTTTAGCCATCCCATACATGACAATCTTCCAGGCATTGACTTTACCTGGTTTATTCACTTCTTTAGACAATTTAACCCGTGAGAGGATGGAAATAGAACAAGACTATTTTGAGTAGTGCACGAAGGACACATCTTTCAATGAGTTTTTCTTTCCTGCAGACAGCTGGTGGTGACCACAGAACAGCACACCAGCACATGCAGTTTTGGTGACTCTGCACGTAAGTACGTGCACCCTGTTATCGGATTTACATATGCAGATGGAAGACATTTTCATAGATTTGTCCACTAAGGCCATACCAACAAATTTATCCTCAAAATGGCCAGGTAGGAAAATGAAAATCAACTTCTTTTTTTCCAAATTTTGCTTTTAAAACTTTATATTCGGAATGATGGATGATACCGCAACTCCAGCATAGAAGCAACCATGATACTTAACTGCGCGTAACTTCTGTGAAGTTACGATGGTATCATTAGACAGAGGCTACTTAGAGCTTTGCCTTTGGAGGTCCCATATTCAGCAAAAACAGACTTCAATATGTGTACAAGTCCAGTCTTGAACCCCTCTGCTGAGTCGGCTGTGAGGGAGCAATACATGCTCATTGGAAATCAGCATCCAGACCACTATGACTAAATTAATACTCAAAACAGCAGTTCTTTCTTCTCTTTCCCCCTTCATTACATACACGTTTCACTGACAAATTACCCTGCAGTGCCCAACTAGGTTACCACCCTCAGATGCTGGTCCCATTCTGTTCAGGGTATGTGTAGCTCAGGAACCAGTTTCCAAAATCCTACAGTTTTCATCACAAGGGAAGAATTGTGATCTGAACATGGCAGTCACTGGGAATTCCTCATCAGAGCTGTCAATTTCAACACCAATTCAGGAGCAGAACAAGATTGAGAAGGACAGACAGCTGGGGTCAGTAGCAACACTGTTCCATTGTCGGAATTGTGTCCATCAGCTTATCACCCACTTGGGATTCATAAGCTTCATCCGTCTTTCCCTCAAACATACAAACTTCTAATGTAATCCTGTTCTCACATCAGCTGAACTTTGAACAGCATCCACTAAGGCCACATAGAAACAAGACCTGATGACAAAAAAAGCAAAATATATTTGCAGCTGTGTTGGTGTAAATGGCAGGAATCTCTTCCCCATCTTCTTTCATGGCAGCTTTACCATAGTGTAAGTCCTTAAAGCCAAGACACAGAGCCTTAACACATGTATTTCCAAAGCTGTGGCTTTGAAAACATAACGATTTTCCAAAACTCCAATCAATCATTAAAATTACAAGCAAACATAAACAAAATATATATGACCCTGGATTTCCTCCAGAGGCCTGTGGTACACTGCAGGCAGAGGATAATGTAATTAAATATGGGCAGTCTGCCGACTACTCACTGTCAGTTTTGGCCGGATGTGAGCTGAACAAGTTTGCCCTATTGCAAACATTTGTTTTACAGTGCTACAACTTAATTGAGCTTGGAAAGCTTCTGTAGGCATTAACAATGGCTTACCTCACTAATGAGTAGGGATAATATGACCACTTTGACTTGGTGGGCAATATCCACCCTCATATTCATTTTTTAACCTCACAAGTAAAGTAGGCACTTATGGATATGTGGGCTTGGGGAAAAAATGAGTGATAAAATAAGCTTAAAATGGTTCTCTGCATTGAAAATATACCTCTGTGAAGATGATCTTGGCTACATGATGAATTGACTATATGGGCACAGTTTGCCAAAAAATCAACAGGGAACTTCCTTTACACTGCTGATGCTCACCTCCTTTCTGAAGTTGCTTAGTCATCTACGCCAGAAGATATTTATTCCAGGGAATCAGAAAAGGGCTATTGAAATATGCTTTTGCAACAGACCAGGTTGTACTCAGCGACAAGAAGCTGACTCTCGTTTCCTGACATCTCTCTGGGTGCCATATTGACCTAGGCAAACCAAGCACTCTGGCTCTAACATACTCAACCAACTTCCAAAAGCAGAGGGGGAACATTTTCAGCAAAGTTTATTTGCTGGGTGGTGCTGTTTCTTTCCTTGACTGGGTTATGAAGCAGCATTTATTTTGAATGGAAGAACAAATTAGTACATTGCCCAAACCCCTCCTTCTCCCTGGGAAGACAGACCTTCTACCCACAAGCTTTATCCCATACTAAGTCTGGAAGTCTCTTGAGGAAGTCCCTTGTTAAAAATATTGGCAGTTACTGCAAAAATGGAATTTTGGTTCTCTGTCTTCCTGAATTTCATATTGTATGATCTAGTTTGAATTACACTGCCTAGAATGGCTGCAAAATACAGGACAGATATGAGTAATCTGTCTGCTACTGTAAGCCAGATGAGACTGAATAGTTGCTTATCTACTCTTCAAAATGGGATCAAAAGGTCTTCCTTTAAAAGTCCTGTGAAAGATGGCAGTTCCAGAGAGTGGCTGAAGCTCCCTGAAGTATGACATTTTGCCAGACTGTGGCTGGGTTTTGAAAAAAGACCCTGCATGTTTGTCTCTCAGAAGGTCTTTTCACAATGATCAGTCTTATACTTGAACACACACAAAGAAGGCAGGCACAGGAAGGAGATTTGGCTTGAGCTCAGGATTCCCTGGTGGTTGGTACTTCAGTGTTATTTTCAGTCTGTCTGAATTGTATACTGTAATTGTACTGGGGCTGCAGATGACAGATTAACTTATATTTGCTGCTATTTACAGGTATTTGTTTGGATTCAGGGCGTGAATCTTTTTTTGCACATAGGGAGGTGTCAAGCATGTGTGAACTTTTCATTTGATAAGATTAAAATTAAGCAATGCACCTGGGAGATGACATAGCCTGCAGCCCATTGCCTTCGAGAAGAGACTTCTAGAAAGCCATGTCTGTATTATGTATAGAACATGGCATGAGGTTCACACAAAATGCATCCTTAACAATACTACCAAGACATATTTGGAATGAACAGGGCAGACAGTTCAAAGCCAGCTTGCTCTCCAGCAGCACTCAAGGAGAACCTCCTTCTGTTTATATTTGTACATAAGAGATACCAAAACCAGGTAGTGTCTGCACCTGGCTTGCTTCTGACTTTCCTAAGTGACTTCCCACATGACTCACCTGGGTGGAGGATGGCAAGCAAACCACCAGTGAGATCCTTGTAAGCAGGCGCAAAAACAAACAGCAGCCTTTTTACTGCCGTGCATGAAAGGCAACCCACCCACAACTTTTATCTTGAAGAACTGAAACAGGAAGACATTTGACTTTGTTTAGCCTTTCACAGGCAAAGAAAGTATGCTCCCAGCTCAGGCCAGGCCTGGGGCCCTCCTGAGACCTCTTTGAAGAAGTAACATCATAGGTGAGTAGAGTACCAAGGTAAACTCATATATTGGGTCCCAGAGTGAAAGCCATACCTGGCAGAGGGCCTTGGAGCAGGCAGCTCCAGATCAGAAGCATTATTCCTGTTCTGTATCAAGTTTTAGAAAAAGCCCTTAGCAAGTTACCCTACATACATCTGCTATTTATGCACCGACATATACACACATAAGAACAGCCATAAACATCTGACTAGTGGCCTGACTTTGACAGTAGCCATCATCATCAGATACTTAAAAAATACTACAGCTACCTAGCATGTGCAGCTGACACTTTTCAGGAATATGTACCTAAACACTGGTGTCTACGAACACAACTAGCTAAACATTGACTTCAGAAGGCTACCATACACTTCATTTGCCACATTTCTCAGCCACTCTTCCAGCCTAAGACATGTGGTACAGAAGACCAAAATGTTGCTGCAACAAGGAATATACAGAGCACAAGCAAAAGGCCTCCTTGTGCTTGATGTAATTGGGCACAAAGTGGCTTTGAGTTAAGAAAGGAAAAAGTGTGGTACAAAGCTCACTGTTTTCCATTATCTTTCAAAACATATACACATCCTACATTAAGTATAACTTAGTGAAATGAGCATTCTTCTTTTTAAAGTATTCCTCTCCCTGTACTTTGAATAACAATTCAGTAGCTTAGGTACTGTTAGTAAATGAATGTTGCTGAGCTCCTGGACACCTGCATCTATCTAAGCAAACAAGAGCATAGACAGACATAGACATATCTATAGTATAGATATAGAAAAACAAATACAAACTGTTGTTTTCCGCATTATCAAGAAAACATGCAATTCAAATTTTGATGTTAGCTCAGCTGAGCTGTTTGAACATGCTGGTGATAATGGGCGCTTCCTGCAATAGTGGCAACAACACTTTTTGTGAACAGAGACATATATTTTTTCCTTGTAAAAGTGAATTTTTCCAAGTCCCACAAAAACAGGAACTGCCCTGCTTACTGTCTTAGAAGCTGATGACAGCTTTGTATTATATACTCAGGCTACAGCAGTGTATTGTGACCTCAACTGGACCCTTTGAGCTTAATACTACAGAGAAAAAGCAAATGATAGTTCCTGTCTGCCAGAAACATCTCAGTAAGATCCAGCCATGTCTGCTCCTGAGATAAGGGAAGTGTGCAAAATATCACAGGATCTCCTGCTTCTCACAAGTTGTCTGTGCAGTTTCTACAGATCAGTTGCAGTAACTCTTCCTACAGGTGAGCGAGAACAGTGTGGGTCGTGTGAACAAGAACAGCAACTGCAGTTTGTCCCTACTGCTCCCTTTCCCAAAAGCCCCAGTGCACACCTGTGGCTGAGTGAATTTTTGTGGTCTATTCATAGGTTTGTTCAGCCTGGAAAAGAGAAGGTTTAGGGGTGACCTAATTGCAGCATTCCTGAAGGGGGTCTGTAAGAAAAATGAAGAGGAATGTTTTATAGCGACATGTAGTATCAGGGCAAGGGGGAATGGCTTCAGACTGAAAGAGGGTAGGTTTAGATTATGCAGGTAAAAATTTTTCACACTGAAATTTGTGAGACATTGGAACAGATTGCCCAGAGCAGTTGTGGATGTCCCATCCCAGGGAATCTTCAAAGCCAGGTTGAATGGAGCTCTGAGTGACCTGGTCTAGTGAAAGACCACGGCAGCAGAGTAGGAACTAAATTATCCTTAAGGTCTCTTCCTACACAATCCATTCCATGATTCTATGATTTGTCATGGCACAAAATTTGGATTCCCTAGTCTCAGGCATCAAGACTGACAAGAAAAGAGTTCTGTGCCATGGCAGAGGGATGGGAGAAAAAGAAGTCACTTCAGTATAGCCTAACAGTAAATTTAGGATGGATGAGTACATGGATGAGTATAAATCCAGATAACAGCATAAGGGAGCTTAATTCATCACCAAAATATTATGAAAGAGCAATCTCATTTCCTCCCACCATCTTGTCTAATATTTTATTATTTTCTCATATCATGGCTAGTCACACAGCTTTCCAGGTTAGTAGAATAGGAAGAAGAAAAAAAACCTTCCCACATAATATTATTGTTGTTGTTGATAAATGAAGAAAGAGAAAAGAAATCTAAGCCCAAAGTTATGAGTCGCCTGAATGCACTTAAGCCAGATGTAGAATTACGGAACAGGCACTGACATGCAGTCACAAGAAAATAAAAAGTTTCTTTAGCCTCCCTCAAAATGAATGCTGCAGGGCAGCAGGACTAAGGGGAGTTAAAAAAATAAAAAGAGACTGGGGGAGGGGGGAGGCTTCTTAACATATAAATCACAGTGTCAAAATCCTTTTATCTTTTGGCGCCCAAATCTCTCATCTGCCTCAGAAAATGCTAAACAAGTCACTAGCAATTCTTTGTGAATTTTTAATTGGTGTTTTCACAACCTTATTCTTGATATTTCTAAGACAAATTAGCAGATGTTCATGAGAGGAGTTTTAGAGAGAGAAAGCTCTCAGATAGTGTAGGGATGAGCCTGAGAAAGAGCTGGATGTCCTCTACCTTAGCACTGGCTCCAATGAAACCTTCTAGCTTTTCTCAGCTTCTGAATATACTCTCTAGGAGTATAAAAAGGTAGGCTGAAATTGCCTGCATTTTTGGGAGTGTTTGGTTTTATATACAGAATCTGTAGCAGCTGGTCCCTAGTTTGTACACAGAAAGGTCCCAGCAAGACAGAAGTTTGACCCTTCTCCCTGGTGCCAACACAAAACTGTTTTGTATTGCTAGAGGATGAAGTAAGAAGTGAAAATTTCAGGATGTATAGTAAATAGCCTGCAACATTGTTCCAAAAACTTCATTTTCTGATCTGATCAACTGACTTGACAGAAAGCTCCTTGAAGAGCAGAACGTTAGGTCTGGTCCTGGAAATGGTTTATTAGATGGCTTATGAATATATAGACAACAAACACATTTCTCGGTAAATTCTTCAAAAACTGTGTTTTGTTCAAAAGCCAGAGAACAAAACTTGACAAGTTTCACACTTCAAAGATGCTGAAAATGCTTTTTTTTTCGAAATTTTAAATCAGATTTTCCAAATGTGATTGTGCAATGCCATTTTCATGTAAAGGTTGCCCTATGTAAGAGTAAGAAAGAAAACTAAATAGTCAAAAACTGAAACAAATCTTTTTGTTTGAAGATGAATGAAATTGTCAACATTGACTCTAACATGAATTTTTTCATACTGGTGTTACACCAATAGAAAGAAAATAAACCTTTTTTTTTTTTTTGGCCCAACCCAATTTTTAGGCAGTTACTGAAACAAAATATCTATTATTGACCCAACTTGGCTAAAGGACTAAAACCTCCTGTTGCTGGAACATGTTGGGGGCAAGAGAAAGTTTTAAGGAAAAGGAAGGGTGTGCATTTTTGAGGTTGAGGTTTTGAGTACATTTTTTGAGGTTCTGAATGCTGTATGGCTGAGCAGAAGTGTGAAAGGAGCCATTAAGCTGTTCACCTTGCTGGAGCCAGGGCTGGATTACAGCAGCCAGACCCTCAGTCATTATCTTACTGCTTCTTCTTCCCTGCTTCCCACTTCTGCATCACAGGCTCAAATAGCAAGCTCCTCAGGATAGCAAGCAGTATTTTATTTTGTGTCTGGGCAGTATCTTCCTGGTGCATTGCAAAGGCTCTTCAGCACGAATCTGTACTGCCACAGGAAGAACAGTTTTTCTCAAATGCAATATTGGTTTTCTTGTTCCCCTAAAATAAATATGACTAGTTGGTTGAAACAATTTTATCCCCCTCCTCCCAGTGAAAATATGACTTTAAACAGAAGTAAAACCCTCATTTTCTACAAGATTTTGCAGCATCTAGCTCTTTAAAAGTGGAAGGGGAAGCCCAGGCCTGCAGTACTGAATAAACACACTATTGACCTGAGTCTGGGCTTTTGCTGCATGTTTCTACTAGTTGCTTCATATGAACTCTGGTCTTAGGAGATGTGGAACTCCAAGTCCTCAGAAAAATTACCTGTGGAGTTGCACAGGTATAAATCAGCTACATTGGACCTTTCTAATTTTGATTTCTTAATTCTAACTGGAACCTCTGAAACTATGGATATTTCAGAGTTTTGGGCATGGTTGATGAAAATCTAACCAGATGTTGTGATTTTCAGCAGGTACATATCACAGCTGCACTATCAAACATAGCTGACAATAATCTGATTCTGGGCAGTTTGTGTTCCCTAAGTCCATCAGCTTTCCTTCCCCTCACCCCTTATTCTTACCCAAGCTCTGCCTTAAAGGGGCTCAATAAAACAAAAAAAATCCATGTGTTTGTAAAGTTCTTCTTCTTTTTCTTCACACCAGATTGAGAGAAGGGAAAAAAAAGCATACTGAAATATGAAAGAGCCTTTCTGTTTCTCACACATCTGTAGCCTATTAAGGAAACTATCATAACTGAAGACACTCTGAGCAAGCAACTCCAGGTTTCCTCTGGTAGGGCAAGATCAGACTGAAGTGTCAGAGGCTGACAGGATGCCAAGTATCACCAGCAAACTTGCAGCAGAAGTAGCAGCAACTATGGTGTGAAGAGGGTTCTTTGGTGCAAATAGTCCTGGAGGACTGAGAAACTGCCTAAGAATTCTAAGTCATTTGAAGAGATTGTGGCATGTTAGAACCCACAGAAAAGTGTTTCTTCAATGCATTATTTATTGCTTTTTGGTATTTATATAATATCCAGCTTCCTGAGAGTAATTTGTTTTGGATTGTGTAACACTGGGCAGAACATCAAATATATGTTAATCAGTGGTAATAAAACACTGAGTTTTATGGTCACTGAGGTATTAAATATTGCTAATAAATTATAGGGCTAGCATTTTAAATGAGCTATAGTTTGGAGAAGAGAAGTAACACCATGTATGAGAGCATTAATTGCCATTGCCCAACTTCCTAATTGCCAAGAGTTTCAAATATGTTTTTAAACCAATATATCACTCTCTGTTATACTTGCAATGAAATACAGCTGAAATTTGAAAAGCTACAATAGTGCTAAGTATTTTACCCCTCCAAAGCGCTTTATGGATGTGAAAACACAATACCTCTGTGAAAGAGTTAATTATTATTATCCCCATTTTATACATCGGGGAAGCAGAAGTACAGAGAGGTTAAAAGTCCCCACTGAGACCACCCAGCTTGTGAGGGTTTGCATGAAGGAGATACACATACTCTCCAGTCTAAGAGCACAACGAACAGGCAGTGGTCCCTTTCCTCATACGCAGCCTGACTGTGCAGCAACAGCAATCCATTCACAGCAGTGTTATCCTGTCACCAGGATGGTCTTTCTTCTTCTGGAAGGACTGGAAGACTGGCAAGAGACTGGCAGAAGCAAGAGGCACTAATCTTCTCCTGGAATAACTCACAGAGAGGGAAACCATACTGCATATGACAAGCTCTCCTGCTTTCTGTACATTACATATTAAAAGCAACATTTTTGGTGACCTTCTGTCCCAGCCATTTGCCACAGAATTGCATTGTCCCACAAGTCGTGCCCATCAGTGGAGACGCCGCCACTGGCATAGCACAAAATGCACAGGATGCACATGGACACTACAGCACCAGGAGAAACATAAAGTCCAAGAGGATCTGGCAACTGCTCTGCTGCAGGCTTTTTTTAACGCAGCGGTGAGCACATTCCCTGGGTCATGCAGGCAGGTTTGCTGCTAGCAAAGCAGTCCAGGTGCTCCAGAATGGGACATTCGCCAGGGTCTCAAGGCATTACCCTTATGCCAGGTAACAGACTCCCTAGTGGAATGGTCCTTACTGAAAACTGCGTAAGGGTCAGGTTTCAAAGCAAGGGGCTGTAGGAAGGCAAGAGCTGGGGAAGCCTGACACATCTTTTCAGAGAACGGGGCTTATGCTCATCTGAAGAGGACTGGCCAAAAGAGTCACAAGCAGACCACACACAGTGGGTTTGAGAAGACTGGCATCATTTAAGGATGAACACTGCTTATCCTCTGCCTTCCATTCACCTTGTTTCTAGCACAGTTCCCACTCTGAATGAAAAACAGGAGCCATCTACCTTCAGTCACTGCCCATTAAATTCTCTCCAAGCACAATCCCAACAACCTAACCTTGTGCTGAAGCACCTTCATCAGCAACCCCTGCCTTAAACCTGCAGGGCACTTTCACAGAACCACAGAATCATTTAGGTTGGAAAAGACCTCCAAAATCATTGAGTCCAACCTTTGCCTGATCACCATCATGTCAACTAGACCTGAGGACTACATGCCACATGCAGTTGTTTCTTTGAACACATCCAGGGATGGTGATTCCAAAGTTTAACAATCCTTCCCATGAAGAAATTCCTCCTGCTATCAAACTTAAGCCTCCTCTGGTGCATTTGCTCTTGTTCTGCCACTGGTTGCCTGGGGGAAGAGGCCAATCCCCACCTGGCCCCAGTCTCCTCTCAGGTAGTTGTAGAGAGCAATAAGGTCTCCCCTGAGCCTCCTTTTCTCCAGACTGAACACCCCCAGCTCCCTCAGCTTCTCAACTCCTGTAAGTTGCTCTAAAGACCCTTCAGCAGCTCCACTGCCCTTCTCTGGACATATTTCAGCACCTCAGTGTCCTTCTTGTTATGAGGGGCCCAGAACTGAACACAGCATTCGAGGTGGGGCCTCACCAATGCTGAAGAACAGGGGGACAGTCACTGCCCTGGTCCTGCTGCCCACACTATTCCTGACACAAGCCAGGATGCCCTTGGCCTTCTTGGCCACCTGGGCACAGTTGGCTCATGTTCAGCTGCTGCCAACCAGCACTCCCCAAGTCCTTTTGCACCAGGCAGCTTTCCAGACACTCTTCCCCAGCCTGTAGCACTGCCTGGGGTTGTTGTGACCAAAGAGCAGGACCCAACACTTCCGTGTTGAACCTCATACCATTGGTCTTGGTCCATCAATCCAACCTGTCCAGATTCCTCCACAGAGCCCTCCTACCCTCCAGCAGATCAACACTCCCACACAGTTTTGTGTCATTGAGATTTCAGACAGCTCCTGGCACCTTGCTGCTCACCAGATCCTGTGTTTTGAGGCAAGAGAAAACAAGAACAGCTAGCCCTGACTCACCCATAACTTACAGGGGCTACAACCAAACATGTAACACGACAGCAAGTCTGCAGGCAGGGGATGACTCACAGAACACAGGAGGGGCTATGGCTTGCTCAGCATGGCCACATCTGGGTGAGGGCGGGGAGACAGCTCATGTGTGGTAATGCGGCACTGGAGGAGCCACAGGACACATCTGTTCGGCTGGTCTGCTGCTGCCCCCCTTCCAGCTACTCCTGCAGCTCTGTTCCCTCCCTTCAAAACATGGAGGGTCACAGAGCCTGCCTGTACATCCAGGTACCTCCCTGCCCACCACAGAGTGGGAGATCAAGCCCTCACCACACCCGGGGCTGGTCTCTGGGTCCTGGTGTGGTGTAAGGCCCAGAAGCCCTGGCAGCAAACCGCCTGCTGATGTGGCAGGGCAAGGAAGAGGGAATAATGAACCCTTGCTGCAGGGCGTCTGATGAGGCATACAGAGCATAAGGATATGATATTTGGCAGCAGGAGCCTGCCTTTCTGCTTTGTGGGCTCTTTGCTGGCTGCCTTGTGCCTCCCGACTGTAGGCACTCTGCGTGTGGCACAGGCTGCCCCGGGGGCACCAAGGGGCCCAGCCGGGCCTGGCATCCCCTCCCCGGCACTGCCGTGAGTAACAGTGCTCCCACTGCTCCCAAGGGAACTCTGGTGCCATCACAGGGTGACCTGTCAGGGAGCCTGGCCTGGAGCTTGCAGCAACAGGACACAGCTGAAAAAAACCATCTTTACTCCAAGGCAGTCACTTTGCTGCCAAAAAGAAGAAAATTGTTTAATTTCTCAGGACAAAAGCGAGCTGAAAATTGGGATGAGAAGAAAGACAGAAAAGAAATAATGCAAATCAAAGCACATTCAGACATTTCACAATTGTATAGTGAGAAAGCATAAAGAGCCCTCACAAACAAGTAGTCACAGATATGTTCCAGCCTCAAAATCAAGGATGACACAAAAATTGCATTTAAGGAAGAAACATTAAGCTAAATTCTGTTCCCTAAGTTCCTTAAGCTTCCTTCAGAAAATATATGTAAATGCCAAAGATGTTTCCAATTTTTTTTATTAACCCTCTTATCTTCCCATTCCTCGCACAGACTTATTAAAGAAAACTCAACCTAATTCATTGGTTTGTAAACTCTGAAGTTTGTAATACTCCTGACATTCATGATCAATGGTGTTGAATGTTGAAAAACTACATTTTTGCCTCTAAAACACATTTAAAGTTATGAATAATTTGCAGTCCATCCTGCCCCTTATCTCCTTGATCTTTTAATTACTGAGGACCACTGTATACTCTGGCAACCACTTGGAAAAGCCGTGCAGGTGTTTCTTGCAAAGCCCTGCTTGAATTCTCTATGCAGTGAACATGATATGGCCTCAGGTCATACTAACTGGGCTTGGATTCATAATAACAACAAATTTGAGTGCCTTTCCAGAAGGCTGCAGCCTCAGTTGTACTATGCAGTGGTAGAAGCACATCTGGTCACAAACAACTTAAAATTACACATAAGCAATTTGCTATTCTTATATCCTGCCAGCATGGGCAAACCCTAAAACCTTTGGGTAGTTGCTTCTCTCTGGTGGTCTGATGCTTGTTCACTTATGGCTGCTGGATGTGCTGCCACTGAACTCAAAGAGACTTCACAAGGAACAGGATCACAGTGTGGTAGAGTAGCAAGATAAAGCCCTGGAACACTGCCTGAATTTCTGCCTGCTGCTGTGCTAACAGTGAGCCCAGTCACAGGAGCAGAAACTGCTCTAGAAGACCAAGTGCATTTGAAGGCCCCTCATAGGCATGGCTGTCCTCGAATATTAAAATCCTAAGCATAACTTTCTCCATAGGCCACCCTCAAACATATATTTATTAAAGCTGCTTTCGGAAACTACAAAACACAAGTCCCACTACAGACCTACTACAGACCTACTTCCACATCAAAGCAACCTTATTCTTCCACCAGATTTCTTAAGTCTCAAGTCTTCACCATACTGAAAACCAAAGCGCCACAAATATTTACTTCTCTGTCCAACACACACCTTGGTTCCTGCTTGAGTGTTACAGGCAACACCACTTCAGTTGTGCAACAGACAGACACCACTTCCTTTCTGCCCCGTCCCCATGCTCTTCCTCTGGTGCCTCTGGCTCCAGATTCAAGCACAACCAGCCATTGCACTTGCTGAAAACAGACTGCACATAAGACTTCTCTATTGTTCAGTCTAACCTGTTTCTCCTGAGTGTAATAGGAAGAGCCAACAGATCAGGACTTTAGCAGCACTACTGTTAGTCACCACTGGTCACATTGTTTCTGATGTTAACTGTCTTGAACAGAAGATATCTAAGTAGTAAAAGCATTTTGGTTTGCTGCTATGCAAGTCCCCTACTAAAAACTGACAGTGCTGTTTTATACTAATTATCATTATCCTACATCCCTCCTCAGCAGCTGGGGAACTGATACTTGGATCAAAATTTGAACTGCAATTCAAAATGTGCTTCAAAATGTCCAAGTCCAGCTTCCTACTCTTCTGCTATCAAAAGAAAGGGAGATGGGCTTGGGCTTCTCTTCTAATAGCTCTTTCTCTTGGTTTTACATGGATTATTTCATTTCTTGAATATTTATCTGGGACAATTCTGGACATACTTAATACAGATTTTCCCTCCATCCATTTTTTGCTTCCTCACTTAAAAACTGAGTGTCCTCTGCTGGTTCAAATCCTCCTGAAGAACCATGCATGGGGCTGCTTCATTTCACTGTTTAATCCAAGGAGACATAACACAGCTGTATATTCCTGTACTTCTTGCAGCCTAAGGTACGGCTTGCAAATAGCAAGGCTTTAACCAAAAATGCTTAAAAGTGCATACTTTCAAATGGTGGCTATTAGAGATTTAATTTGAGCCAATTTGGGAACGGAAATCTCACCTTTGGATTATTTATCACAAGTTGGGAGCTGTACTCAATGATCGTTATGGGTCCCTTCCAACTTGAGATACTCTGTTATGAAGTTATAAGGAAAAAAACTCTGTCAAATGGAAGAAGAGAAAGTTCTGGGAGTTCTCCAATTATTTTTGTTGCCAAGAAGCCTTTTTGGTATCCACATGCTCAGATTTTCTGTCCCATCTTATCCACAATTCTCAGACAGTGCTTCTCCATGCCATGCCCTAAAGGAGAGAAGTGCCAAATCCCAGCAACATAAAGCATGTAAATGCCTGAATAAAAATACTATAAGGATGGGAAAGCTATATTGGATTAACTTGAGTCTAATTTGCCATGTAGAGAGGTGAAGGAGGAAAGAGAAACAGCTTTATTTGACGTACTTATATGATTCCCATTACCAGAGCATCTTAATTCTTTACAATCTCTAATGTATTTATGGTAAAAGCACACTTGTGAGGGAGGGAAACCTTATTTCCTGCATTTTACAGATGAGGAACAGGGATTCGGATACTTTAAAAGTATTTCTCAGTAAAACTCTCACCGATTTCAACTGAAGCTGGGTCCCTAAGTTCTTCTGAGAAGTCAGCCCAAAAGGTACAAAGTGCACAAGTAACAATGGGACCTGACACTTTCTGAGCTCAGCTGCCCAGTGGCCACACAAACCATGGAGTACAAGTCCTTCACCGTGCTGCTACCTACTCAGTTCTGCTCTCCCTATTCCAGCAGCTGTAGTTCCTGGTGCTCAGTTTGTCTTCTCTCTTGTCCCTGCTGAAAAACATCCTGCTTTCTCCAGACCATGCTGTCAATTCATCAAGATAGTTTAGACTCCAAAGCTCGTCTCTGAAGTGTTCGCTCTTCCTTTCTGGCTTGCTGTCACTGCAGTAAGGAGTGTCTGTACTCCATCGTGTAACTGCCTACCGTTAACAAAGAAAGCCATCAAGCAGAACAAGACTCATCTCAAATCTCAGCTGTGCTTTACTTATTCCTCCAATCTGACAATTGATCATCATTCGCTGAGCACAGTTTTGCCCCTATTTGCTAATAACATCATCTTAAGCCAATGACATTTATGCCCTTGAGAATGTCAAATATCTTAGTAAAGGCAAAGTAAGGTTAAATTGTTGTTCCTCTTATGAGGTGTATTTTCCATACCTTAGAAGAAATCAGATCAATTTAACATGACTTTGAGAGAGAATGTGAGTAAACCTTATGCCATACAGCCACTTATAGACCAGAAGAAAATAATTTAGGAAGTCTACAGTAAAAAGAATGGGAGTCAAGGCCTGCTGAACCTAGATGGTTTCTATCTCCTCCTAGAAATATTAAAAAATAAGTTTCTTTAGAATATTCATGTTACTGCTTTCTGCCATAATTGGTTGAGAAATGTTCAAATATACATGACTTTTCTTGTAATTTGGCCACAGACAAATTATTTATTTTTCTCAAGCCAACTAATACCTTTAGAAACTGCTAAGTGAGGCTTTGATATTCTCCATTCACTGTTTACAACAACTTCATAAAAGAAGTCCTGTGAAACTACTTTTATTTCAATAATGGCTACCAAACTAAATTTTTATTTAGCAGCAAAGTCACTCAAGCATAGGTGTACCAGTGTCACTAAAATTACTCTTAAGAGAAATTGGTAATATGCCAATTAGTTAATCTGTCTTCCTTCAGTATGTGCCATTGTGCTCAGTCTTTGGCATGCTCAATTCACATTGTGCAGATATGCTTTTGGAAATGAAATCTTTCCCGTTTCAGTTCATTAGATTAAGGCAAAGTCTTTTCCGCTTTGGTCTTAGACTTTTGCTTCCCTCCACTGTTTCTGATGGCTCTCACACAGATTGCAGTGGCAAAATTGTCAGCAGTTCATAAGGGGGGCAAATCCTTTCAGATGTTGTGTAGAAGTTTCAGGGCTGTTTTCAGATTTACTTCCTTTCTTGTTTCCTTGCAGATATCCCTTTGATCCACAGAGTAGATTTGGACATCAGATATACAATCAGCATGTGGGACAATTTTCCTACAAACTTGCCACATTCACAGTCATGACTAGTCTGTTGGATTTCCAGAGATCAAAATGAAATGTATCCAAAGTCTGCATTGTTTTTATACGCCCTAGACTGTAACAGCAAAGTAGACCTGGAGCCAAACTTCCTTAAAGTTGACAGGACACCAGACTTGAGTCATCTGGGCACCAGACTGGATCCAACTCCAGTAGCTGTAGATGAAGACAAATCTTTTTAATTTATCATAGGAGAGATTAAAAGGTGCTGATCAAAGTCTAAGCACTACTGTCTTTGTCTGGACTACTATGATTATTTCAGTTAAGCTGCCACTCACTGGCACCTCAGTATAACTTCTTTTCTTGATTCTCTCTAAAAATGAAACACAAATAATCAGAACTTGTATTAGGTTACAGGGTTTGGGGTTTTGTTGGGTTTTGGGTGTTTTTTTGTTTTGTTGGTTTGGGGGGGGGGGTTGTTTGTTTATATTGTGTTTCAATTTTTTTTAAAAGAATAATAATTGAGATAGTGGAAACTTACAGTCAGTGTTTCTTACAGTCAATGCATGGGGTCTGTTTCTGCTCCAGTGCACTTTTTTTTGTCCGTGCCCTTGCTTGGCGGGTAGGAGGGAGCAGGAAGTGCTCTCCTCTTAGGGCAGTGAGGAGGCTTGGCTCGCTCACAGAGAAACCACTATGGTCTGGGCTGGGACACATCCATCTACAGACCATCACTGCCCTCCTGGCTGGAGGCAGCAGTGGCAGGGAGAAGATCTATAGGGTGGAAAGGGAGGGGGAACACTTTAACCATCCAAACAAGCAGCAGCAAGGGATACAGGAATGGCATATCACACCTTTGCTGACTGTAGCTATTATTCACTAGTGATTTGAACATACGGATGACAAACATCATGAAGTATAGAGCACAGACCAGAACAGCAAAATGCTGTCTGAGGTACACATTCCGGTAGGAGACAGGAGGCCCAAGCCTGCAGTCCCTGTTAGGATTCCCACAGGAACACAAAGCCAGGCCACAGGAAGGACAGGGTGTTCTAGAAGATTTCTTTATACCAGACATAAAATTGAGAAGCAGATATAGCTGAATTTTGGGTATGAAGGCTTGAGCTTTTCACGATCATCTGTACTCCTGTACACAGTTATTTCCAGTGCTCCAATTATTGCGCATCAAAAGAAAAGCAGGTGCAACAATTGGACAGTCAGGACCACAACTTGAATTAAGCCCCAAAGAGGGAAGAGCAGGACCAGCATCTTCATAAAGAGTCCCCTTGAAAGTGAAAACATTTAATCTAGTCATTTTTAAACTAGTGCCTCTTAGATTTTTTTAACCATTTTACTAGATTGAGAGATTTCTTCAATTCCTGGGTTAAGAGGTTAGCAAGATTCGCTCCAGCTTTCTTTTTTTTATAATACAGGAGTGTGACATGAGAAACTGAGCACAAATCATCTATAATTAAGACAGGGAACCTCAGGTTTCAAAAGCAAATATATATTTAAGCACAATCACAGTATTCCAGGAAAATTTTAAAAGCTTTAATCATGAGAAAAGGGTAAAGCACTTTTATTTCAGGCATAGTTCAAGCATCATCCATCTTCCTTCCCTTCCATAAAGGCAAACTTTCTCAAGTTACAAGTTGTGAAAGATTTTTCCAAGTCTCCATTTTCCTTGGAGTTTAATGCTGTCTTTAATCAAGGCTTCCTTGTAGAGCTCTACAGCCTATTCTACAGTCCCTGTAATCGGCATTATTTCTAGCTATTCACTTTTCCAGCTTCAGTAGTAGAAAAAAGAATAATTTTCAAATTTATGATTGCATCCAAAAAAAATTTAATTTTTTTTTATGCTAACTCAGCTAATTTTTCCTAGCAAATACTGCAACCAAAGTTCAGCTATTAAGACTCTTTCTAGGAGGAATGCTCTTCTTTTGCTGTAGCGAATTCTGGACAGTATTTTTTTAGAAGAAAAAAAAATTTGTTTCTGAACAAGTTCCAGGTTTAAACTTCAAGACAGCTCTCTAGAAAATAGCAGTCAAAAAACTCAGGGTTCTGAATACATCTAACAACACATATGAATCCTACACCTATTTGTTTAAGAATGCATAAAATGTAATTGATACAAACCCCATAAAAAGAAGAAAGAAATAGATACTTTAAGTGCCTGGTAGAAGTATTTGAGATATATGAAACTCGTCCTAAGTCAATAAATAAGAAGAGTTTCTACAGTAAAGAGCCAGAGAACTCGTATCATGACAAGTACACTAGAATAAAAATAAACTACGAGCAATGCTGAACACGAAGAATGAATGACAAGAGTGTTTGGAGTCGTCTAAGGTGAGGATGAGAGGTGGGCCCCCACCCTGCAGCTCTGTGCCTGCCCTGAGCAGGTATTGTCCTGTTGCAGGGTTACATCTCAGAGGAACTGGACTGAAACACCTTCCTGCCTTCTACCTGTTGCCCTATCCTGCTTGGGCTGCGGCAACAGCTCTCAGAGGTAGACAAGCCTCCATTAACCCTTTCCAGACTGCTGCCGAGCTTCTGAACAAACCCATTACGAGCAGAGAAAATGGTATTTGTTTCCTGGACTCACTGCTGAGCACTGTTAGCAAATTTGATAATGTTTCAAGGATATTAAAACAATAACCAATTGGGGACATGATAGGCAGTGCTTCCCTACTGTGCCTTCCTTCTTCAGGAATCAGCTGCTAGCAGTATTGATTCACTTGCTAATGTGGAAAAGACAATGAAGAGCCTTTTAAACATATTTTTGAGCAAAACAGTGTAAAGCACATGTTGTGGTTTAACCCCAGCCAGCAGCCAAGCCCCATGCAGCCACTTGCTCACTCCTTCACCAGCAGGATGGGGAAGAGAATCAAAAAGGTAGAAGGTCAAAAACTCATGGGGTGAGATAAAGATATTTTAATAGGGAAAGCAAAAGCTTTTTGCAAAAAAAAAAATTAAGGAATTATTTCACTGTTTGCAAAAGCAAAATAAGGAATTATTTCACTGTTTCCCATGGGCAGGCAGGTGTTCAGCTATCCCCAGGACAGCAGGGCCTCATCACACATAACTTGGGAAGACAAATGCCATCACTCCAAATGTCACTCCATCCTCCTTCTTCACTCCACTTTATATTCTGAGCATAATGTCATATGGTCTGGAATATCCTTTTGGTGAGTGAGTCACCTGTCCTGGCTGTGTCTCATCCCAACTTTCAATGCACCCCCAACTTCCTCACAAACATGGCACTACAAAAATATCTTGGCTCTGCATAAGCCCTGCTCATCAGTAATAAAAATATCTCTATATTATCAACTCTGTGTTCAGCACAAACCCAAAACTTAGCCCAATGTTCCCACTGTGAAGAAAGTTAACTCTAGCCCAGTCAAAATTAGCACAGCACAGAAGGTATTTACAGAAATTACAGTTTGGGGTAAATATAGAGGAAAATCTGTGTGCAATCCCCACCAAGAGCAGGTGTATGTGGTCAAGCTGACAGATAAATTACTGAATGAGGGAGACACTGTTTCCTAGAAAGAGTAAAGTATAGCATCTTCCTGCTGTTCAGACAGCAAGAAAAGAGTTCAGCTCTCTTGTCTGGATGGATCTATGCACTGTTACATCTTTGAGTTTCTAGCAAGAATATATTACTGAAGTATGAAGGAACATACCAAAACAGTTGACAGATAACAAAGGGCATGGAAGAATGAAACACATGAAGATGTTCAGAAGAACAACATCTTCAGCATCAAACAACGTTTGCTATTCCAAATGTTTCTTGTATCAAACCATAAGGAGATTTCAGAAAATGATCTGAAGGAGAGATAGGTGACAGGACATTTTAAGGAAAGTGTTTTCTGAATTTAAGTGATGTCCAGGGACATAGAGGGAAGAAGAAGCAAAACAAAAAGGGAAGACAACAAGCACAATGTGGTGATAGCTGTTGTCATGAAGCTGGGCTGAGTGGGTCCATGGGGCAGATTTTCTGGTGAGGCACTGCAGAAAGAGCTGAGGATCAAGGAAAGACTGAAGTGGAGAGAAGCAATAGCTGAGGTCACTTAAGAGAACAGAGAGCAGGGAGAGGATGCCGAGAGTGACAAAAAAGTGATAGACATTAATGGATTGGAGGTCTCAAGAGGGCAGGGTGAGGCAAGGGGCAGAGGGTAAATATGCTTTGTTGAAAGAAGTGGAGAGGTGAGAGAGAAAGCGGTGCTCAAACCGATCAGAGGAGGACCAGTGTTTTGGGAAAACAGAAGCAAGGCTCTTTCAGTGAGTGGGAGTGCTGCTCTGGTCTTGTAAGTCAAGGCGGGTGAGGGAAAGAAGATGAGGGGCTAGGAGGTCAAGTAGGATGTCAGCCAAGAAGGCAAAGGCAGCATCAGATGAGATTATAAAAGAAAGCAGGAATCATAACAATTAGAGCTGGGATGGGAGAGCAGCCATGATTCAGAAGATGCCTGCTCACTAGTACCTTCCTGTCGTGGAAGAGGCTGGCTAGGGCCCTTTTTTACACACTGCAGGAATAGTGGAGGGCCTTTTACAAAATCTGGCAGTCTTTTACGTCCTAGTCTTTTCCCACCCACACCCCACCAAAATGAATAGCTCCATTCATTTGGGCAAGAGTATTGATTTCAGAGTCTTCTCTAACATAAAAATTCATTGAGGCCTTTTTGCCTTTGCTAAACCATTTCCTGAATGTTTCTCCAAGATCAGAGCGTGCCTCCTCCTGACCCCAGGAAGAGGGAGAGCCCAGCCTAGAATGCTGGCAAGGCTGGTAAAAGAGTCAGTAACAAGGACATCAGTCCTGGACCACAAAGGCCAGCACTGCCTTTGCTCCCTCCTTTTCCTTGTCAATGCGTGAACAAGCCACTATCATTCCTTCTGTCCCAATGAGTTTGCCACTGGTTTAGACAGACCAAGGACCTTCAAGCACAGCCTGTGTTGTTAGGGCACAAAAATTCATATTTAAAACTCATGGAGAAAACTGCAGCACTCTGACATCAGTTTTTGATCAAACACAGCATGTCTCTGTGGAAGGAGCCGATACAACTGCTGTGAGATCATTATCAGGGCACCACGAGCAGAGCAGTAACGGTTTGACAGCTACTGCACCAAGATCTCTGCCTGCCACCTCTACTGCTTTGCTCTCACAACTCCTCCTATTTCTCAGCCTAGAGTTTTTTGCTCTTTACTTACAAATGCTTTTTTAACACTTTAAGTTTATGCTTTTGCTCTTATTGAGGGCCCATCTAATACGATACTGTCTGGCAGGGAGGACGTACAATAACATAACATAATTGACAACCATTCCCCTAACTACTCCTTATAGCTTGTATGCCAAAGAAACCACGTTGGATGTGCAACGTTTTTAACCTAAGACACCAGACAATTAGAAGTGCTAAAATAGACGCTTCATACTACAGACAGCTGCTGCCAGCTGTGCCTTTGAATAGAATTTCTAACAGAACTGGCCTCATGAAAATAAAAGAGGCTTATCAGTATCATCCCAGGGAGCAAAGAGAAAATTATTTTGCATTCTGTCATCTTTTTACCTCTTCCTATTTGCTAGAATAATCTTATACAATTTCCAAAGGTTCTATAATTTCCATAAATCTTACACAATCCACATCATCATCCAACAGGTTGATTGTTCACTGGATGTAACTTTCATGGGGTGCTTTGAGTCTGAGTGTTTGGCAGTTCAATTCAATAACAACATCAGCTCTAGAACTGAAAACAAAGGGCCAAGTGATCTTGGGCAAAGCAATCATACCAATGAATTGTTTGTACAAAGATTCTGAAGAGACAATGTGTTACAGAAGCACCAACAATAGTAGATATAGGTTTTCTTCCTCATAGGCCTTTTGCCTATGAGGGAAGTACAGATGATACATGACTCATTTTGAATTTTTGCATTAAATAGCTGCAACTCCTTTCTTGAAGGAACAGGTACCAGCTTTGCCCTCCAAAACCCAACAAAGTTCACAGACAGAAGAGCATTCCTTGTATCCCAAGTCTCTCTCTGGTATCCATACACATACTTTTCAGTATGTAAAATTACTTTTCATAAATTTTAAGAAAAGAAAAATGCCAAATGATAGACAGCTCAGGTGCCTAAGCATGAATGCAGAAAGATTTATAAAAATTCCTGCTGGTGTTTTCAGGGGGGCTGCTCATCAGACTTTCAACTAATCTCAAAGAAGTTTTAAGTCTTGTCTTAATGAGACTCACAAGAGGCATCCTGGTACTTTTCAGTGTATGCATTACCAGCCTCACAGAATTACAAGCCTCGAAAGAACAACAAAAAGGGACTGCAGGAAGGTAGATAGTAAGAGCTCAAGGATCTTCCATTCAAGCAGTCAGTATGAAAGTTCTTGTAGACAGAAGTCATACTTGTGCTGCATGCTAATCTCATCCAGGTTTTAATGTATCCAAAGAGACTGAAAACTCTGAGAATTAGACTTCAAGCCAACTTAAAAGTGAGCTACAGGGAGAACACAAACACGAGTCACAGCATTTTTGGGGGATTGCACAGAGCTGACCTGGTTAGTGCTGCGGATGAAAGAGCAACCCACAATAACATGCTCCACACTAGAGGGGCTGCAGAAAATCACCTTCAGAGTACACATGCATTCTCTTGCCATGGCTGGCAGGTTCCCTCTTCTAAGAGACAAACTTACTGTGGTATCAGATGTACTGAATGAGGGCTACCTCACTGGGCTACAGCCAAGACCTCCATGCATACCACCACCCAGCCTTGATACATTCCATTACTCATTATCCAGCTCAGGAGTGAGGTAAGAATGGCTTTGAAAGGACCTCATGCCCTTCTCTTCAGATCATGGAGAGAAGACTTTCAACCTATGCTGCTCATGTCTTGTTCAGACCAGCAGTGAGTACATTCACACTGTATGGTGATAACGCCGGCATCTCTGATGACATCCAACAAAAGGTGTGCTCCTGTTATTTCTAGCTAGCTCACTTTTCTGACACTTGTTACCGGGTAGAAATGTATTTCATAATTGAAAACAGGATTAACTTTTACAGGTATTTGAACACAGAATTTAATAGAATATTATATTCCTTGTTTCATTCTACAAATATGGAGTCATACTTTAAAAAATGTAAGTTATATTTAAAGAATCCACTTCAAAGGAGCCTTTTCCCAACAGTAAATGACCTTTCAGTAAGTCTTTACAGGAACAACAATAGGATTGGACAACAGGACCCCTAGAGGGTATGATCCAGGCTAACACTATATTACAGACCAAATTTTCAGATCGCCTGAACAGGCAGATCATTAGTTCAAACCTTTTAAAGCCTTTATTTCCAAGTATGTTATGAAAATAAAATTACTGAAGCATGTAGAAAGGAGATGAGAGAAGATGTGACCAAGGCCAAACACAAACTGAAGTGAAGTAAACATTATTTTTAGAAACTTCCACATGAACATGGTCCCTAGAGGAACAGGATTTCCTATCCTCCAACTGAATACTCTAAGAGAGGAAGATCTAAACACCATTTTCAGAAGAGACCAGAGAGCTTTGTGGCTGACAAAAATCACAACAGCAGGAATTAAAAATGAAATATCTATTATAATAAACAGATCAGATTGGAGGGTATACAAATCTGTCAACTTTTAGGGCATAAGCCAACTTCTAAATTGTAAGATCAGGAAGAAAAGAAAAATCTCTACTGTCTATTTATCCTGCAAATGTCTCTGTAAAGGTGTTTGCCAAAGCTTTCTGGAGGCAGTTCAGTACAGCTGAGTGGAACTGGCTGTTAAAATCACAGGTGGTTCCCAAGGTAGTTGTTAAAACCCCTATTAGACAGAGGACCACGCCTCTAGTTGTGCCCATTCTCCTCCTCATTTCCTCTTTTTACCATATTTCAGGCTCAGATCCAGAAGACTGTGGCTCTCCCTGCATGGCACACTTCTCATCACAATTCTGTAACCAGCTGATGTGGCAGAAACACCGGCAGAACTTGAAACATGTTTTGAATTTTACATCTCAACAGGTTACAGGACAGGGGGTGGCTGAGTACCAGAGCACATGTGCTCCAGGGTGACTACAGTGGGAAAGTTACCAGAGTGAGGCAAACCAAAGCCATCTCATTTACCCATGTACACCCTCCAATAAAAAGTGTCACACTTCAACTAAAAGCGCAACCTAAATAGTTAAAAAACAAACAAACAAAACAAACCCTCAAACCAAAACCAAACAATCCATTAATTAAAAACCCATAAATCTCTTTACCACATAAAAGCTGGGAACAGAGAGAAAGTTAGGCAGGATGCCAACTTCCTACCACTTTGCAGAAAAAGCATGTCACACCTTTAGTTTGGACATTCATAAATAGATTCAAACTGTTGATACTTCAGAAGCCAGTGAGCAGGAACAAGGAAATTTCTTTTTAAACTCTAAAGACTGTATTCAGCTGCAAGACTGCCATGTGGGCAGCAGATGAATAGTAGACTTTGTGAGACGACATCTGGCCTCCCACCCAACACTAGTGTCTGCTGTAGGCAGCAGCATGTACTGAAGGAGTCATCTCCTTATATCTGCATGGATATTGAGGCAAGCTATGAACATAATACCTTCTTAAATGAGCTAACAAATTTGTTAACCCCTTATTTAAAAACTGTCATGAAAATGCACCCTACAACCTAGCATGAAGGCCGTTGGCATCCAAGTTTGGTGATATTGAATGCTAATGGAAAATATTTGACAGAGTCTTTTTTTGTCTTGAACAAAAGCAAGAACAACCTTTACTGAGGACAGAGGTTTAGGAAAACACTCATCTGAAAATGCTTCCCAACTGTTACTGGCCTCATACTTGTGTTTGTTCTTCTTCAGTTTGTATTCTCTGTGACCAAGGAGAGTCAGAGATGGAAGAAAAGTGAGCATTGACACTTCTCAAGTGATCTCCAAAAGATGTTGTATGAGATGTTTTCATTAAACCACCATCTCAGTTCCCAGCTAGTCCAAATATTCCTCCTGCCTGCCCCCTCCAGTGTTGGTAAGCATGTGCACAGACACATCCAGCTAGCTTGGCACACAAGCATTTTGCATCACCATGCCTTGGCAGCCAGGTCTTACACAGCCCAACCTCTGCATAAGCCAGAACAGCTGCTGCCCAAAGGAGACAGCAGGGTCTTGTACATCAGACACGGATTCAATTCCCTCTCCCTAACAAGTTACTACTTATTATTGCATCCTGCCATTCTCCATCTGAGGAATAATCCTCTTCATCTGCACGAAGTACTGTAAGAATAAAGAGAGATTGGTAGGAACTCTGATATTAGAAGAGCAAGAGAAATGTGAATCTCTCACATGCATTTGCAAGAGCAGAAACAAATCTGTAATGGCTCTGAGAACCACTCTTGGGTCCCGCAGCTTAGGCTTAACTGCAGCAATTGCCCTTTTTGTATCTTTCAGAACAAGGTTTTCTGTATTCAGTCAAGACTTCAGGGAAAAATTTGGGCTTAATTCAAAGGACATGCTTGCTTCAACCTGGCTTCTGGGTGGAGTAATGAGAGGTGGGTTCAGTTATTTTATTTCTGTCATAAATTATGTGAGTCTGAAGCATCAGTCTTAGAAGTTCTTCCATCTGGAGATGGGACTTGTGCCAATTATGTAATTTTTTCTTGCCTCAAGTGCCTCATATTTATTGTATAGAAATCAAAATCCTAAGCAGTTCAGGTGGTGAGTAGATTTCCTTGTGACAATGAAGCATATTTTATTTTAGAATTTTAGGCCAGCTTCCTGCCACTACATAACAAAAATATGATTTATCATACGTAAAATACGTATTTTGGAATTGAATTAGAAAAAAAATGTTACAATGGCCCAATTTATCTGGGGAAATTTTATTATATCATTTTTTGACAACATAATTTTATAGAATAAAATACTTAGCACTGAGGGAATTTCACTTGTGTTAAAATATATTTTTACTTCAAAATAGTGTAGGAAAGGCTTGAATTTTAGAAAAGATTAATAAGCTAGATAAGCTTGTTTTAAAAGGATGTGCCAAGACATTTTTTACAGATGGAATTGCAGAAGGCATAATCTTATTTTAAATGAAAAATAAATAAATGGATGAATTGAGTTTATGCAGGGTTGGGTTGGTTTGGGTTTGGTTTTTTGGTGAATAGAAAAATACAGAGTTTTATAAATTACAATGCAATCACAGAACTCTGCAGTGAAGGAACTCGGTAATCCAAATACATGTGCCAAGTGTGTGTATGCACAGTTGAAAATACTTAAGACTTGAGATCTTTACCCAGACATCTCAGAGAGCTCTGTGAAGATGGGAAACATCATTTTGCAAGGGAGCAGGGCAGACAGAAACCAGGGAAGTGGCCTTTCAATGATCTACATAGTCAAAAAGTATAGGATGTAAAAGAGTTGTCCCCACAATCTGGTCTCATATATCAAAAATATCCAGCTTACAGCAAATACATAGTACTGAGTGTGTGGAATTTTTCTTGCTACAGAACACTGATACATTGCAATATAGTGACTCTTATCCTAGTTTCCAGCTGATACTGCATTTTTTGGGAATTGAAGCTGCTTCACTTTGCTGGAGGAAGACTTCTTATTCACAAGGGGGAAAAATACACTTTCATGTTAAGGCCAGTTGACTTTTGCACTTAATTTTAAAACTGATTTTGAACATACTGCTTTTCTCGTCATTGGCTATTGAGTAAGTCATCCTTGTCCACAAGTAATTTTTAGGCACCCTCCTGAAATATGGCAAAGTTTTTCAGTACAGCAGAAATAGAAAAGTAAAGCTGTAAATGCCACTGGAATGTTCAAGAAAGGAATTTGACTATTGTATTCCAACTTTGGGTATAACATACATTTAGTTGCCAATATTACAAAGCATTTCTGCCTACATGTGCACTAGAAGAACATAATTCTATAAAGAACATAACAAACAATAAATCCATGGCTGCTTCACATTGACAACGTCCAAAGATCCTTAAATGGGATTGAGAAATTAACAGAATGTTGTCACAGGCCCCTGCAGTCCAGTCATCTCTTGAGAGTCCTGGCCACTCTGCAACACTTCTACAGCCAGGAGTGAACTTTCCGAACCTTATTCCTGCTTTTTAATTCCCAAGCAATACTGTAGTAAAACAATTACAAGAAATAAAGGGTTTTCTAATACAGACAATGCAAATTGATCCCTTACAAAGATAGAATAAGCCTTGTAGTGAATGGTCTGGAGAAAACACCAGGAGTGAAACAGCCTCAGGTGTCATTAAACACTTCAGTGTCAGCACTTACAAAAGGTACTACTGCTACTATTTCATATCCAAAATCGACCTTCTGGTGGATGAAATCCTGTTGCCTGAGTTGTTTTAATCAGTTTGGGGTGAATTTGGAAATGCTCTGTAAACTGAAACCCAGCTGAGTGCTACAATGCTTTGCTGCCCACACAGGCTTCTCACATAGCTCCAAATGATCTGATATCACAAGTGTAAATCACAGTTTAATTGGGAATAAGACCAAAACATAATAGGCCTGGTCTGGCGGGCTGACTAGGACAGTCTTTTTGAATGAGAGCACATGTGTAGTAGAGTTGTAAAATTGAAAGGCAGCACATGAAAACTTTGATTTAAAAATACACCATTAGTTTTCACTGTCTTCAGCTGGACAAACAGGTTGTGGAGTGGAATGCATGTCTGTTGGGCTCCTGGTCCCTGGCATTTCTGGGTTGCCAAATAAAAGCAAGAAAAAGCACTTGGAAGAGGGTTACTCTGTAACACTTCTGCAGGGATTTCCATTGGGCAAAGGAACAGGTGAACTTGAGCTTAAATGAAGGGTTTAAGTGCAGAAATAGCTCCAAAACCACAAAGTGATTATTTACTTTGTTTGGCTGAGAAAAAAAAAAAAAGAGATAGATAAAATCTGATGGCTTAAGGAATTATTTCCAGGTACCAAAAGAGTGATGTGAACAGTTGGTGTTGGTTGGACCTGTACCCTTCACATTAGCAGACCCTCTTCTGTCCTCTTCTCACTGTATTGAAGAACCTGGCTCTAGCCAATGGGCATAAGAACAATTATTTTTCTTGCATTGTACCTAAAATCCATATCCAAATATTGTAATTATCACTTGACATGTACTATATGACTCTTCCTTTTTTTGAGTAGGGAAGGAGGAAAAGAAGTCAGGAAGAGGCTTGTTTGTAAAGTAACAGCAAATAATAATTCTTATAGCCTAGGATGTATATGAAGCCCAGCAACTTTAATATCTCATACTCCTTATATACCAGTTTTAATAAGCAAATCAGAAGGCAGATTGGATTCTTGTGTTTTTCTATTTCCTCTTACATTTTGGATTGTGAGCTAAAGCTCTGTGTCAAGCCAAAGCTATTGCACTCATCACAACATGTCAGCAACTGTGACTCAGAACACATTACATTCAGGAAGAAAAAGATGCAAAGATAAGATATTAGGACTGAAATCAATACAGGATTCTCTTTTACATATCCCAACAGTCTCATTAACTTCAAAGTAGCTGATATGAATGTAATTAAGGAGCAGAACAAACAGCAAAAGGGGAAAAGAAACCACAGGGCCCTGTTTCAAGATCCTCACCAAAATGGCATAGCACAAGGCTGTAGCATAAATCACAGGATACACTCTGTCAAGCCTAACAGAATTTTTTTCAACAAATAATAGTGACATTTTAAACAATGAAGATTGTATAAGTGCAGGCATCAGCAGTTTAAACACAAATAAGCATCGCCACCAGGGAATAACTTTATACAACAACAAACAAGTTCTTGGTGCTCTAATGTGCTAAACCCAAATCACAGCTGGCTGCTAGAATTAAACCTATATGCTACCCACACAAGATAGTCCTATAAAAAAGGAGAACCAGGTGCATCATGACAGAGCTGGATACTGGAGACTTTCCAAGTCAGCTTTGCATGGTCACAACCAGAAAGCACTGCTGTGCAGCACCGAAATGCACGCCACTGTTAATAATTAACACTGTTAACCTGTTAGGCTGCTGTCAGGTTCACAGGCTAATGTGCAAATTTAAATGAGAATGCTTCCGTGTGCCATGGGTTATCCAAGCCATGCTTAGAGAAAACAGATGTTCGTGGGACAGAATTCTGAACCTCAAATGGCAGCAGTTGTGAAGAGGAGGTTGAGTGGGTGCTTTCTGCAGAGGGGAATGGGCTTGGCTGGGCAGCAGGAGAGAGCCTGTGCTGCTACACCCCCACCATCCCAGCCTCTACAGAAACAGGACAGCTGAGACCCCAGCCATCAGGAAGGTGGCAGCGACACACTTTTAACGGGCAAAGTGCAGCTACAGGGAAAAGGTGCTGAAGACTTCAGGGGAAAAATTTCTTCTGGCGTTTTTCATAAGCTCTAAATTCCTAAATCCTCCCCCTCCTGTTCATCCCACAAATGTGAATCAGGGGATCAACAGATCAATGGGATAATTGCATGGAATGTCTTTAATGGAGCATCAGCCCCTGTTTCTTACATACATTACTGAATGCTCCTACGAAGTGCTAAATTAAAATTTACGGTAGTGCTAATTGAAGTCACATTTGTGTGTGTGCTGCGTGCTGTTAGGCAGGAGGAGATTTCTTTTGCTGGAGATTAAAACTTCAGTAATGTCTTTTTGTGCTTATACCAGTTTAATGCAAAAGCAAAACAATTATAGGAGGTTGTTAATGGATTAGATGGCCAGTGTTGCTGTTTAGCTGTGTTCCAGTTTTTCCTCTGTTGGCTCTGTACTGTCTGTTGTCATCCCTTAATTATCTGTTCCCTTTTCAGTTGGCAGCTTGAATGTGTTGGGGGTATTATTCAAACCCAAATTAATTTGTGTTTTTCAGGAATTGCTTAAAGAGTAGGAGTTTTATTTGGAGCTTGATATGGCAATAAAATTTTTATCAGATGCAAAAGAGAAATGTGGTTTTTTGGCTGACTTGCACTGCCATGAAACTATTCACATTGATCAGCAAGACCAGAGAAAATGCTGGTGTTTCAAAATAAAATAAGAATTTCTGAAGTTCTTGGCAGATGATTTGTTTCCACATGGCCTATCATCATCATCATCAGATCCCACCTTCTGTTAGTTTCTGAGGGCAGAAAGCAATGGCACTTGCAAAACACTTGGAAAGTGTGTCTGCTCAGGTCTTAACCAACACTTGAACTGCTGCTGCTGGCAAGCAAGTTCAAGGACATAAGGAAAGAAATCTAGCATTTAAATCCCAGTATTTTCATTCATGCAGCCAATAAATTAATAAGTAAGAACAGATTTTTATAGTGCTAAATATATTTTATATATTTCAAATCCTGCTAGGTGCTGCACCCACGCAACTCCCTTTAGAGCATGCAGCATTGAGTCCTTGCAGCCATTCTTCCCAAATTGTGTGCTGTTTAGCCACCATCCACAAAAATATACAATAAAAAATAATTGCTCATAGAATTCTAAGGAGAAAATAAGTAATGAATATATTTTCTAATAGCTAGTGAAAAAACACGGGTTTTGCAAAATCCAGTGTTCCATATGCACTAGCTTTCATTAGGCTCTGTGTTTACAAGAGGCAGGCTGCATTGAAGAGTTTATTCCAACAGTCCAGTGCCACCTTTTAAACATGAAAACTCCCCCATATTCTCTCTTGAAAACTATCTCTTGGGAAAATGGAGTAAAGAGAGGGAAATGAAGATAAAATAAAAACAAAAAGAGTTAATCTGAAACTAATCAAACCCCATTTTCTTCCCCTGCACCAGATTTTTTTTTATTTTTTATTTCAGTACTGAATTCATTTTCAAAGACATGCCGATGCTTTTGAGGGGAATTCCACATCTTACAGCTGTGCGATCTGCCCTGCAGTGTACGCCTTACTCGCCCACCTGCTCACTGCAAAACACCCTGAACTTCCCAGAGCTGAGGCTGAGCCAAAAGAGTTGTGCTTTAGACAAGTCACTGACCTCCAACAAAGACTATGCTTAACCTGTTATATTTTAAAGTGGAAGTGGTAAAATTCAAAACTGCATAAGGCTAGCAGAGCTCTTGTTACTTTGCAGTGTTATGTTGTATTATGCATGGTCATCTGTTAATAATGCATGGTTTTATACAGCAGCTAAAAAGCAGTTTCGTTAAACAGCTTCATTTTAAGAATAATTTGTTAAGAATGCAACTTCTGAAAAAAGGCTAAGTTCTTGTTCCACATTCAAAATCTAACCCACATTCTGAGAATAAAGGAACAGTCATAATTTAAACACATATGACAATTCATGCTTTGAAATATCATGTAAGTCTAGCCTTAACTACCTCCCATTTGATATTTTATTTTTACCCACTTTATTATTCTTCTTTATTCATGTTGATTCAAAAGTATATACTAAAATTTTAATTTTATCTTTTGCTGTGCATTTTGGTGCCAACAATGAGTTGAGCTCTACCTGTTTAAAAGCTCATTTACTGGGGCAAAATGATGTCACTTTCTTTTCATGAGGGCTAACCTGGTTTTGTTATCATAAAAGATTAGAAGACATGACCTTTGGCATTGAAAAATATTGTGGCAACTCCTACAGCTTCCAACTTGAATACTATAAAGTATGCTCACTTTGCAGCAAGCAGAGCACTAAAACATGTACTATATCTGGCAGAGATATTTATTTTCAGCTTTCATCTCACGCTTGCATTAACTGCTGGATTGACTATATTGTTGGTAGAACAATGGGTCAAGCCCAGACCTGGTGGAAGCTATCTGATGGGCAGGTGTATCAATGGGAAAGCACACATTCATTTGAGCAAAAACACAGAGCTCAAGTCAGAGGCACGCTATCCCCTCTGCCTCCTTAGTGGAATTAAGCCATTCCCTCCATGACACGTACTAGTGCACAAGCAGCTCCAGGAGTACAAAGTGTTGTCACTGAGGAGGAAAACACGCTCAGCAGCCTGCCAAAATGAGGGGAGCAAGATTGCTCCTGTACAATGCAATCACCCACATGTGCAGTGAAAAAAACATGGCAAGTGGAAAGAAATACAAGGTCTACCTCAGCATGAACTGCCTTTTTTTCCTTTTCTTTTCAACAGAAATCTCAGTCATTCCCAGGTTCAGCCAATCCCTATTGTGTGAGAGCAAGCAGTGTGGTCACCCCGCATAGTTTTGTTGAGATTGTTGTGATATTTGATGTCTCCTTTCCACTTCTCCTCCTTAGAGCACCTTATTTATGAGACATACTGTTCTTCACTCTAGGACTACGACTTTCTAACCCTTGTGGCCACAGAAGTGACCTCCAAAAAAGCTCCTGGGGTAACAGTAGTCACCTGACAGCAGTGAGGCTCCTGCTGTGGATGCTCACACCACAGCCCTCCACTCACTGAATATATTGTTAAAATTCTGGACAGCAATGCAGTCTGATAAAACGAAAGATGAAAGCAGAATGTCAGTACAACAGTTCACTGGGCAATACATACTGATAACTGCCAGCTGCACCGCAGAGCCTGCCCACATCTAATATCGGCCACTATTACCAGGGAGTCCTGGTTAATCCGTGCCAGGGATCACCAAAGTTAAAGCAAGCCCAACCATCCTACTGCAAATGTATGGAGCAGTATGGCTGATTTTCCTGCAGGACAGCTGGTCTGCTTAGAAGAATCTCTAATATAAATTTATAAGAATTTTTAATTTATTTTTTTAATCACCCTTTTCACCTTTTCCTCCCCCATTTGGACAAAAGAGGAACAAGATAATAAGGCAAGGCAAAAAAAGAAAAGACTCTTTGGATTTCTGATCCAGACTGCATTTTCAAGGCCAGCGTAGCAGGAAAAACATTTGCTGGCATATCAACTCTGAAGATGCAATAGACTGGAGCACAGAAAACACAGTTCCGCCTTATGTTCACAACCTCTTTCCAACACATTTTTAGTTTCCTAAAAGACAATGTACAATCTCTGATTCTATATGCAGACTGCTGAAAAAGTCAGCATGACTGAGCATTAGAAAATGTGGCTTAAAACACACATTTTAATTCAATTTTAAAGATACTATGAAAAGTTTCATCATAAAATGAGATTTTCATTTTCACTCAGATAATTCTTAATTCTTTAGTTTTTCATCTCTATCATATACATCATGTTAGAGGCATGCAAAAAAACCCCCACATTTCTTTGAAATTCTGGTTCCCACACATCTAAAATAATATTTCTTGACCTCCCCCACAAAAATTTTAATGTGCACTTGCTAAACACCTTCTTTAAATACCAGTTGCTTTGGAATACAAAGTCCTTCCAGAATAATTAGGATAGGATTTTTCAGGTCACTATTTTTCCTCTTTTCTAGATGTCAGGATCTTACAATGGCCTACCAACAACAGGCATCAGAAATAACCTTTCCTTGTGGCTGAAGATCCAGTGGGAAATGCTGGCCACAAGGAGACACACACAGGACACAGCTAGACTAAATTTCATGGCTCATTAAAACCCAATCATAGTTCAGTACTTTGAGGTGGTACAGCACAAAATACGCACAAATGTCAAACTACATTAATTCATTAAATATTCACTGTATTTTAAGACAGTCAAAAATTTAGAAGAAATCCTCATATTTTATATACTTCTGGTCAAGATAAATTAGCTCAGCTGAATAAGGATTCTTGTAAAATTGGAATGGGTTCCCTTTTCACAGGCAACAATACTCTCCTCAGTTTTGCTCCCAAAGCAATGGGGCCAATTTATTATTTTTTTAAAGGAATTGCATACTCTGTAGCTGTTTCTCAATTAAGAATACATGTTCCCACGTTACCCTCTCCATTCAAAATCCACCCATTTCCACTAGTTAAAATGAGATTTGCTTCAATTTCCAGCAGTTAGATCCTTTACCAAACAGAAGAGTCTATTTCCAAACTTTCTACTACATTAGGTCTTGGCAGACTCTGACTAAGATAATTCATATTATCTGCCTTTTGGTAAATTATAAAGTGAGTTTCAGAGCTCCTACACATCCTACAGGAGTTTTTCTCCTTGAGCAATCTTATCTTTTCCCTGAATTGTCTCCAATTTATCATCAGTTTCTTTGAATTTTTGATGGCAGAATGTGACACTGCAGAGAATTCCCAATTAGATCTGCTGTCACATTCTCTGTTTACATTTTACCTTCCCTTGCTCGTATCTCCAACTATGGTTAATGTCTTAGAGAATGTCACAAAGTCACACTGTTCTCTGCTAGAAAATTTCCACCACACTCTAAATTTATCACTTCTCAGGCAGTCTCCAATTCTGCATTTCAGAGCCTTAATATTTTTTACCTTCATGTTCCATCCTATCCCAATTGTATTAACAATCAAATAATTACATTTCCTTTACCTTATCAATCCATAGACAATAAGGTCTATGTCACAGGCCTCCTCATAATTCTTTTTTTTTTTCCCCAGTCCTGTGTCACTTACAATGGTAATCCTTTGGATCATCACTAAGTATCTCTTCTAGTTTGGGGCAGAAAGGAAACAGAGTCAGCAACTGAATTTTAACACACACACACACACAAATTAACATGTTGCAGAAGATGTCATGCAAAGAGAAATACACTTGCTGAATATTCATTATTGTTGATAGAGTAGTAGCACTGATATAAGAAATGTGAAAACGAAGGTCTGGAGTTCTAAATTACAGCCTTTTTATTAGTAACTCACACTTTTTTTTCCTGGTCCTCTTTGCATGGGAAGATATTTACATGCACACTAAATTAATTAGACATGTAAAAGACATTTCACGCCGGCCAACTCAATCGCTTTGGGCAGTATTCCACTAGATTTCCAGACAATTAACAGCTGTAGCATCTGGAAATCTCAGACAAATGGCCACCAACCATGCAAAAACTGACTCCAAATCACACAAGCCTCTGTTGCATCCCAGGAGTTCCGAGGCACAGACATCACAGGAGGCAGGCATGCACAGGACACACAGGAGGAGCTGCACAAGCATGAATCCTCTATTTGTACATGTCCACATGCTCATATAGAGATGCTGGATTTGCTATTCTGAGGAGGACTCGAAGTTACGATGTCTTGACCATTTCATTGCTGAGCATTTCAACGTCATTAAGGTCTGTATCTTCCTATCCTATAGGATAGGAAGCAGCACACTGGCAACACTCACCACAGGAGCAGGAGGGGCACTGATCCTTTTGTTTTGGTGTGAAAGATCAGGTCTCAAGGACTCAAAATCAAAATCTGAATTTGTTCCTGTCCTTTCTTCCGTTGGCCTAGCGGCCTTGTATCTTCTAAGGCATTAGGAAACAAGTAAGACAGTTTGTATCCAGGCTGCCTTAACCATTGAAAGGGTAAGTCTGAGCGACGATACAAAAATTCTAGTATTTTCTTAGGTATGTTCAGAATCCTAGCTGAGGTTTTTGAATCCTGATGGCCCAGAGCTGGGAGCCTAAAATTCCTGCGGCCACCAGTTCATCTAAGCGCTGAACACCCAAAATATTGTTTCATGACGGTGCCTTTCTCAGTCAATAATAAGTGATTAATAGGAGTCTACATAGTACAGAGCCTACAGAGCTGGCCACTGACTTTCACAGTCTAGCATTGCCTGGCCCCTGTGCCTTTGTCTCCAGACTGTTCCTGTTACTGTATCACAACACCAGAACAATGTCCAAGTCCTCAGCAACTTGCTGTCTCAAAGAACAGCACTCCCACAACCAATCAATCTGCCAAAAAGAAAAACAAGCCAAAAGTCACATCTTTGACTAAAAAGGCTTTCCACCTCAAGGCTTATTCCACAATTCAGTTCAACTAAAAAATGCAGAGATAGAATTTCTCAACTGTGCAGTTTTCAGTGAGGGATGACCCACCCGTATTGTTAGAATAACCGGGAAAAGAGAAGCCAACTCCTATCCCTGAAAAGGATGCAACTTACAGGGTACCATCAGGACTTAGCTCTGGAAAAAAGCTACCACATGCCTGCGAGAAGAGAGTCACATCACACAGGATCAGTTCCCAGCATTCCCAGAGTCAGCATGCAGGGCCTGAGCATGGCTGGGGACATACAGAAAAGTACAGCTCCTCTGTCCTTACGACCCCTGGGAAAAAAGTATATCCAAAATGGCAAAATAATTAAATGGGGAGAAAGGAGAGTCTTCGATGCCAAAGTTGTGGTGCATTTACACCACAGAATGTGAGGCAGTTCAGTGGTGTCATGGGAGACACAAAGGCTGCATGAGATGCTGAAAAAGTAAAGAGAAAACCTTACAGGCATGGGCAGAGTTCTGTCCATATCCAGACCCAAACATCCACCACTCTGTTTATCCAATTACCATTTCATTTAGCTGAGCAGTGCTTAACTGAAATTCTTCAAGGTTAGGGCCCCAGGAAGAGTTGCTTTTCTCTGTCAATTCTTTGATTGACTTTACCTCCATCTCTCCAAATACCCTGGATGCCCCCAAACCATTTGGGATAAGCAAACTTGTGCTGAATTTTCTGTCTGTCTCATTCATTCACTACTTAAGTAGGGGAAAAAAAACGCCAATCTTTGCTTGTTCAGCTAGCTTAATACTGAGGGTAGGCAGTGATGTCCTCCTTCCATGAATATGCTAAAATTAATCCAATTTGCATGGGAACATATAAGCAGCAAATATTTATTCATGATTGGGAGGGAGGTGATCCAAATATGTATACTAAAGGTAGACATTAAAAAAAAAGCATAAACATTGATCACCATAGCTTTCCTACAATTAGCTACCAGGTATAATTAATTTGTGCTTGCAGTCATATTAAATCACTAACAAGCATAACATGTTTGAAATAAAGAAATAATTCAAGTAAAATGCAATTAGGGAGATCCAGTAATTTCTGTCTGGGCAAAGTGACCCTCACTCTATAGCCTGATAGTTAATGAAACCGACTTTAAAAGAATTCCTTTTTCTCCCCATGAACATTATCTTTGTCTTTTCCTAAACTTCATACCACAGCTGCACAGTTTAATTAAATGTGCTACACAGTCTGGAGGAGTAAAAAGTAAGACAGATGTCAGCAACAGAAATGGCAGCCTTCTTGTAAGCAGTTTGCCAACCAAGGGAGTCATATGCAGGGTTATTGTTACACTTGAAGCAGAAGGAGATAAAAACCACACAGGCTTGTATTTGTACATGCTTTATGTGAGTATTGTGAAAGGCTGCGTTCCTTAGCTGAAACCATTCCATTGCAGGGGAAAGTAAAATTGCCAGAATGTATTGTTTTACTAGAAGACAGATGGACCTTTACCTCTAAAAAAGATCTCTTGTTTGTTTTTTTTAGTTTCTTGGGTTTTTTTTAAAGACTCCTGGCCATGAACTTAAGACTGTGTTTGATCAAAAACAGCTCAGGAGGATCAGTCAAAGTCAGCATCTCACTGCCTTGATGATTTTCTGGTCAGGGCTTCTAGAAAAGGAATTGCCATGAACAGGAAGCACTGGAGCATTGCTATGAAAGCCTGTGCCACTTCCACAGCAACTCTGAGCACTTGTGCACAGACAATTCTAAAGCAGTTTAGCAGTGACTGAGGATCTGGACAAACCCATGCATCATTAAGAAGCCCTTCTTCAGTTTGTTGGTGAAAAATCTCTGTGCTGGAGATTAAAAGGCTTTCCATCAGAGCCATGAGAGTGGACTGTATGATCATTCCTCATCTGCAGCTCATGCAAAGTTCTTTGATGGACAGGAAAGCTGGTCTGAGCTAAGCTCAGAAATGTGTCACCAAAGTAGAGGGAGAAGCAGTTATGTGATCTTATAGGGCCTCATTTCCACTGACCACCTCATATTAAGTCAGCCTACAGGCACGCAAACCATGGTGAATGGGTAGGAAAAAGGATAAAAAAATGAGAACTTAAGAAAAAAAAGGAGAAAAATAATCTCACTAGCTTCTGTGCTCATCTGGTACTCTGTTACCAAAATATTTAAGCATGTAACTAGTTTCTGCATCTATCACCTTGTGCACAAAATGCACAGCATTATACATTTTGTCTGTGCAAAGGTAGAAAGAGGAGAGGAGGAGAGGATTTCAGCATGGCTGTGCTCCTGAATCAGCAAATGACAAAGATATTTGTAATTTGGTTCTGTGAAAGAAGAAAATAAAAAAATAAAAAGCCACCAAAAACAAAATATAAAACAAACAAACAAAAAACCCCAACACAACCAAAAAACCAAAACAGAACTCCTGAAACAGTTTCAGTTAAAAAAAAAACACAAACACTTTTTTATTATTTCTACCCTGCTTTAGCAGAGCAGAACCTTGCACATAGTTTGTAAATAAGTGAGATCCATGTAATGGAGAAGGGATGCCTTTTGCAGTCTCAGAAAAAAACAGCTTCAGAACCAAGCAAGGCAGAGATGGCTGCATAAACACACATGTGGAAGACAGGCAAAACTAGACTCTACTCGAGCACCTCTGCTCCTGCCATACCCTAGTCCTGAAATGAGGAATTGAGCTCCATTTTTGAAACCCATACAAGCGACTTTGAACAGAGACCAGGGAAACGAGCACAAAAAAAGAAACACCTTCAGCCTATAGGAGTAATAGCATAAAGAACCAAGACAGATGATTTTCTCAGGCTGTGCCAGAACTTTCTCTCTAGCTGCCCGACAGGAAATTACCCTAATCCTTACATGGTCTTCACTCTTTCCAATAGTCTACATCAGCCCTGTTTCATCTCCATCAACAGGAGGCTTTTGCCCCTCCATTTAAGGGTTCCTTCCATGCATACAACCTCTTCCTAGCCAAATCCACCAACAACTATACCTTTATTAGATTACATTAATTCAATAGAGATCTAAGCAAAGTTGTCTGTCAAAACCCAATTTATTCCTTAAAGAGCAGGCATTCATTTGCTCCATTAGGTTGCAATGGGTTATGCTCTATCCTACTGCCCACACCGGGTCTAGCTTTTTTTCACTTGGGTTGCAGCTATTATGAACTGCCTTTCCTAAACATCACTTCAGCAGTCAGGAACAGTAAAAAAACCAAACAAACCAAAAATCCCACAAAACCCAACCAAACAAATAGAATATGGGGATTTTCTGTAGCCCCTAGAAAAGAACACCACTATGTCATTATGTATGTCAGGTATAAATTCAAGTTTTTCTCACACTTTAACTGCTCTGAGTTATGCTACCCCTCAGTGCAAAAACAATAAGTTTCACAGCTCAGGCAAAGGTAACAATGATAAACCCAAGTGGGGAATCAGAGGGATGTCTGCCTTTGTGTCAGTGGGGAGGAAACTGGATCTTTAGAGCCTCTGTAACATTTTTCTGAATTTTCTTGCCTTTGACCCAGAGCATGAACATGGCAGGTACTAGCACCAAGTCAAGCATCACAAGTTTACCGTGTCTTTCAAAGCCTTCAGTGGGCATTTCCCCAGCTGCCCCCAAAGCCACAGAGATGTACCTAGATGATGCACTCAGCCTGAGCACACAAGCTGCCTGAAGGAGAAGGTCATAAGGTCTTGACACCCCACCCGACCTGTGACTTCATTTGTGAGTCAGATGGTGAGAAGTCATTGTGGAACAGCGAGAGTCATCCTTCTTTTTCTTTAACAAGATTGAGCAAAACAGACTGTGTTGAGAGACAAGTTCAATAAATGTGTTACAGAGGTTTTGGGCATTTGCTTACACAGTTACTCTCAGTGGACATTTTGCCAGAACTCCAGCTTTTACATAAATGGTTATTTAAGTCTTTCAGGTAAAAGAGGGGGTGCACAGGAGGAAGCTACAAGATCGTTTACAAGGTAATGGTCACTTTTTTCCTGTTTTCAAAAGATTATAATTATATAGTTTTATTTTGTTAGTATTAGCTTTGGAATAAATATCTAATACTAGTCTTGTGCCGCATAATACCATTCTCAAGACTTCATTTTATTTTATATACATACATATATATGTATATATACACATAGAGACATGATTTTGCTGCCAAATGCTCTCCAAGATTCCCACTAGAGAAACAGCATTGCAGACACCTTGTATGCAATTGAAAGGACAGCACAGCAGGCTGAAACTTGTCAGCCTGGAGAAGAGACAACCTGAACAGGCAATGCATGACAGAGGTCAACAAAATGATGAGTGTCTTTGAAAAAATGGATAAAAATTGACTGTATGCTGAATCTACCAGCTCAAAAACTAAGGGACACAATATGAAATGTCCAAGAACAAGGTTCAGAAAAAATAAAAGCAAGCAGTTCTGCCTGTTACAAAACTTCTTGGAAAAGAATATTGTGGATGGAAAAAGTTTGACAGGTTTGGCAGACTGGCAGGGAACCTGTACAAGAAACTTGAAGAAACCAATAGGACTATCAAATAGTAAAAAACCCATACATCAGGTTTATGAAATGGTGAGAATTGGGAGTGCACTTGGAGGAAGTACATTTCCTTCCTTACTTTTATTCTTCCCTGTTTACCTTCTCGTAACCACCTGGATAGAGGGCCCAACGAACCCTTGGACAGAGGCAGAACAGATGTTCTTAAACTCTTGAATTTTCTGTCTTTCACAGATAACCCACACTAGGTTTCTGTTCATGTAGTGCCCTAACATCTAGTTACAAGTAGATGAGCAGAAATTCTAAGTTAGACCTCTAGAGTCTAGAGCTAATATTTTAACTACACCAGAACATTCCTCTGCGATAGAGAGCATGCTGCTGTTCCAAGTCCTTTTCTGGAGGAAAAGGTATCCTGAGATGTGGCTCATAGATCCAACAGTTCACAGATTTACAGTACATTAACTATGGTCATGGGAAAATGTTGGTTTTTTTCTTCTATAAAGGGGGTCTTGTGTAATATATAAATGCCACAAGGGATTAGCACAAGAAATTATTTTTGCAGCATGTGAAAGTGTGCTGTGCCAATTCTCAGAAGGTCCAGATCCAGCCAAGCCTCATGACAGACCCAGAGGCAAGTGCACAGCCCTCAATACAACTGCCCATTAGAACCAGCTGAGAAGTCAGAAACATGGGCAAAAATAGCAATTTACAATAGTTTCATTGCCCAACCTATCTGAACTAGCCCTGACAGAAAACAGTTCAAGCAGAAAATCCCCTTTCTTTTTTTTGTAACATAATATTTTACAGATATTACATCCTTATAGGAAAGTCCTACAAAATTAAAATGAGAAGAAAGCTCATGAACTTCAAAAAAACTGGACTCAATATTTTCCTGATTATGTTACATAAGCTTCTATATGAAGACAGATTATGTGAAATTGTGGAGGTTGAGTGTAATGAGATACTTCTACCATGTTTGTCACAATAAAAATCAATATTTTTTAAAGTATAGGCTTACATGAGGCACCCATTGTGGAAAAAACTCTCTTAATAATTTTTCACAAATTAGTTCTGTTTGTTGTGGGAAGAACCATCTAAAACATGGTCACAATAAGACCATGAGGTCTTTGCAAATACATTTTTGAGCTTGGTATGTGTTCTGCACTTTATAGAGGAAAGCAATATAAAGGGACTAGAAGATGAATATATGTTGGGAATGAGATTATTATTACCTATACACCATATTCCAGGTTAAACTAAGTATATTTGAAAGGTTTGGATTCTTTCTTGTCAAAATATGGAAAGCGGTGGCTTAGAATAGACTGAGAAATTATCAGGATCGCCCTTTTTTTTATTTGCTAGAACAAAGCATTTTAAAGACTAGCTTATCAGAGTCCCAGACTGCCTATTAATTCTCAAAACAATGATGCAGCAGTTCTCTAAATTTAACCACCTTCTATCTGTTCATATTATAAATTGGGTATTTGGGCTATGAAATGGTGTCCTACAGATCAGGCATATCTCAAACAGCAAAAGTCCTAACCAGAATAGTGAGCTCTTTTGCACATCTGAAGTTACCAATTCATGCTTAAGGTTCCAAATAATTATGAAAGAGACTGGAAAGTCCAGCAGACCACAATTGGCTTGAAAGAAGCTTGCAGGATTAGACGCGGTTTAAGTAATATTGTTGAAAACATACAGTAGAGTTTAAATAAAAAGCAAACTCTAATGTGCATAAAAACTTGAACAGGAAGTACACTCAAAACCAACTACAAGCGAGGAGGGAAATGAACAAGTCTATTTGATCTTTCCAGCTGACTTAAATATGAACACCAAAAAAAAAAGTAAAATAGTGACAACTAATTTGTGATGTAAAATTATTCCTGGCTTAGTTAAATTAAAATAAATGAATGTAATTAATTATCTAGGTTGGGAGATGTGACTACCCAGACAGAATTCCTCTCTCAGACCTAGTGAGGGGAAGCAGGTGGATCAGAATGACCTAAATTTCATTCAGTGTTGGAAATTAAGGGTTAGATTTTCAAAGCTTTCCAAAAGATTTCAACTACATACTGCATTCCTGGCTTCATGACTGCACCCTCTGAAGCACTGCAATGACTTTTTCTTCTATCCTCACTATTTCTTCCTGCTGCAATACAGCAGACAAATCCATACAATGTAATTTTATTTGGATTGTCTCCTTTTCTTGTAAACATAAAATGCTTTTTACAGAATAAGAAATTACAGAAATTACTCCTATGTTACTGCCCACCATACCATTCTGATTCTATCCTCAACATCCTTTTGAAAGTTCATGGAAGGGGAACAGGACAGCTTTCATACCTCCTGAGCATATTCCCTACCCTGTATTAAAAATTCTGATACCAAGCTGCTGCTCTGGTTATGGAAGAATAGCATTTCTGATACATTAAACAAAGACAGCACACTTTCCAAGATTTTTTTTTTTTTTTACATAATCTCCTGGCCTGCCAAGTGGCCCAGCACATGGTGTATACAGATGCACTAGAAGACAGACAACTTTCATACCATAAATTCCTTTGCTACTCTTCTGCTGTGAATGACAACAAAACTTTCTGCTCATTTTGATGGCAATGATTCTAGCCATATCAAAGATTGCCAGTCTAGTTATCCAGGCACAACAATAGTTTGTATTTTAAAATAAATTTTTCTGACCCTCTTTTTCATTTTACTTCTTCATTCCCCCCCCACTGCCTTTTTTTGTCTTTTTCAAAAAGCAATTTGCTTTCTACCATTTGCTTTCTCAGCAAGGCTGTTATCAGCATCAGTCACTAACAGAGGACAGCTGGTAAGGGAGAGGCAAAAGTCAGATCCTTAAGAACATAACCATGGATTTAAACATATGAGCTTGCACTGTAAATTGTTTTGTTACGCAATTTGTATCAAACTCACTCCATAAATCAGGAACACACCCTGCAGCATGTAAAGTTCATAGAAAAAGTAAAGTTAGACCAAAATGCACACGTTTGAACAGATAAAGCAAACTAGGAGACCATTTGTTGCAGAGCAGCCTTTGTAATTCTGAGAACTGGTCCCACATTCTGAAGCGGATAAAGTTGTTTGTAGAAAAAAAGATGAGACTCACAGCTGGAGGAAACACAGGTGTCAGAGTCTGTTGTTACTGCTTTTGTTGTGGCTCCAAACAGGCAGCCATACTTGACATGCAAGAAAGAAAAAAAAAGAGATAATTGAGCAAGTTCAGCCCAGGACTAAATGGGTGCAGCAGCCAGGTGGGTCATGTTTTCCTCTAGTTTATCTTTTCCATAATTAAGTCTTTCTCACTGAAGACAACCAGGTCACTCAATTCAAGGCAAAGACGTGGGCTGCTGGTTTCAACCTATCTTCAGCAGCAGCTTCAGAAGTGGCTTCAGGAAGAATTGCAGTGGAGCTGAATTTGGCTCACTGCAAGGAAACATATTTAAACCCTTATGCTGGTTAAGCTTCCTGGATATTACCCTGTTGGTTTTCTCTGATATATTCAGCAGCAAAGTTTCAAACTGAAGACAGTAGTCTAAAGGGGAGCTGGAGCTTGCTGAAATCACTGCCTAAAACTCAGTGTGCCCCCCTCACAAACTATTTGATACTATTACTGATTTTTCCCTTTGCTTCAAATCTGAACTGAGTCACAGACCTCAACAGCTGCCTCTGCTCTTCCCTGTTAAAAAGCTTAGACATGACATTGGTTTTAGAGGAGAAAGTGGCAGGGAATCAGCCTCTGCACTGGCATTCCAACGGTTTAATTGAAGATGAACACTTTGTTCAACTCTTGCCCCTTTCCCTGGGGTGGCCAGCATTGCTTCAAACGCCTGCTGACTTAAATGGAGACAGCTGCAGGACACAGACTCATGTATCACAAGCTGCGTGCAACAGAAGATAGCTGAAGGGCAGAACTTCAAAGCTGTTTGCTGCAACCACCCAGACTGCACGGGGCTGCTGCCACTGCCAGCTGGTAGCTCCAAGCTCCAACGTGGGGACGTGGCCTCGCAAGCAACTTGACATTTGCCATGTCTTGGAGGTGCTGTATATCCACCCCAGAGAGGCCGGAAGCCAGCGGCGAGCAGAGTGCTGATTGCATCAACATTTTTTTCAGGCTAGTCAGGCTTCTCCAAGAACTGACAGCAGTACATCAATACCTGGGGTTTCCTCCCCTTTCAAGGAATAGGCTGCATTTAAAATGAGGAAGAATTAAGATGGTTTTAGCTTTCTTCCTCCAGCTCACCAGCTTCAAACATTGTTTTAAAACTGGTATGGAATTTAAAAAAAAAAAAATCAAAAATTATTTCTTGGTACTTGAAAAGCATCTCGCAATTCTTCCACAAGAAATTATCCACACCCTGATCAGCACTAAAAATCTCAGGCTATATTAGCTGGGGATGACAGTGGCCCCTAACATCAATTTGAATGCATAATTTTTTTCAGCCTCACTGCAGGATAAACTAGCATAGAAGACAATTCAGTGAATTCAGCTGAGATGGTCTTTCAATACAGGGATGGGTGAGCATAACCTATGCCTTATTTCTGCTGCCAATATCTGACACAGCATTGACTGAGCCATTCAGTGTGGCTACACTTTGGAATCAATGGGGCAGTTTTAAACATCCCAAAACCTGGACCCACGTGCTAATAACTTCAGAAAGCACTAGAGTGCATGACACTAATCTACCATTTCAACCAAGCTCTACCAAATGTATAAATCAAGAAAAAGTGGAAAAGGCTAAGCAAACTTGGGGCCTTTTTCTCACCCCTTTCACATTAGAATAGATTCTCTAAATTAAAATAGATCTAAGAGGGTCTTCAGCAACCAGAAAGAGAGCAAGGCACCGTAGATTACTGATTGTGTGGTGGCAGCACCAAAAAAGGACAGTAGACTGGCAGATCAAGCTCAGAAAGATGCCTTCATGGGGCTTGCCCAGATCACCTTACATGTCTCAGTTGTTGTGTACAAGACTGAGGTCTCCTAATCCACATGCATTTTATGTTTCTAGAAGCTGACACCAAGCCTCTCTCTTGCTCCATGACCTCTTGTGCTAGCTTCACCTAAAAGGGCCTTGAGAAAGGAGACAAAGGTGCTCTGTGATTAAAAATAGTTGGGTGCTGCCTCAAAGGAGATGGGTTGGAAGGGGCACATTCCCTGACTACAGCCTCATGCTCAAATCACCACACCCCAGAACCAAGCCCAGGGAGGATAATGCTAAGCAGCCTTCATCCTCACTGCTTCACTGCACAAAAGGACTACAGCAGGATGGAGAACAGACATCACAAGTGCATTTTGACTGGAGAGCCTGGAACAATCCTATGTTCTTATTTCCTTCCCAACTTCTGTTTCTGCGCTTACACCATTAACAATCACCCGTTGTTCCAAATCAAGAACAAATGAAAGGTATAACCACTAGAGGTGATGGCTTAGTGTTGTTGGATATTCTGCTTAGTTTATTAACCCAATTGCACTTCCCCTGCTGAAAGGAAAAGGGAAATTCACTCAACTGCATTGGGCCTGTAGTCTTGTGATTCAGATGAAAGAAGTTCTCCAGACTCTTCCACAGACCCTTCACCTTGCAAACTATTTAGGCTCAATTTTTGCAGAAAATATTCATGCTTTTATTTCAGAGGTACTACATACTACATAACAATGGACATGCATGTTTGTCCCGACAGAAACAGGGATGCTCTGGATTTGCACCCGTATGTTCTAATTTCTGTCACACCACACTTCAACCACTTCCTATTCACGCAACACACTGGGCAACTTTCTTTACTTATGATATTTAGACTCAGTGAAATACTTCTCAGTGAGTGTAGCTGTCATAACTAATTAATGGATGGTTCACATCATCTGTTGATAGAAAACAAAATCCTTCCACTATTACTGTTTGGTTAGGAAGACTTCTTTATTCAGATAGAAAAGGACTATGGTTGTAGCACAGAAATGAAGAGTCCCCATTACAAAACCAGCATAAGTGATTTTGTTGACTGACACATTACTAGTAGAGCCTGAAGAGCATGGATCTGCTGCTCAGTACAAGGCCCACCAGACAATCTATCTGTTGCAGGGAGAAATTTTGCCTTCAATTACAGAAAAAAAAAATGCTATTGATTTAGACAACAGCTGTCCCATTAGCCTTATGCTAGTTGTTCTGAACTATAGTGTGAAAAATCTTTTAAAGTGTTGAAAGCACCAAACACCTTGAGCCATTGAAGGGCAGTGCTCTACAGTAAGAGAAAGCCATGCACAGATTTCTCAGGACAAAGCAAGTTACCAGGGAGGAAAACCTCCCGGTGCCACTTCTTTTGCCTTTTCTAAGAAGTTTCCTACTGTCAGCTGTGTGCCAAATTCCACAAGGCTGGAAACAAGCTGATAACTGCACCACTATCACAACACTTGAGGGAAGACCCTGCTCAAAACCTTACTATGATGAAGGAAATCCATCTACCATTATTGATCACCAGTACACCAGCAGGTTCTGATTCTATGTGTGAAGAGCATAAATTTGAAGGCATACCAGAAATTCTAATAAATGCTTAATTACTTCAGTTCACTAACCATGCAATGGGAAATAGTGAAATAATAACTTCTGCAACTGCAAATATTTCTCTGTCTCTTAAATTTCCCTTTCATTCAACTGATGAGGTGGGTGAAGAATCCTTTTGGCCCCAGAAATTAAGTACTATGGTATTGAAAAATGTTTATTTTTTAAAAAATGTGAGCATTAGAGACCCAAATTTCAGTGAGCAATTAAAAAAAAATACAAAACGCACCCCCCCCCCAAAAAAAACCCCAAAACACAAAAAAACCCCAACCAAACCAACAACTTTCAACGATGATTCTAAGGCAACTTATAATTTGGAACAATTGGAGCTGGTCATACTGCAACCTGCTGTAAGTATGTACCATTCTGTATTCAGTCCTCAGGCAGCTGTATCAGTAGGGAGGCACGGTACAGCTTTTATTTATTCTAATCTGCTTTGTTGTTCTCTGTAGCACAGAGATCATTAAGAAGTTTTTCAGATACAGAAAAACATAACCCAAATTTTTAATGACCTCTATCTCAGTTTCTCCCTGCATATGAAGCTAATTATTTTTCAGTTGCACATTTGCTGGGCCTTCCTTTATTCTGGTCAGTCAAGGAAGTGGAAGAGCTACTAATAAATGGTGACCACCTCTCTAAATATTCTGGTACCTGGGGAGAAGACATGCTATGCATCCAACCTTCTTTTGCTCTTAACCTTTGGGATTTTTTTAAGACAATGGAACAGAGGTGGCATGCCCTCTAAAATCAGACTTTCCTGTTGGAATTTGGATTCCAAATCAAGGCAGGAAGACCAGAAGCAACTGTGCCTGGGATTTCCAAGCTGCACCTGGCTTATATCTCCTTCAGCATTCATTCCATACACACAAATGAAGGGGACAGAACATGAGAAAGAGAAGACTCTTTCAGAGCAGAGGGGAATTTTGCAAGCATTTGGGGGAATAAAATTCATAAGCATTATAACTCTGTCAATAATGCATTACACTTGAAAGGGTCTGGGTATATCTATCACTTAACAAGTTACAGTCTCCCTTCTAGGGGAGTTTCTGAATATAAAACCCTTACCTGATTTGATGGACCAGTGCTTTCAAGCCAGTCAGCACCTGTTCTCCAGCTTGATATACTCTCAAACTGTTTTAAGTGAAGCCAAAGGATCAAAACTTAATTAGCAGCGAAATATTTCTTATACTGATCGGTTTGCAACAGATCTCCTGAGGGACATAGATTTGTCTCCCTCTGGAATCCCCACCCTACCCTCAGCTGCTCGTTAGGAGGTTTGTGTTCTGTCATTTGGCAGACGCTCACCTGCCGCACTACCGCGACGGAAGAGCGCTTTTGGCAGCAGAGGCTGTGTGGCTCTGGGAGCAAGGGAGGCAAGTCGTAGCAGCTTCACCTCTTATGAGCACTCTGGCTCTGCCAAGCCAAACAAGACAAGGTGACATACTTTCCTTGCCGTTCCTCTGTAGAAAGACTCATGAGTTATTTGTTGGTCCCATGAGAGGTGTTTTATTTCTTTTTCCTGCGGGGATAACAGTCATTCAGGTGTAATACTTCGATTAAAAGGCTTTCCTTCTTTGAAGCCACAGCAGTGAGAATCACACCTCTGCTTAGGAAAAGGGCTTTGCTTCCAGCAGAAGTGGAGAGGTGAAGCCATTACAAGTGGGATTTTCACTGGCTCAGTCTCTCATGAGGCCTAAGCAAAAGCTTTAGCAACTCAGGCAATACAACCATATAATGAGTTGTTGTAAAGGAATGGCACTGGCAAGAATTCAGGTCATAAGGGTCTTAACACCTCAGTTGAACAGAACCTGTCACTATCAGAAAGAAGAAAAACTCCATCACCGCCTGGAACAGCTGGGCCTTGATGGCTTCCTCATTTGCTGTGGCAATGACTGGTTTCTTTTGGTCACTTACACAACACAAAGCTAACCTTGTCATTCCCTTAATTTTTGCAAATCTCTGAACACATCTGTCTAAATATCCATGACCTAGAGGGGAAAAATAATATATTAAAATACGAAATTGGTGCCAAATCTAACTCATCAGTCTCTACTAGGATTCCTGAAAGTCTTGGGAGGTGGGACCTCAAGCAGTTTATTTTGGCATCCTTCTCAGCTAGGGAATCTTTTGCAGTCACTCTGGAAAGGACCTGTGCTTTGGAAGAAAGCAGACTAAGCACTAACTTGAGAGCAGAAAAAAACCCTCTTCAGGGCTCAGTGAGCAAAACAACTTCATGACTAAAAAGTTAGATGAGAAAGGAAAGAAAAGGATTGCAGTCCCCACTCCAGGAGACATTTACACTCTTAAATTAAGTAGTTGGTGTAACGCAGCCAGGAGCACAGATCATATTCCTCCCAGGTGGGTGCACTGAACCCCAAAATTATTCTCTCCATGGCTTCCAAAATATTTCAAGTATTTTCCCAATAAAATTACAGCAATAAGAGGAGTTAAGAACTCTCTCCTCCACTTAAATAATGCCCTTATATCTGAGTGATATCAATTCAAATGTCCTCAAGGTGAGGAATAAATATAATCCTGGCCTCCCACACACAAAATAAGGGCCTTAATCACCAAGTTCTTGGATGAAAAAGATTGCATTTACTTTGTCATTTCCTCTCCCTAAAAGGGCCATTAAACAAAATGTTACATTTGACACTATTTTGTCCTGAATAAGAAAAACCATTTACATCCCAGTTGAAAAAAAATTATTCTGCAGAAGTAAAACTTTTGTTAAAGTTTTCAGATAACCAGAGCTGAATTTCTTCTCTAATTTTTTCCCCATTTAATTGCCAACCCAGACAGAAATAGCATAGGCAAAGACCAAATTTTTATTAGTCAATGAGATGATTTAACTACAACCTTCTGTAAACAATCTGTTTGAAAAACTAACACTTTTCTGTGTAGAATATCCATCCCTCCTTTCTTAGGGACTTATGTTTGAGCATGGGAATTAAAAAAAAAAAAGGGAGTTCTTGATTGAATCTTGTCTTTTGCAGTCTCAGCTTGTAAGGAATTTTGTTTAATTAATTTGCTATAAATATATATAAATACATATCTTCATGTTGCTTTAAAAGAGAGAGATCAGCTAAGAGCCTACCTCCTTTCTCTGTTTCCCATTGCTGGAATCAGACTTTCATTACCATCCTTGCATGGACTGCTTACACTTGTTTCACCAGGGAAGTGGGTTGAAAACCTCTGCCACCAGCCAACTGGACTTGTGCCATTAACTATACTATGTCCAGCAGGAAAGTTTATGTTTTTCAAGAGATGTGGGTTACACTCCTCAATGTTTTTTCTCTCGTTGTTAGCACTTTCATCATGGCCTCTCATCTCTTCAGACACCCTACCTAGGATCTATCTCAATTATCCTCTGCTACTGACCCATCCAGCAAGACATGAAAATCATAAAATCTTCCAGGCTGGAAAAGGCCTTTAAGATCAAGTGCCGCAGATCCCACTTCTAGAGTTACCCACTGGAATGGCATCGTCAGAAAGATCCTTACTAATTCACACAATAAGGCCACAGGCTCTTACTGTAGATATTGACATTGTCCACCTCATTAGAAATTCTGGAATTTGCTAAAAACATTCCCAGTTATTAAGTCAGGAAGGAATAAGGGCTGGGACAACTGGTACCAGTAGAAACATCTGGGGAAAATTGCCTTTTTATGTCTTATATTACTTCTCCTCTACTAGGGGTAAAGAGAATCTGGAAAGTTTTCAAAAAACTGTGTTCTTTCCCAAAAACAAAGGAGGGTTCTGGAAAGAAGATTGGTATTTGCCTTGCTGTTCTTGGGTAGCCAAAACTAAATTGAATTATTCAACAATTAAACAAAACAATTGGCATAGTTCATAACCACTAAAAAGAACGAACTGAAGCTTGCTGAATATGGAACTTCAGTCAAAAACTCTTTTGTATTTTAAATTATGAAAAGAAAAAGAAGAAATTAAAAAGTTTCCTATTCTTTCAGGTTGGTCAGAGTTGCAGGCAGGGACCTGACACCACCAGGGGGAAGATGTTGGGAATCTGGGATGCCAGACTGGGAGGAACAAGCCTTCCTCCCCATCTCTCAGTGAATAAAATGGGTTCTTGAAAACCCAGCCAGCCTGTCCTCACAGCAAAATGTTAAGTTTGAACATTTGGGCTGAATTGTTGAACAATCCTTGCTTCACAAATGCCAAGTTCCACGTTCCTTCTGTACCTGGCTTCTCATGGCCAAACAAGGCATTATGTGGGGCCAGTAGGTGCCATTCTGCATGCTACCGGTACCTTACAATACCACAGAACAGTACAAATGTGGCTCAAGAGGATACAAGGTAGTTCATGCAGAGTATTTTAATGGCAGAAAAAGAATTAGAAATGTTATTGCATACCTAGTCAATGAATTATATCTTTCCTGTAAGGAATTATCTTGTATTTGTCTAGAGACCTCAGTCAATATCTGACTCAGGCTGTGCTTAACACAAGTAGCTGTGTGTGCAAGCAGATACAGACTTGTTTGTGTGTAAACAGAGCTGCAGCCTCTGCCCTGAAGAGCCTGCATTCTTTTAGTGCTTTCAACATCCTTCATCACACCTATCACATAACTCTCCCTCTTAGCATCCTTCTGACCTCTGCAAACTCACAAGAGCTGGCCTGCTTCTTCATACCTGATTGTTGTGACAATTTGTCCCACTAGGATCGTGGTACCAGGTGCAAATGAGGATGGTATGCCATGGAGCTCAGAAGTGTAAAGACACTGGTGAGTTTGTGGGTTTAATCAGAGAGACTTTTGAAACCCAGAAACAAATCTGCCAAGCCACCTTTTCCCAACCATATGTTCCTGTGGCCTATGGTTATTGCCCATTTAGACCCATTCATCAGCAGAACTAAAATACACACAGTAAATCCCACTGCCATCATCCCCACATACAACACACTTTATTATAACAGAATAAGGGGTTCTGCTCTGCTGGACCAAATCAAGTTGGTCAGTGCTAAGTATCACATTTTAGATTCAAATCCCTGCTAAACCCTCTGCTTGTGCTCGTGGTTAACATTATTTTTATATCTGTCTTCAGAAATGAAAGACAGCAGCAACTCACACATAGCAGCAACAGCATCAGCAGCTTTTAAAGGCCAACTCCATAGATTAAAGGGTGATATACTGGGCACCGAAATCCCACCACCCCAGTGTCTACTGATTAGGTTGGGAGAAAAGCCGAGTGACAAACATGCTTCCAATCTGCCTAGCCCATGCAGCGAAATGGAGCAATCTGGCCTGAAAAGGGATTTAGACTTTTGTTGTGCACAAGGGGAGAAAAAGCTGATTTAAATCCATCAACAATGCCCTCCCTCTTGGTGATCTCAGAGATAAGGAACAGAGTCTGGACACAGTTCATATCCTACCTCTCACCAGGCCCCACACTTCCACTCAAAGACAAAAGCTGGCAGATGAGGGCAAACGATGCTGCCTTGCTATTGAGCCGCCTGCTCACACAAAAACCTGTTGTACAATGCATGGAGCCTGCCCAGAGCATTTGATCTAGCAAATTTTAAAGAGAGAATAAATCCCTAAGCCTGTAGGAAGAGAAATATACAGCCGTTTAGTTCATCAAGACCATTGCTATTAATATGTGTTTAGCACTGACGTGTCAAAAGGATATTTACAGACACAAAGGTCTTGCTCTAACCGGTGTGCAGCCTAAACCAAGCAGGCATTTACATCAGAGAATAACATCCTATAGCTGATACAAGTGGGGTAGGCAAAGAAGAGACAAGGGGAAAAAAAAAAAGGAAAAGGAAATAAGGTTTCTAAAAGAGAGCTATTAGATCCCCTTACAAGGAGAGCAGATCACATGGTTTCCTTTATCCTGGTTATTTAATATATGCCATCCCTGTGCATTTCACTGTGACTGCCATAAGGAGTGAGCCATTACATTCTTTCTTTATCCCTTGTCGTAAGAGGACTGAGAATGAGGTGATAACCCATTTTTCTGAAACCTTTCCGGACCCTTGGGAAAAAAAAAAAAAACAAAAACATTTTGCCTTGTTTTATCTGAAAGAGATGAAAACGTAAAAAAATACCCCAACAATTCTGGTTGCCTATAAGTAAATCTGCTCTTTGCACATCATTTTTAAAATAAAAGTGAAATGAAACAGCCATGCAGGGATGCAGGTGGGGAAAGTCAATCTGTGCAAAAAGCAGAGTCTTGTTTTCATGTGACGAAAGTGCGCCTGACAACAGTTGCGAAGAACACCAACAAAATGGTTGCTGGAAAACAGCAACAGCAGCAGCCATCACCTCCATCGCTCTTCGGATGCCCCTCGTGATAGGCATTAGTGCAGAGCTTCCTCCTTTACAATGATTAAAACAGACTTCAGCAAGCCCTTATTGCCACCATCTTTGGAGAGCAGTATTCAGATGCAGATTGCCTTAAATCCCATCAACCCATTCAGGCGTTCGTATGCAAGTGTGTCTGCCCCTGAGTGTGTATATGTGCCAGTGTTTAGATGCATTTATACACACACACACACATACACAATTCTCCCTCTGCACACACCTTTTCTCCACCCTCTCGTTCAGAGGGAAAGAGCTAAAATTGTCAAAGATGAGAATATGTATTTTCCAGGCTACTTTGTCAGATGTTCATGTGTGCATCTTATAAATATTTCATACCAAATATTTAACATTATTCCTTCCCCAATCGGATCAGCTTTGAAATGCTCCTCAAAGTGAATTCTCCCTTAACAATGGCTTGACGCAAAAGCCTTTTTTCTCTCTTAAGAAGAGAAGGCTGCACATGGTCTGCTACCATAGCAGCATGAATAGTTCTTATTTAATGGAAAATAAAAGATACTTTACATTAATTCAGTGGGGGATGGAAAGCTGGGCACATGCGTACCTTGTGCTTCAAACATGGAGGAGCATCATACCTTGACCTCCCCTCTCCTGGTCCCATGATTATTACCCAGCTTGCATTAGAACCATAATGGGAAGTGACAAGTTTATGTAAATGATCCGCACAAGGATTTTGCTCTTGTAAAACAGAGCAGTTACTCTGGGCTTTCTAATTATTTCATGCCTTGTGGTTCTGTGATGGGGCAGAGATGACTATTACTTGAAAAGTATATTGTGATTGACAAGCCACTGTCCCCCTGGAACTCATTAAGGCCTGTGCTTTGCAAGAGCGGGTGAAAAAACCCCACCAGGCACACCACACACACACATCCTCACCCCAGTGCCGGCCGCTCCTTCAGATCATTTGTTGGGATTTTTGCACTGATAGAGAAAAGCACAATCTGCATGTATCTCAAACAAGTACCACCTCCTGGCTACAAATTGACCAATTATCCTCGTCTTTCACTTTTTCACTTTTAAATCTGTAAGATTAGCAGTAACATACCTGTCAAACATGCAGCAGTGTTTGAATTTCAACACACTGGAAGAAAAGTCAGTTGTTTCACAAGACCCTATCCAACAGAACAGGGAGGAGAGCGGCTGGGACAGGGGACGAGGGCTACCCTAAAAGCTGCCACCAGGGCATTTCCTGCTGCTCTGATTTGTGCCAGGTGCTTTCCAGCATGTATGAAAGGCCATTCTGCTGCCACTGCATGACCAGTTTGCTTTTCTTTCTTAACTGATTTTTCTGGCTTTTAAACTTGTAAAGCAAAATGACAATTTCTTTGGCAAAATAGAGGCCCTGTCTTTCGAAACATACACTATGCTGCAACCATGGAGGGATGAAGAATCCTATTCAGGCAGCTGCATTGTTTCCCAGTGTAGCAGTGGGTTTGAATTCTGCTGCTGGTTTGGGACGTAACACAGTTTGGCACAAAATCAATTAATTGTTAACTCCATTGTGGTTGGATCTTATGGGCATGCAGCATTTCTAACTTTTAGTTATGTTTGATTTGTGATTGAAATAAATCGTTGGGAAATACTTATGAAAGGCACTTGGCCCACTTCAGTTCTTCCATTAGAAAACACTGGCACTTTGGTTACTTCAATCAACCCAAATCTTTGCAAACAATTAACAAAACCAACGACCAATCAACTTTTGAGGGTTTCAGTTTCAGTTTGACCACTTAAGTACTTAATTCACAGTCTTCCCAGTAGCCCACCTGACTATGTCTGCAAGTGTTCAACAGGGGAAAATTATGCTTTTAGTATTATGCTCCATAATAGCGTTGCATTGAAGTAAAAGTACCTGTTAATAATCTGTAATGCTTTACACCTAATTTATTGGTAGATTTTCCCCAAAAACATCTGAGTCATAGATATTCAATAAACAAGACAAATCCTCAGAATCCAACTTATCAAACTTAGGCCAAAAACTGTATGTCATTGATGATCAATCAGCATAATGATAGAAACACTTGGAGAGAAGAATAATAAAAGCAGCAAAAAAAAAAAAAAAAAAGGAGGGGGGAAGGAAGACATAGAAGTGTTTCTGTGTTAGCTACATTTTGGAGCAGTGGACAGTGAATACACTGGGGACTAAGGAGGATGTTGAAACACACTCAACATTGATTTGATTTGCCTCACTGAGGGGGACTCCATGTTATGAGCCTCATAAGCACAGACATAGGTTAATGTAAGGATTGTTGGGTTCTGCCTTCTGTGTACGGGCAGTTTGCAGGCAACTCAAACACCCCCTCAGGCTGAGGATGAATCCTGTGTCCAGGGAAAAAGCTCAGCAATCATAAATCCTGTGCCAGTCCAAAATGGCATTTGCAGTGGGACATGAGTCAGCAGGGAGGGCACAGGCCAGTGTTGCCAAGTTTCTCTGACATGCTGTTTTATGCCCTCCTTTCCTGTTTTTGCAGTGAGAGGTCACAACCATGATGATCCAGTGAACTGCATCCACTGCTTCCCCTTCCTTGGGTCTCCACGGTACAGGTTGGATGAGAAATTTGGTATGCAGTTTGTCAGGAGAGGGTTTTTTTGCATGCACTCACTGGGTGCATATCTCCATTCAGTCAGAGTTCTTGAGAGCAACAGCAGGAGTGTCATTTGGCATCTGACAGCAGGAAAATACAATTCTATGTGTAAGCTGAGCAAGTATAAACTGTGGGACTCATTTTGTATAAAGCAAAACTGTCCACTAATCATTTAGCCCCAGCACAGTACTTTTCCTACCTAGCAAATATTATCTTGTCATTGCTCAACCCATTCAAGTTAATACACCAGCAATATCTCAGCTCTCTCCTTGAGTGTCCTTCAGAGGCAGCTTTGGAGAAATACTGGTTTTTTATTGAAGCATTTTTCTAACATCTGAGAATCAACTGCTTACGCATCTTCAATAGCAGAAAATACGTAGGATGCAGATACGCCTTGTGCTATGATTCCCACCCCCAAATGGACTGCAACACAATTCTTGTAAACACCTATGCTGAGTCCCAAATTCCTTCAAGGGAAACTCCTTGAAATGGAATCTTTGTTTCAGGAACTTGGACCCTTCTGGCTCCAGGGCATAAGCAGACACTTATTCAGTTTTATTGAGAATCGTTTGTCACTTCTGTGACCATTAGCCTCTGACCACAGAGATGTAGAAAGAATGATAAGTACCTTCAACAGAAGACATTTCTGTAGACAAGAGCACTGTGGTCACTTCTAGACACCACCAGAAATTTAACAGGTAGAAAAAGAGCTGAAAAACAATATGAAGAATCACAGAACCAAAAAAAATGCAAAGTTGGAAGGGTCCCACAAGGATCATTGACTCCAACTCCTGGGTTTGCACAGGATCATCCCCAAGAATCACACCATGTGCCTGAGTGCATTATCCAAATTCATCTTGAGCTCTGTCAGGCTTGGTGCTGTGACCACTTCTCTGGGGAGCTTGTTCCAGTGCCCAACCACCTTCTGGGTGCAGAACCTTTTTCTAATATCCAATCTAAACCTCCCCTGCCACAGCTTCAGGCCATTCCCTCAGAAGAAANTCAAAAAAAAAAAAAAAAAAAACAAAAACAAACAAACAAACAAACAAAAAAAACACCAACAAACCAAACCTCATATTCACCAAACTACTTTGAGGGACAGGTAATTTACACTAAAAGGCCAAAATACATCAATTATATTCATATTCATCCTGCCTTTGTTTTAACACCCTTCTGCCCTATGGGGTTTTATTATCATTTTGAAGAAATGTTGTGATCACAGAGTCTGAGCTCAGGGCGCTCTTGATCACGAACACATAGCATCAGGCACGGCCACTAAGTGTGTGGAAAAGGGAACAAAGAAACTAGCAGTTTACTCAGAAAACATCTTGGAGAGTTTGGTTGTAAAGAGACTCAAAGAGGCTGAACCATTTCCTTTAGTGCTGGTGTAATCAGGCCTATTATGCTACACAGGAGCACTGTTCTCAGTGAAAGGCAGGGCATAAGTGCCTACAGCCCAGAGTTTACTGAGTTTATATGATTATCTGGGAAAGAAGTTAAGATGGCTCAGTTAATAAAAGTACACCAGTACAAACATTTATGTAAACTGTGCTTGTAATAACTCAGTTCAAATGCGAGCAATTGTACTTCTGGCATGTTTATCTAGTGGCAATGGAAGTGTCTGACCTTTACATCACTTAACATGGATCATGCAAGCTGCTGTTAACAACATATTTTAAGTTAAATTCTGCTTACTTTGTAATGGAGCAAATCATATGGTGGACGTTACATACCACATCTTTTCACACTGGTCAAGCCCAAGCCCCTGCATTTTACTAGAAAGCAGCATACCCCTTATTAAGTGCATCTTCATATGCATGTATTTTTATATCACATAACTATTTTTATATATTAAATCTCGTATACTTAGCTATATATTATAGAGGTATTTATGGTCTTGAGACATTGCTGCTTCAAGTTATGCAAGCCAGATGATCTCCCACAGGTTGTGGAGCTTGGGGGACCCGACTTCTGTTTTTCCATATTTAAGCAAATCCAAGGACTCATTACACAGGGAAAATCTCATTCTCTCAATTCCATCAACCTGGGTTGAAAGCCTCCCCATGCCACCTCTGCTTGCGTTTTTCTCATGTACTTTTTCTGCTTTCTGAATTCCAAAAGAGAGAATCAGAGTGTACACAAAGAAAAGTTGAAGGGAGCAGAGCAAATTTTGGGTTCAGCTTGGAAGGACTGCCTCCTCCACAAACCACAGAGAACATGGCAGTGATGTGAAGCTCATGTGGTCAGAGCCTGTGCATCTTATGGAAAAAGCTAAACTAATTCAGAGTGCTCAAACCATTCACACAGCACCAGGGGACACAGCCAGAGGAACAGTTTTAAGCTTGAACCATCCAATTAGTTTAAATACATTATTAACAGCAGAGGCCACAGCTAAATGCATCAATAACCTAGACCTTACCTAGACATAACAAGAAAAATGCTGTCAACTTCAGCTGCTGAAGGTTAGATGAATTCAGAATGAGTACAACTGCATCCTGAAGGTCTCAGAAAAGAACACCCACAAAGTACTGGTCTCAAGCACTTGGAAGCACAACAGAGACTGTCCCATTTCATCAAGAACAAAAATCATGCAAAGTTTCAAACCTGGCTGCAACTAAATAATTTGGATCTTAAATCCATAACTGTCCCTTCCTTATACATCTCTGTTCTTTACCTTGCCCACATCCTGCTGTGAAATGTGTGATAATTGCACAGCAGATAACTTTTGTTTTCTAAGAACATGACATGGCCATTATTAATGTGGCCTGGTATTAGTCTGTTTTCCTTTTCATCTTTATCAGACATCTATATCTCTCTGAGAGGTCTTGTTTACATAAAACAGTGCACTTGGATGCATGGTGCTTAATGAGTTTCTGTATAACCAGAAAAGAGTGAGTGAAGTACACTACTCTTTCTAATTATGAATCATTTGACTGTGTTAAGAGAAAGAGTACTTCAGCAAATAGTGCCAGAAAGCTTCTTTCCTTTTTTTTTTTTTTTTTTTTTTTTTTTTTNAAATTAAAATTTAGGACAATGTTTCTTTGGCTCCAAGCAGAAGCAGTAGGAAGAGAAAAACCCCTGGCTGTGCTCATATTTCATGCTCCCTAATCAGTGTGTGGTTCCTTCTTACATTTACAAGCCTCTGCTGAGGATGGTATAATGAAGCTGACCAAACATTGGTCTCAGTGGGTCTGGTTACTCTCAGAGAATCCCGAGAGCACTTCCCACTTCAGATTCACATTTTCCCTTGGATGCTGGTGAGCCTCAAGTGCACTGTCCACCTGACACCTCCTGCTTTCTATCAAAAGAAAGCCCAGGTAAAGGGCAACAATGGAGCTGTGGTGGGCCAGTGCTCTGACCTGCAGCCCAGCACAGAGCTTGCTGGTCTCACAGACAGAGGCAATCCATGACATTTGAATGGCCCTTGGCAATTTGCTGCACACTCCAAAAAACTGAAGGTTTGGTATGATTCTCACTATCATCCACGCACCTGGTAAAAGTGCAGCAAAGCTGACTGGCTCTGTGTCCTTCACAAAAAGCAGTTTCCACAAAAACCTACATCAGAGGACATGATTTTTATTTGCTTTGTCTAAATTTTGCCAATCTAGTTTTAAATGACTGAGGTCTTCCCACAGGTAGGGCAGGCAGTGCAGTGTGTGACAGTGCTGACTCCCTCGAATGAGCCCTGCACTGCACAACCACAAATTGTCTACATGCAAGCTCCCATGGAGCCCCAGCACAAACACACACCACAGGCTGGAGGGGCAGAAACAAACACAGCACATGCTCTTAAAGACTGCTCTGGGCCACCTCACTGGGACACAAAGCATCATGAGATGCCATGAGACTGGCAGGAATAGCTGGAAAACAGAAGGCGTGAAGTAGCTTTCAAGACTACCTTCATCTCTCTCTACCCACCTTTCCCTTCCCTTACCCTGGGCTGCACCCCATAGGAGAGCCAGCCTGGTTCTGCAGGATTTCTGATGGAGTCCAGCAATACCAGGGTAGCCAGGGGCATACTTTTTTTAGCATATTTTGCAATACAGTAAAATGAATGTGTCAGATTAGTTAAAACTGGCACCCTCAGCCCAGAAGCCCAAATTGGATTTAACAGTGAATAAGAATAGTGATATCACCCAGTAAATAATGGAAAGCCAACTTGCCTGAACCAGAAAATTATTTCAGAGTATTATGCTGATACTTTGGGGTAACAGAAAGCTGCCATTGCAAATCAGCAATAAACTTTGCTTTTGTCATCAAAATAAAGAAGGAAGTTTCTCACATTTTGAATTTTTTACATGACTGGTAGGTAAGATACTCCTTCTTCCAGCAGCATCTCCTTTTAAAAATCAAAACTTTGGCTGGATATGAGAACAAGGTAGATAAACTATCCTGAATTCCTACTTAACTTGCAGAGCATTATGCCCTTGTTAGGAGGTCAGACTGTTGGGAATATCATAGGTCATGCTGCATCTAAGCACTCTGGGATAAGAGACATATTAAAAGATGTCAGAACAAATAAGGGTCAATAGCAGAGGAGGAGTTAACTCAGTCATCTGTGAGAGAATTAAAATGCTCAGTGCTTTAGGAAATCTGTTTGGATCTGCTTATAAGTGTAATTTGGCCAGGATATTGTCGACCTCAGGTTAGAGCTGTATCTTTAATACTAATTATTTTGGTTTGTTTCTATATGTACCATCTTTTTCAGATGAAAAAGGTAATTATTTTAATTTAATAATACCCAAGTTTTTTCCCTGTCTGAAAACTGATATTTTGTAAGCATTCAGGATTACAAGGCATGATACATTCTTGATAAAATAAGAATCTGTATGCTTTTTATGTATGTCTTTATATTATCAAGATATTTTATCAACTCCAGATAGGCACAAAACATTAAAATTGAACACTATGAGCACATTTAAAAGACTCATCTTGCCTTGCAATCAAGAGTGTCAGCAGAGCACAGGTAATTCTTGATATTCTAACTGAGCAAGGAACACAAAACTGGCAGTTTCCTCTAGAAAAAATATGTAGAGGTGTTGGAGCTCTCAAGGACATCAGTCCAAAAGCATGGGAGAAAAAACATCTGTAATTGCTACCAAAAGTGAGAGCTGATGTAGGGGGGGAAAGCTGATGTACGGAAAAGAGAAACAAAGCAGCAAAGGGTTCAGAGGAAAGAATTCTTTCAAAAATCAGGAGATTTTTCAGAAACCCAAATTAGTAAAGGAAACATAATGAATAGTAAAAGTACACAATAAAATGGTCAATTTTTATTTAACCTACAGAAATACTTATTTTGAGTATGAGCTGATGCTTGTGTAACAGGAGAAGGTAGAGTTTCTATTCAGCTAATGGTTAATTCAAAAGCAGCTAGGCAAGAAAATCCAAAAGAAACTAGAAGAGAAAATCCAAGTGTATTAGGCGCTCCACATGTTCATTTTAGATTCAAATGCTCCTGAGCACTGCACTGCCCATTTCAGTACAGAAAAAAAAATTCCTAGGCTTTCTAGTCAAATAGGATATTTATTTCTGCAGCACACAGTCTGATTATTATGGATCTGCTCCCACAGGCTTCATGCAACCCCTTCCTTAAGACTATTTCCTATAGCTCCATAATCCACAACGCTGTTCCACATAATAGCAGGCTAATCACTGCCCTACTTTTGAAAATGCGAAGTTTTGGACGTGCTGTGTAACGGTGTATCCCAAACAGTCCATAAACCTGTCCAGTAGATTCCTCCTCCATTTCCTTGCTTGCTGTTATCTCTCTAAGCACCTTGTATTGTAGAGTTTTCATTTAGATTGCAATGTTTTTGGGCCAGAGGCCATAGTAATTACCTATGGCTCCACACAAATATTAAGTAGCAGTGAAATCTGACTTAGGAGCCACACAATGCTTTGCAAATTTTAAATCTAAAAAGAAGGCTCAAACTTTTAGGCACTCCTAGATGGACAGCTGAGAGACAGTATTCCACAGACTATCAAATAAATGAGAATAAAAGGTGAGAGAAAAGTTTTTCACAGCCTTCCCGAGCACTTTTTTCACATTGCACAATTAAGTCTTTGAGCTACAAATGTAAGTTTCTGATCATATGGATATATATCTGTAACTCAGTCGTTATCTCCTTTATGAAGTCCTGGTTCTGCTGAAATCAAAGCTAATTACTGTCAGAGTCAGGAGGTTTTGTGTCTAAGTGACATAGGACTCTCACAAAGGGTTACCACCATCAACTCTGTCATTAAAACCACTAATGTTCACACACTGGACTTGGCACCTCTTTCACAGTTGCCTTCCTTTACATCATTAGGCTCTATAAAATATCCACATTTATCTGATAAAATTATATATTACATTACAGAAACTACTAGATGTCCAAATTTCACCAGTGTCTTCAAAGGATTGTGGCAGGGAAAAATAAACTGAAGCAAGGAATTTTAATCCAAGTACACAATAAAAGCATTGAGGTCCTAAGGAGGAGGAAGTTAGTTACACTCCTGCATCGCCGTGTGCTACCTCAGTGTCCAACCACATGAAATAAGGTTGAGGTGAACAGGAAGAGCAAAATGAGGTCATTCCATCTTGAACAAAATATTTGTTTGGGGGGAAAAAAAATACATTCTGCAGTGTCCAGACACCTGTTTTACCTATAATGCAATAAAATCTCACTCTAGTAACTCAAGAGGGCATAAGTGCAATACAAAAAGTGCAGAAGTTAGTTTTGAGGGATTTGTGTTTCCCTTTGATCAGCTTTATCCAATTTTTTCCCTGGCATTAAACAAAGGTGACATTCGAGGATGAGCCTCACTGGTCCAGGGCAATATGCAGTGGGGTCTGCAGCTGTGGTGGGAGTTGAAGCCCACTGGTCCCTTGGCAGCTTAAAGGAGCTACTGAACAGGATTTTGCTCTTTGGGAATGAAATGCAAGGATGAGGTTAGGAGCCCTTCTCCTGGCCTTACTCTGCTCTTCAGTCACGGTTAGGGAATCATCCACCCACACCCCAAGCATGAGTCACAGTGCAAATACAACCATTGTTTTGAGCTGTCTTAAGGTCTTGAATTGCAAAGTCCAGATTTGGCTCTAAATATTTTTCCCCAAAAATCAGAGCTGTTCAGACATGGACTCTAATTTTGTTTGAAGCCTGTAGAAGAGGTCAGTCCTGGTACATCACAAAGGCCTCATGTCTCCCTAGGGAGAATCCCACCCTTCAGACTGTAATACCCAGGAAATCAGGAGTAGAGAATTGAGACAAGCAATGTCTTGTGAGGTTGGACATATGCAAACTGCTCAGTCCTTGCTGTGTGTTGAACTGCCTCAGTATGGGAGCCCAGTTTCCCCAAATTTTTTACTGCCATGCCAAAAACAAGCAGTAGAAGCTGATTTAATGGAAAGAGAACATAGATTGGGTAATTTACATCCTTCTGCTGCAGCACAAGTGACTTTATCAATAATGTGCCTTCTAGGCTCAGCCCTTTGTCTTGGGTAGTTCTGCTTTACACAATTTGATCCCACACAGGGCATTTTTCATCAAAATGTAGTTAGGCTTATCAGCATATGCTGTATAGATACAGATCAAATAATCCTTGTATAACAGGTGTCCAACTCCTAAATTCCTTGCTGTGAGATGGAAGTTACCTATTCACCCCCAAACACATTCAAGTATTCCAGTACAAAGGGTTCTCTTATGACTAGTGAAATATGTACTAGTACCTAGGTAAGATGCTATATACTTGGGGTCTCTAGTTTGAGATAACTGACAAACACATGCCCTTTTTCTTCTTAGCTTTCTGAAACTGTCATGGATATTTGGTTCATTTAATGACACCCCTTAAAGACAAACAGTGGCCACAGAATTCACCTTGGATACCAGGCCCCTAGAAAGGGGTGCATGCAAATGGTGCTCAAAGAGGCGAGTTCTGACATTCAGCTCCATAACTCTGCGAGTAACTGCAATTTTGATCTGCTCTGAAGAGCCGATACGGTGCCTGGCTGTCTCTTTGTTGTAAGAGACTGGGAATTTCCTGCAAAGCATGTAATATGCTTGAGGCATCAAGTTTTTTACATTTATTTGCCAAAAAAAGGGTGTATTATTTGGCATTTTTCCATGGTGACTTAATTCAAGGGCTATGAACAAAATGGAAATGCAAACGGAAAACACCTTTCAGTTGCAAAATGCCACTCGCACGCACTCTGAATTTTGACAGTATAAACCACAATAAGCACCAAAAGAACCAAGATAAAACACCAAAGAGATTCCTATCTGCATCAGCAGTTAACTGTAAGCATCACTTAGCTAAGCACAGCAGATCCTTTAGTTCAGTAGCCAATGCAACAGGGCCAGGGTGAGGAATAGTGGGGTTTGTCTCCATACTGTGATCCTGAGAGGAACAACATGACTGTGCTTTGTCTCAGCTTCTCTGTCACAGGCAGATGAAATGTACCTGCCTCATTTTGACTGCAGGATAGATTATAATACAATAGTAGCTCAAAATTATTTTATCTCAAGTTCTGCACCTAAAGTTTTATGGCCTTTTCTGAAATTATAAGTTTCTATAAAGGGCCTCCCAACTAAGAAAGGTTTCAGTCCTCCCTTGTTATAAAGTGCAATGCCATGAGCGTTGAATTTCAGGAGGGCTAGAGGGGTGGCCACATTATCTATGAACTAATCTGATTTAACAGCTTGCCTTGCTTTGAACACAGAGATTGCAATACCACATACAGGAGAAATGGTTTTGAGATCCCTAAATGAAACCAGGTCTTGTAGCTATTTTTTATTTTACCCGTGATTTTTTCGTGATAAACTTGAGATACCTGCAAATATTAAGAAGCACAGCACATAAAGTTTAGCTTTTTTCCCCCTTTCATCATCCTCATTTAAACAGACCCTATAAAAGGAAAGGCATTGTTATTGCTAGCAATTTCAAGAAAAGTCTTGGTCACAACCTTAATTCATGTTTTAACAGGCCTAAGCATTGCAAATCCAAATCTTATCTGCTAGGATAACAAGAAGAATGCCTCCAATTTGTCAGAGAGTCACCTGTCCCCAGTCGGCCCAAATATAAAAGACCCTGTTCTTTAAGCCCTTCTAAGCCCCATTTCCTTTACCTTTTTAATTTTACTAGAAGGGGAAGTAAATTTCTCTTCTTAGAAGGACTAGTTTTCCTACACCACCCAAACAAATTCCTTTTGATATTTGTAGCATCTTTGAGGCTGAGATTGAGATGTTTCACAGAAGGGTCTATGAATATGACCAAGGTAAAGCCGAGTAGATAGTGTCCATCTGCAGTGATAAGACTGCATCACTGTTTGTGAAGTACACCCCAAAAAGCAATGTAATGAAAGCATGATGCATCTTCATGTTCCTGGGACCTGACTGTTTGATCTTTAAACTTCAGCCCTGTTCCTGTGCTGATGATCACTTCATGGTCAGAACCACTTACTGGATTTTCATGAAGTAACATTAATGTAACTAGCTGCTTCTATCCAGAGAAAGTTTTAGTTTATTTTTTTTTAAATATTCTGTGCAGTGTAAGGAATGGGGTGGTCCCACAATATTCCTTCCCCCTTGAGAACCTGAACTCTCTTGTCTCTTCCAATCTTGTTTCTCAGATTGGGTTTTCCTGCAAGGCATGGTGAAACCTGCTCAAGTCAGCTACATGGTCTGGTGACATTTTTGTAGCCAGATTTTTGTTTCTGAAACCAAAGAAAGTTGTTCAGTATGCTCAACAACTTTGAGTATCCTGAGAGAGATTCAACACCAGTTGGGCAGTCAGAAGCAGACAACAATCAAGCTTTTGGAAAGTCAAGATTTAGTGCATGTTTAATGCCAGAATTTGTTTAAAAGTGATCTTTTAATGCAAATCTTGAGTACAGATTTTCTTGAGGTGATATAATATTAAGAGTTCACATGTGGCAATAGTCTGACTATTAGACTGGTCATTAGACACCATTAGACCGATCATCAGACAGCAAAGGAGGGGAGAGCATCAATGGGCTTCCTACAAACTGGTGCTCTTCCAGTTGCTATTTTGCCTGTATTACCTTCCTAAGGACTTGCTATAGCACCTCACCATACACACAGGTGTTTCAAAACCTTGATGAATATTCAATTTTGTAGTAAAATGCTGCAGATTTTTAAGAAAACTATTGAATTGCTGTTGTCATTGTCTTGACTTTCATTGTCTTGTATTTCATACAGCCAGTTGATGCTCAAATGTGTTTTGTGATTTCAATCTTCTCCCTTAGGCTTATCCACAAAACTCTACCACATACTTATTCTGCAAATTAACTAATTTATTTCCTTCCCAAAGAAAAGCTTAGATCTGCATGGGGAAGGCTGATGGGTTTTAGCAGAAATGTCTGGAATTATAAAGTCACTAACTAACTGCAAAGCAGCTACAATTATGGATCAAGGAAGTGTGGATTCAAAGAAGGTCATAGCAAGATGAATTCTGATTTTGTTTATAATTTAGCTTCACTGACATAAGCTGAACTACAATCAGACTCCTCTAGTTGCTCATGTCCACAGTACACTTAGTTATATACATGCAACACTTGTTATTTTCACCACAACCCACCCATTAGGTCAAATTCCCTTTTCTACCTATGAAAAGTAGAGATTATAAGCAATATATATTTTAAAGAAAATACATAACTCCACTATGTTTCTTTAGAAGCCACTTACAAAATCTCAGCACAAGCACCTATTCAGTCCTCTAGAACTGACACTGACCCACACTGCTCTCAGGCTAAAGGGGCAGAAACCTCTCAAGCTAAGATGATCCCCTGAGGTTCCCCTTCCCCCTTTCCTCAGGGAGCCAACAGCTCTGGGTAGACCCTGTATGAGTTGATGAGACCCAGATGACTGAATGGGGATCACCCTTCTTTTAGTGCTTCCTTACTGGACCTCATCCATCACAAAGAAACAAGGGAAGAAGGAAAGTGGGAGAGCTTAGTGTCAGAGATCTCACATGAGCGCACATAGTGCTCATCTCAGTGCTGTTCCAGGAGTCTTGGATGCAGGCCTGTGCCTTAACCAAAATTTTCAGTGCTTCTTGCTCTTCAAACCTACACAACTACTGGGTGGCCTTTTAGGCGGATACTGGAGAACATCCCCCATCACTTATCCTGGTGGAGAGATTGCCTTCCAGGGCAGGCTGTCTGCACCAGCGCCAGGGATGATGATGGAAAGGGTCTCTCTTTTCTTCATTTCTAACGTAGGGATTTGAGTGGGAGTTGAATCCTGTCAAGTGTTTCCTGTCCTGCACACACCCTTGTCAAAGAGCCCTTTGGAGAATACAGAAAGAGGATTAATGCTAATAGCTATCTGCCTGTCATTTGAAAATCTCAAGCAGCACTTGCTGGATTTTCCTCATGAATCTCTAATACATGATACTGAAAGGACACCTGAAAGGAAACTTTGCAGGGAGCACTCTCGCACCAAGCAACAAGGTGGACAAATGGCCCTGCAGGGTATGGGTGTGGACCACAGCCTACGCACCAGATGTGCAGAAGTCTTTTGGAGCAGGAAGAAGGCCTGCATTTGAAGTCGTTTTGCCATCAAAGTAAGTTTACCCAACTCATTCCATTCAGCCATGTGCTATAATTCATTCCACTGTGTGTTTTCGACACAGCCCTCCCGGGACTGTATTCATGTTGGTAACATTGCTACCCAGACAGTCTTCCTTATCCAGCACTAGCACTCAGACTTGCGGCAGTGTACCAGATAGTAAATTTTTTGGAGCAGGCTAGCAGCTTCATTGGTCAGACCCTAATGAATGATTCAGTCTTAATCCCATAGGAACCTTCATCAGGAGTGATTTTTGTGTTTTACTTAAATAAATTTAAAAAATAACCAGATCATAGCCTTTGTTGCATATAATGCTTGTAACAAGGAAGCAGAAGAAAACACAAGGAAGAAAGAATTGATATGATGAACAAGAGACATAGCCCCACACACTTCCATAAAGCAAGCTAGCGCCAGACCCTCTAGGCCCAATAAACATCCTTTTAAAACCACAAAACTACCATTTGTGTTAAACTAACAGCAAAGAGTTCCTCTTCATTTTGTTTGGGATTTATTTAAAGGTTTTGTGGAGGGTTTTCCATAATGTTGTTTGCAGAATTTTGTTTTTTGTGGCTTGGTTTTTTTCAACCTGCAAAACACATGACTATTTTTTCTTTTCCCCTTTTTTTATGCTCTATAAAGTCAAAAAAAAGGCATGAAAGACATTCTGCTTAACATTCCTTAGGACGAATGTTTTAAAATAGAGAAGTCAACAGCCACTGAGGTTCAATGCTATTCATACACAATTATAAATTTCAATGGCTTTTGAAGGCCATGCTTTGTTTACCTGTATGAACTTCAATGAAGAAACATGAAAAGTTCTACAAAATTTGCATCTCCACAAATCTCAGTGCCAGAAAAAAAGCACGTGGATGTATTTCAAGGACACAGCTAAAAGCAAACATTGCCTAAAGTAATCAATTGGGTATGAAGTGAAAAACGTGTTGGAGCCCTAACTGTGAAAAAACCAGAATGATCCAGCTGTGTCTCTGTAAAAACAAATAAAATGGCAGAGAGTGGATAAACTGGCTGTGCTTATAGCTGTGAAGGCCAGTGTTCCCCACCAGCCCCAGGCCAACCGGCTTTTACTCTTTAATGGCATCATGCCCTCTAATTAAGGTCTCCAAATACAATCCCTTTGAACAAATGTTTACATTTGTCTTGCTAATTCCCATTACTTAGTAATCAGAGGCCCCTGTAGTTACCTCAATACAGAGAAGATGAACCGAGGACATCATTGTATTGGGGGGTTTGACACTTAAATGCCTGATTTACACCAACATAACACTTGCAGGTGTAAGAAATGAGTGAGCAAAACTGACAATGCCCTTTTAAATTACATGTAAAAATCTGAAAACACAACTGGTAGGATTATAAACTCAGGTACAACATGGTATTCTCACAACATCGAGTGCTTTTTAAAATATATCTTGCTCAAATTTTTCTTTAAAAACAATGAGTTATACAGAAGAGAAGGAAAGTTGCCTTTTCCTTATGACAGTCATTTGCTGTCTGTGCTGCTTTCCTTTGAGCAAGTCATTACACCTCATTTGGGCTATCTTTAATCAAATAAATGGGTCCATGTCACCAGAGTGCTGTAAACAAGCAGGCCCTTCAACAGATGTCAGCCAATCAAATCTGGGTTTAGGAGACTACGGAAGCACCTGGACAGCTGAGATAGAACTAATTCAGAACAAGCTCTTTCCCTGGTTGTCATCTGCTTGACTCTCTTGCCTCTTTCTCTTGAGTGAGCACATAAAGTCGTGCCTCTGAGAGCAGAGAGCTACAGAGAAACACAGAGGTGTGTGGGAATTGGTAACTCTGATTTGCTGAATATTTCATTTGTGAGCTCTTGTGATGCTGAGAAACATCATAAAACAATTCTTGTTTTGCCTACTTTGGGAAAAGAAAACCAAAGTCAAAACCAAACGATAAAAGCAGAGGAAAAAGACAAAAGAAGCTAAAGGGGATGGAAAATGTGTCATGTCATGTCAGGCAAGAGTTGAGGGTATGGCAATGCAGTGGAGACTTGAAATGACTTGGTCAGAAGGCTGCATGACAGCAGGTGTGGTAAGCACAGTTCAGCTGAGTGCAGAACCCCTCAAGCTAAGATTTTGGGTTAACACACAAAAGCATGCAGGGTGCTACTGTCAGCTCCCCTTCTGTCCAGGGCAGTCAATGTGAGGAGCATCACCCTACCCCACCCCCCAGTCATCAGCAAGGTGAAAAACCCTCAGCTTCCCACTCAGTCAGGAGAACAAGGGTCCCAGCTCTTCTCAACAGCAGGCATATGTTTATTTCCAGTCCACTATTTAGGGCCAAGCTGCGATACTTTCTTCAAAATCATGATGCCCACTTATAACTCAGCTTGTTATTTGCATTTTTCCTTCCTCCTATCTTACATATCACATACCTGCCTGGAGCAAGATTTTATGGACAAATATAAAATTCAGATAATGAAGGTTTATTGTAAAAACGCTGGCACACTGTTACGAACACAGGACAAGTTGGCGCCACCATAATTGAGCAGGCATTTAAATGGGCAGTAGCTTATTCAAAAGGGTGGCCTTTTGGGTGCACAACACCTAAACCATTTCTAAAATCCTCTTTCTCCAGCCACTTTCACAAATTAAGAGCAACAGCTACTTTTTGTAGTAGCAAAAATAAAATACTAGAACTCTCAACACTCTGCTCATGTGTTCTGTGCCAGGAGCCACATGCTCACCTTTACTAGGAACAGCCCAACAAAATGGCTATTGCTCCTTGAATCACAAAATTTAAGGAGTCCTTCCTCTAACTGAAACTGATGTTATGACTGTGGGAAGTTACACCACCCTCTTCTCTGCTCTTATTCCAAGGGTCTTGCTTATATCTATTCAAGGCAATATTTCTCAATTCTGCTGCTTTCAGCAGTGCCCACACCAGCACAGCTGTGCCAGCTATGACACGCTAGCAGTGACACCAAACTACTCCAGATCCAAACATGTGGAGATCAAGGTGGGCTGCTTAAGGTCTGCCAAGGAACCCAACTTTTATGTGCACAGCAGAGGCCACAGCTCCTGGGATACCAGGTAGCCAAGCAGCTTGCAGCCCAGTGCTGGCAATGTGGGGAACATGCATTATTCTGATGCACTTGCTGTACTGGCTGAAAGTATCCATTAAAGCCTCTGCTCTCATTCACCAGGTCCAGGTCCCTGCTCTTCCATCAAAGTCAGACCACAACTACCCAGTGAAGAGTCTGACAGTCTTTTTAAAACAAAATCTGTGGTAGCTTTTTGAGGAGGCAGCTTCTAAAGCACTAAACCAACTATTAACAGCTGTATAGACTGATTGTTTGCTGGAAGATCCAAGAGGTCTTTCTCTGAATACATCCCCTTATTTTTATTACTGAAGTGAAAAGCAAAGGCAAGGAAAAATAAATTTACTTGCCTGAAACAATGTCTTGCTTGACTTACATTCTCTTCAGCTTTTTGATACAAAATGAAAATGTTTTTAAAATGGTCTTAGAAGAAAACATTCTTTTAAAAATATTTTTTTTAAACATCCAAACAGGACAAAAATAAACTCCTATAGTATTAATTAGCATCACTGAATACCCATTTTAATGCACACTGTGAAGTACATCAGCCCTGCAGAGCTGATTTGTTCACTATCTGCCCACGTGCTCGTTTCCTGCAGACACTACCATAGGCAAGCTCCGTTTGCTCAGACACTGATGTTCAGTCTTTTTCCAGATAGGTGCTGCAGGGGTTCAAAGAGCCAGCCATCCCTCTGTCCAGAGATGTTGGGCTTTTTTTTCCTCAAATGCCACTCCTGTACTTTTTGCTTGTTCTTGAGGAACTCTGCCTCTTTCATCTTTTGGCATTGCCCCTTATTGCATCTTTTCTTTCACCTATTTCTCTCCATCCCTCTGTATTGAATTAAACAATATCATTATGCAGTAAACAGCCCGATAACCCAAGGGAGCATATGGCATTCATAAGCTTTTATTGTGCAGTTTTAAATCTGTGACTGCCTTTGTTGAAATGCCCTGAACTTTGCAAAGGTCTGAACCATGGGACAAAGACAGGACCTCAACAGCAGTAGAAAAGCCATCCCATGGGGCTGAATAGTCAGGTAACAGGCAGAAACAAACTGTGTGGGGCAGGCAGAAAAGAGGATGTCCAGCTTTACTGGGTCTACTCTAGGCATGTAAATGGAGTCATACCCTGCAGATGCTCCAAGTCTGTTCACACCACCCAGAAAGCAGCCATAAAGCACAACCAGCTCCTGGCTAGCAGGTCTGAGCTCATCCAGTCCCCTGGCCAGGACACCTGGGCACAGCTGCTGCAGAGCACTAGACAAAGGGGACAGCAGCATAACACAGCCTGCACACCAGGATCACTGTGATCACAGGAGAAATCCTTACTTTTCTCTCTTCACTCACCAGTAATGAAGGAGGAATATTCTCAACCCACCCACAAGAATTATGCAAAACATTTTGTTATTGATCATCAGATGAAAAAATCCGCTCTCTAATGTGGCCATTGAGTCTGACCGCTAATTTAGTTGTAAACATGCAGAAAGTGGCAAAAAGAACAAGCAAGAGAAGCAAGACACCATCAATTCTTATGTTATGCTTGGTGGTGCTACACAGGTTACACTGGAAGCCGTATTAGCATATGACCTACATTTTAAAATTAATTTTGTTCTCAAGTTAGGTGTTCAGGGTTTTTTCCTCCTGCAGGCAGTTGGTGTTATTGTACATGTATTAATATATCAGCTCCACCATGTGTTTCCCCTCCCCTCCAGTGTTTGCAAGGGAGGTTTTAAGTAGCAGGGGGAGGGTCTTCTCATAATCAAGGTCCAGGCATTGCTGACTCTCCTGTTTTGCACACTGCAACACTCATGTCAGCAAAACAGCAGTAACAACAGATGAGTGTTCACATGGGACCACTCAAAGCTCCAAGGACAAAGAATAATCTGTAGTGGAAATAGAGGAGGAGGAAGAAACTAAATTAGAAGGCAGAACCAGTTAAGGCTTGCAAGGTAAAAAAATGATAATAACTATAAAGAAATCAAAAGAAGTAGAGATGAGAGTTAGAGGAGGGTTAGAAGAAAGGTTTCAGCAAGTCTTTAAAAGAGGTGAAGCACAAATTTTGAGAGTAAGTTGATATTAATAGCTAAAATTATTACCATAATAGATGTTTTTTTGAAATGCTCTAATGAGAAACAAACTTTGCATAAGTGGGAAGTAGTATTTGATTTCTCTTCAGTTATTTTACAGGCAAGACTACATATGGAAGTGTTAAAAGCTAGGATGACATTTATTTTCATAAATAAATGGTTTGGGGGATTATGACATGGAGACAATTAGACAACCTCTGAGAAGCACTTTAAAAGACCCCTTGGGAAGTATGAAAATATCAGGAGGAAAACACAGCTACACTAACTTAGAAACATAGAATCACAAGTGATTATAGCAATTGTCACCCAGCAGAGCACTTAATATTGACTTTCATTTCAGACACTGAGAAAAAAATGACAGGAATTAATACTGGTGACCAATCCTCAGAGACAATACCATACTCACTAAATCAGTACTTCATAGGGCAGTAGAAGAGCTACTATTTCTATTACTATTTCAAACTGAAATAGAACCCTTCCACAACAAGTCTTTTCTCTGAAGAAGAAACCCTTTCCTTCTCTATCTGGGAAACTTTGCTCCATCTGTTTCATGGTGCCTTGTGGTATTTGCATTACCTGTAACCAGCTCTAGAAATTTCCAGTTCCTCATGTTAGGAAATTATTATCTCAGGTGTTAAATAGATGTTAAAATTTTGTCCCTGGCCCACATGACATGCTTGTCACTAAAGTGGAGACACATGGATTGAACAGACGGACCATCCAATGGATAAGAAATTGGTTGTATGGCAGTTGTGATCAATGGCTCAAGGAGAGCAGTGACAAGTGGCATTCCACAGGGGCTGGTCTCTTGCAATGATTTTTATTTTGCATTTGTAAATTTACACTATAGTTTTTCTCTTCATGGAGGAAATAAACATTAGCATTAGCGTAGGAAATAAGTATTAGCATAAATACTGAGTTTAGTGGCAAAGCTATATCCAAAGTGGATAATTTGTTGATACACACTGGCCATCATATTTGTGGGGTCCACAGCAGGATAGGATGTGACCAGAGGGGCACTACCCAATTAGAGGTATTCCCTAGGTCCTACCTCAATCATTCCCTAGGCAGAGACAATAAGGACTGTCAGGCAACCTATCATAGAATAACATGCTCCATTATATGGCACCACACGTGCTTCCCATCTGAGCATTGCCGTCATCTTGCTCAAAGAGCAGGAGCCCATCCCCTTGATCATGTGACAGGAGAGCCCATCCCCTTGATCATGTGACAGGAGGGGATTTGCATAGTTCTAAAGTTGGGACAACAAGGAATAGATAAACATGACCAGGGGGCTCCAGCAAGTCACTCCCACCACCCCACAGGCACCAGGATAATTTTTCCACTCTACACAATATTCTCTAAGATGGAATGCCTTCTTGATATACATGGTAGAATTATTTATCTGTTTCATTCTTCTTTTGCCTTTTTTCCCTCCCAGTAAAGCTTGAATAATCTCTATACCTTTTGTTGGAACTATGGGTCTTCTTTAATTTTCTTTTCTCAGTTTCATAACTCCAAGATAACTTTAGCAAGAAACTCTTTCTGTAATACCCTCAGGATAAAAAGAAGAAAAGTGAGATTTAAAAGTAAATGAAAGATGACAGCTAAATCTTTAAAATCATAGGAACACTAATCCCTGTTAACTACAGCATCTCCAAATCACATAAGTTCACTGAGAGCATACAATTTGTCCTTCTAGGTAGAGAGATGTATTTTGAAAAAGCTCCAGTGTGAGCCAGTAGTATTGCACTTAGAGGAAATAATTAAAACCACTGAAATCACTGCCCAGAAATACTTACAATTTAATTAAAGGCAAGGATTCTTTGTCAGTGTCTAGCTACAGCTCCCTATGGATCCGATTTTCAGAAGCACTGAAATTTCAGAGGGAATAAAGTAATTTTGGTCGTCTTTTTTGCCAAGCTTCCAATTCATGAGAAACGCTGACTATATACAAGTATATCTTGTTCTCAGATGGTTTTTTAGGTCATTAAATCCAATCCCTTGTTCCAGAAGTCCAACACATAGTTCATTTTTTACAGAGATGTACTGAAGCGAGTGCCAGCTACAGAGGTGTCCTTCAGCAGCAATAGAGGTAGTGTCTGCAGCCAGGTGGTAATGCTGGGCCAGACTTGGTCAGCTCTGTGAGCACCTAGTGCCATAGAAGTGAGGTGAAGCTTGACTCTGAAAATGCTCCTTGAAAGGTTTAAAAGGAATGCCTTTCCCCGCTTTCAAATGTCATATCCAGCAATGCAAACCAAAGCAAGCAACACTCCTGCACTCACCCGTTATCACAGCTCTTCTTGTCAAAAGATGATCATTATCATTGTATATGGGAAACCAAATGAGCATTAAACAAATTCAAGCTCAGGGCTCTCTTTTTTTGCAAGATAACATCAGATATTAGCCACCATTTCTTGCCTCATCACATGCTGATCTACTCAGTAATCAGGATTTTAATTACAGAAAACTGTCTCTGGGTATTTTCTTGCATAACTACTAAAAGGCACAAGCACACTGAACTTGACAAGAGTAGAGATGTGTTGTAGACAAAATCCAAATCAGTAAAGGTTTTCAAATTCTCCAAAGCTCATGTGTGCTGAGATCCATGGTTTTATATTGAGGTGTTTAAAAATATGGGTTTGTGGCTTTCTTTTTACTCTGACCCTGGAAGGAATTTTTGGTAATTGGAGACATATGCATATATCTGCATACACAGACACTTGCCAGCATTATATGAAAGAAGATGTTTATGTTGGCAGTTTGCAAAATGCTGGCTCTCACCTTTGAAAGCTTGTTGCAGGGAAAGCTGTTGAAGGATCTGACCTGTGACCTTCAACTCCTCACAGAACAACTTCAAACAATTCAGAAGTCTGCTTACTTCTGATAAATACTCTCCAATTTGATAGCTTAATAACCTATGTCTAGTGAGCCTTCAGCCTGAACCAGGCAACCCCCCGGGTTAAGGCGTTCTCATAGGTTTCAGCATTTTCCCATTCACACTTCCAGTCCCAAACAGAACCAAAAAGAGCCTGATACTATAAAGATTTGAAACACAGATAAACTCAGTTCTGTTGCAGCTGGGAGCAGAGGCAGTGGTTTAATCCTTGTTCAAGCATAAGGATCCTGCAAATCCCTCTACAGTGTCCACGTTTCTTTCTCTCCAAGGTAGTGGTTTTTACAGTGATACATGGGCAGCAACTACTTAGTTTTCCACAGGGTACCCAAAGCCAGAACTTGGCTTCAGGTTTTGAGAGATGAAATTAGGTACCTGATATTTTGACATCCTGTGTAAGGAAAGCTGCTTATATGGAAACACTACTGTGTCCATGCTGCAGCATCACTTAAAGCTATGCTGCCAAAATACTTGCTTCTATTTTCTGTTCCATAAGTAGATACCATACTAAGTAATTTTTTTTCACATTAAGTAATTTATTAATTTGCATTAATTTTTGCATGGTTTAAAGTTACAATGGAAAAAAATTAAATAATATTTGCTAAGACTGGAGCCAAAATATTTTCTGTCCTTGAGATGCATGAGGCTCACAAGCATACCACATGAGCAGCTGACAGCACCCTAATCTAGGAAAAGCTTGGAACAGAGCTAGACTCTGAATGACCCAGTCCAAGAAAACATGATGAGACACAAATACCAAGCTCCTCCCACTGCAGAGAAATTAGTTCAGTTTAACTTCATTAGTCAGCTTTTACAACCAAATACAATATACAGATTAAATAAAGATCTTTGACAAAATGATTAAAAGGTAGATTCAAAGGAGAAAGCAGACAGTGGTGATTAATAGACATACAGACCCATAGAGGCAACAGAGGAGCACTTCTTGTGATATAGCATAGTGAGTTTGGAAGGCAGAATGTTGTGACACAGGGAAAATAGAAGTTCTCTAGCTAATTACTCTGCAATTTGCAATCTTTTACACTTTACTAGCCTCCATTATTTCTCTCCTCAGTGCCAGCTCCCATCTCTTTCAGTAGTTTCACAAACAGGAATTTTTTGGGTCTTAACATATTTTAGGAGGGTTGTTCCAGATGCTGTAATTCCAAAGCTTTAAAAAAAATGTGACAGATAGGCTTCTAGTGTAGACTAAGTCTCTCCTTTGAGGAGTCTGTCTCTGCCTTCACTAGAAGGGAGATTAAGCTTCTAGCCAACACAATTCCAGTGCCTGAAGCCAGATGATGCAAAGCTTCCCTGCTCCAGCACCACTCCTGTTCTCTTTAGCGCATGCTGTGTGCTGCAGTCCACATGCCAGCTTGGAAGGTCACAAGGAAGACTTTCAGTTCACATCCAAAGACATGACTTAGAGCAACACTGAGCACTTGCCAATTTACATCTCTGAAGGCAAGGCAGAGGGACTGTTGGAAATAACTCAAAGGCAAAATTATAAACAAAGACTTTCACAGCAACACCGTGCTGATGCAACTGCATCTTGCGAAACTGACTGAATGACATCCCCGCTTCCATACTGAGAGAGCCAAGCAGCAAGCAAGTCAGAGAACACAACTCCCATCATAGTCAGCTCCTCTGCAGCAGAGCAGAACTCAAGGAAAAAGTTTTCAGCCTTGGCTTGCGTTTAATTTTTATAATATACAGCTTGCCCTAGTTTATACATGCTGCAGCATTAGACAATTAGACATGCTGAAGTATCATTATTCGCCTGACTCACAACAGAACATCCTCTGTCTTTGCTCCCCTTCCCTCTCCGGAGTGTGGACCCTTATCCTCATTTTTGCAACTCTCAAAGAATAGCTGCCCCACAGTGACAATTATTTCACTGTTTGCTTAATAGCTGTATTTTCTAAATCAATAACAGCATTATTTCTCAACAATCTTATTTGCAAATTTTTGTCTAGCACATTTCTTTCAATCAGTTTTCTTCTATTTTTCCTCTTCGTAGGGAAAGGAGTTACTTGAAGTTAAGATTGCCAAATTTAACCTCACAAGCTAAATATATAATTGAGTTATGATGTTTCTTGAAAATCACTAACCTTTTGAAGAAAGTGTCAAAAAACAAGAGAAAAGGGGATTGGAGAAAAATCAACAGCTGCAAATACTTCATAAAGCAATCCTACTATAAGGTTTACAGCTTTTTCCCAAGGCATAGAAACAATGCTTCCCCTGTGACCTTGAGTAAAATTAATATAACAGAAGGATCACAAACCACCAGCTACTTGTAAAATGTCTAACTCTTGATGAACTTTGCCAGAAAGGCTGGACTTGTAAAACTGCACAATATCTAGCAAAACACTGAAACACAGTGCATACAGAATACTTGAGAATGAACACTGGAAAACCTTTTTCTTTAAATTATATGCTACTTTAAGGCAACATGAGTATCCCATACTCATACCAGTGAATCAGATCATGTGATCATGTGTTCCTATTTATTTACAATATCAGATAATGTTGAAGAGACTTTTAAAATTGCTTTGCTGTGACTACTTTTTGTCTAAACCTGCACTGCATTAGTTACCATTAATACTCCTCTGTAGCACCAAATGGCAAGAAAAATAGCCACTTATTTTGAAAAATGCCTAAAAATGACAGTACTTTAACATCCATCATCCTGTTCCTTGAAGCTCTAAGGAGTTTTTAGCCTGCTTTGGGAGGCTTAGAACAGCTATCACTAATAGCAGATATAACCTATTTTTAGATCTACCTGCTTCTGACACATAGCTTCCTAAAACTAGTTTTGGTTTATCCTTAATTTTTTTTCCCTTTTTTGGACATCAGGCATTTTTAGTAGAGAGGCAGGTAGGAGAAAGAAGAAATCCCTCAGGCTACAATTTCTTAGCTAGATTCTTAGGTTCTTTTTCTTAAGATTTACAGGTAAGTTTTGGAGGCTTTATTAATGCAATTGCAAAAGCAAAGCAAGTGAAAAGAAACCTAAGTGTAATCTATCACATGAAGTTTATTATGCCAAACACTGGAATCCATGGAGCATTAAAACAGAGAAATTAATTAGCCTGCAAATTTAGTGTCTTTTTCTATACACTAAATAGTGTTAATGGGCAACTGGTTAATGGGCAACCCTTGTGCTAGGATGAGCATAATCATTGTACACCTTTTCCGACATGACCTATGCATTAAGGCTCTATCACTTCTGAGGATCACTGCCCCTGAAGCTGGATACACATGTTCCCAGGGTACCCAGACAGAAACAGTGAAGTTCAGCATATCCAACCCAGATGACTTCAAGCGCTGCTCAGGGCCCTTGCAATTACTCCAGAACTGGATTAAACTATGGATTTATCTGGAAAGTTCAGAGCTTTCCTGTCTCAAGAGAGACTAAGTAGCTCATGCTCACCGTATAGCTCAAGAAGCAATATCTTCTCAGGCAAAAGCTGGTGAGTTTGCTGCAGCTGAGCTTAGCATTTCAGAGCCTCCTTATTTCTTTATTCCATCCACCCAGACAAGGCACAGTAGTACTTAGAGTCGAAATCTGCAGGGATTTCTTCTCCAGGTTGAAGAATTGTGTTGCTTTGAAGATCTACCATGTTTTTACTCACATTTGTTCAGTAGAATAATCACATTTGAGCAGAGATATGGTCACAAGGGACCTGTTTTTCTCCAAAAACCCCATAACATTTTCAGACCATGGGTTAAAATGGCCAACCTCAGAAAACTGCAGCAATTAGTTGTAAAACAGTCAGTCAGGTGCATCACCATTCCAATTACCTACAAACCATCAGGAGTTACATGCCAATCTCTTGTGTCATTCCCATTTTCTGGAAGCTCAGCAGGGTGCTGCCACTTGCAGAATCTGAAGGGTGGGGAGCCCAGCACGCTGCCCTTGCCTCTGTGCTCTTACCTCTCCTGTGTGGATTTCCTGCAGCAGAAGGGAACAGGATGTTCATCATTAGTCAGCCACCATCTGTAGCCAAAACATCAGATGGCAGTGAAAAAGGAGAGGGGAGTTACTCTTCCAACCCTATTTTTTGAACAAGATGGAGGCAGTGTTCAAGACATGAGATGAAAGAAAAGATGAGCATGGCAGAATGAAATTTCTACCTACAGATTCAGGTGGCCAAATGTTGCTGAAGTTCATGGATGGACAGACTCAGGGATTCTCTACACCCTATTCTTGAACACTCCTTGAAAGTCAAATATTAGGAAAAAAGCTACATTTAACTGCAACAGAGGTACTTGTTTGAGGCAAAATATATTGTAATATAAGCCATCCCAGAATAAAAATATGCAGACAAGAAAGGGATATTATGCAGAAGAGAGAAATAACCCATTAGCTGCAACACTGTTTCAAAGTCCCATATCACTGAGGATCATGATTTAAAAAAAAAGCCTGCTCTGAGTCAACTAGTGCAGATTTTTTCCATAAGGATCTCAGTAGCCAGTTCATGAAACTGTTTGGTTGCCATTGTGGGTTAGTAAGTTTTTAACTTAGGGACTATTTTACAAGAAATTTTGGTCCAAAAAGACAGAACCTAGAGAACAGAAAATCGGATTTTGTGTATTTCACCCACAGCCTTTTTAGAGGATGCAATATGTGTGACTGCAATATGACTCAATGTCTCATGTGAACATGCACCAGTATTAATAGAATTCTTCAGCCCCAAAAATAGCCTGCAGGCAGATAACCAAGTATTCAGCAGCTTGATCCCCAAGTTCTTCCAACACTATGCAAGTGCTCAAGGAATTTGACATGATTTGTATGGGTACTTTTCCAATCTCAATCTCTACCTGTTGGATGATAGGCCAACCTTTTTTTCAGGTTCACAGACCTCTGAAGGAGAGCAGCCTTGATGGCCTGTTTACCTGACACCATAACCTACTTCACAGAAATGGACTGGCCCTAATTAGTAAAAGAGATAAAAAAAATAAAATTGGAAGAATTATGTCAACTCCAGGTTTACACTGGACTGGGCTACAGAGAGGAGTGCACTAACAGAGACAAGAGAACTTTGAGTACCTAATTCATTCTTTTACACCCTTCCTATCTCTAAGTGTTATTTTAGATCAATTTTAGGTCTCCCAGACTGTCTCCTGCACTTCTGGGATTTAATCCATTTTACTTAGAGCTAATCTCTTGCATATCTGTCCCACACAGCAGTGTAAGCAAGCCTGGAGTCAATGGGACTTTTCCATGTTCTTGGGCAGGTAGAAGCAACTTTGGATGCTTTTAGGAATCCTTTTATGACAGTCATCCCACAAACACAGAGTAAGAGTACAACTCTCAGTTGTGCCATTTGGCTCATATCCCATTTTTATCCCATATTCTTCAATTGATATTATAGGTTTAATAGCATAGTTTAAAGCATAAAAGGAATAGTTATTAGATTTCCAGTATATTAGAATTCCATGTATGTGCAAAAGTACATATTAATGAAACAGAAAAACTAACACTTAGCAGAGACTACAGAGCATCTAAAAATATATCACTTCTGAATTGCAATGGAGATTGATAAAGATAGAGCTTTATACAGTATTTAGTCATGGATAAATAATGCAATTAATCATGTTCATGTGAATTTGCAGGAGACAGAAAGAATATTATCCCTTCGTGTTCTGTAACACTGGCAGCCTTAGGTTAAATATAATTTCAAAGTGTTTCCTAGCTGAATCTAGTATTCCACTCTTTTGAGCAAAGTGGTTGGATCCCACTTAAAAGGCCAATAATCCTGCAAAGAGGAAGACCATATTGCCACAAGCAACTAAGAAACACGCCAACAATCAATTATTAGAAAACACCAACAGGCCTGGCATGCTCTAAAATAATTCAACATTATTTTATAGTATTTGCAGAATATGTTTTGGTTTAAATCACACAGTAAGCATGAGAGAACAGCTCCCAGCAAGAAAAGTCTCCTGGGAGAATCTCCAAAGCCCTCACCACAGTAAGACATTTCAGAATGTGTCCCTTACACTTGACATTATCCTGGGACCTGAATTACAGGAAGAGTTGATTTTTCAGATTGGCAACAAAACAGGGAGGACAGGGGAGGGTCTTGACTGCAACCCCTCTGAAACTTCCATTTTTCTTACAACAGTGAAAGCAAGCCATTGGGCACAAAACATTTTCAGTACAAAATGTTTCATTTGTGGGTGCTTGGAGGAGAGTCAAGTGAAGAAAAGGGCCAGATGCACAGAACAGCAGAGGGCCACTCATGTCACACTTAAAAGTGGATAGAGCACTCAGCTTGCCTCAGATCCTTCTCTGCCTGGGAATGAATCAATAAATACTCATCTTGTACACCAGGTCTATGCTGGCTTAGGGGCCCTTAATGCTACCCTGCCACTACAGGAGATGGACACCCAGGAAGATGGTGCTGGTAGTTACCACACAGTCTGATAGAAATCAGGAACAAGTTCATAGAAGCAGAGACCAGCTTTATATTAATGGTCTCACAGTGGTGCGGGTGGCTTCCTCCAAAATTCTGAGCTTGTAGCTTTCCCCAAATGACAAGTTTCACACAGAAAATACTTAGATAGCAGAAGTAATCGGGGGAATCTGATATTTTCCCTCAGACAGGAGTCAGGAGAGTTCCCCCAGAGACAGAAACTCTCAATTCTACATCAACATCTACATCTTCAAGCCACTACATCCTCTTAGCATCAGGAAGGAGAACTGAGGGGTGCCCTTGTTTATCTTCTTGCCTCCTCCTGCCCACATTTAGCAGGTTGCTGGAAGGCATCAGCTGTAGGTTGGCATTTCCACAGCACCATCTCCTACACAAATCAAGAAGAAAAAAAAAATCAACCCTTTTCAGCCCTTCCCTTAGCACTTACCCCACCTGCCACCCCAACCACCACTTCCTCCTGCCATACAACCTGTCTACCCAAAAAGTCCATCATAAGCTGGATGACAAACTTTACCTAGAATATCAAAACCTTCTAACCAAGGGGAAATAAGACCTTTCCTCTACATTTCCTCCAGTCTGCTTTTGTTGTTCCTTTCTCTGAAGGGGCAATAAATTTGGAGGCTAACTGAGGGCAGGGGGCCTGCAGGCCTCCCCTGAAGAAGGCAATGCCCACACGTTAACAAGTGAACCAGCCTGTGATGCCTGCTTGTGTCATCATTCCAGCCTCCTGAGGCCTTCTGCTTCTCTTCTTACGGGTGAGGAAAGGGATAAGACTCCCCTTCCTATACTTGGGAGAGTAAACCTTAAGGACAGACTGTTGTGCTGTATTATTGAACACATCAGCCTTCCAAATGTATCGCTCACCACAGTAACTCCTTCCTGCTTTGACATTCCAAAAAGGCTTCTGTGACCCTCCCTCAGCACGATCTGCACCCCAGGACTCTGTAACCTCCAGATAGCATTGATGTCCCCTAATGAAAACAAGCCCTTCCCTTTCCTGGCTGTTGGGATGGCACTGTGACTCAGCACAAGCTACTGTGTCAATAAACATGGTGGCCCATGTCCACCTTGACACACACAGCCCTTTGGCACCCTTCTGGTGATGCCAGAGAGCGCTGATAGGATCTCAAGTGCTCCTTACACCTGATTAATGGTATTTTTGTGGTGCCAAGGACACAAAGTAGCCTCAGAATAAATGAAATCAGGCTGAGCAAGAAGAGAAATGCTACCATGGTATTTCTGTGGGAACTTTCCCAAAAGTCATCTCCCACTGAAACTCTACTCTAGGCTGATGCTCATTCTGCTGGTCACATGTGGCTCCCAGATCTTTTCAGCTCATCAGCCTCTGAACATATGTGATGGCGTCTCTGTGTGGTGGAAAAAAAATAAAGGAAAAAAAGAAAAAAGGTGACTCGGCTTCCAACTCCACAAAGGATATGAGCAAGCTATGTATGCTTCTGCAGCCCATGTCAGTCAGTAAAATTAGATCCTTACATTCCTCTCCCTTGAAGACAAGTAACTAGCTACACATCAGGCTGTACAGGTCTCTGTTAGAGGCACGAGTGCAGCAGGGAAGAAGAATGCTGGCCTGGTTGTGACATTGCCTAGGTCAGTCTGACAGCTGGTCATCCTGGAGAGCAGTGAACAGTCTGCAAGGGCTGTTTGGAGATAGAATGGGCACTTCTCAAATTATTATGGTATAAATACACATCTATACATATATGGTGCTTTCTTCTAATTACAGCTCTCTGATGAGCCTTCTTTACTGAAAAACATAACAACAAATTACCTGCACATTTGTAATTATTTTAAATTATAGATTTATTTTTGCTTGCTTTTATTTGTTTTAAGATGAAAGCAAACAGTCCAAGGCTATCCTGAAGAGGATCTAGGCATGTGAAGCTTTTGTTAATTCCACCTACAGGGAAAAGGTAAACTGCTTCAAACTTTTTAAAGGATTTTTCATACCATAATAAATGCAATAGGATCAACTGATTGATTGCTTGAGAAGGGTCAGATGGGCTAAAAAATTTTCCATAGATATGGCCAGTACTGTCTCTGCTGTCTATGCTGAAGCCTTTTACAGAACTGCTACCATTCTTTTGCGAATTCTTGTGCAAACTGTGTCAGAAATACTCTCTATGGTCTTTTTACCCTCTGTCCCTGTGTCCCCAGTAAGAGGGAAGTTGATTGAAAATGCAGAGATCAATGAGCACTTCTATGGAATATAATCTGAGGATGCCGCAAAGACTGTGTCAATCCCAACATTTGCTGACCTCTTTCCCCTTTAAATCAAGTCAAGAGCATTCAAGAAAAAACACAGTAAAAATCCTCCTGAAAGGGTTAAATTTTTCCCTTACAGCTTCTCTAAGCGGAACTTATATTCTTAGTCTGACTTAAGGATATGGAATAGAAAGGCTGCCAACATCTGTTGTGGTCAGAGACAGATAAAAGAGACTAATTCAGAGCTCGAAGAACCCATGTACAGTACTCTGTGTTGCATTACCCTTTCCATAAATGCACGCAAACCAGTATTTGATTGCATGGGAGGTGGATGCTCACCTAAACTTCTTCACTGCAGACACCCAGGAGGTCCACATGTTTATAGGTACCCCCATCATCTCACAGAGAGTACAACATGAAGCCTTTAACTGGGAACACCAAGCTGAGAATACTTCAGAAACACTGCATATATAACCACACAGCTGTATAATGGGGGTGAATGAAAGAAAGAAGACAGAAGATGATTTACGAGCCTGCCGAGCACTGGAAAAGTTAGCATAGAACAGATTAATGTGCTAAGTAACTTTGGATGTAGATTAGCCCAATCTTTATTAAGGTGGCCTGATGAAGAGTACCCAATGTAGAGACATGAAGAAAAGCTAATGCAGTTTCATTCACACTCTAACTCAGTTATTAAACACACTTAATGTAGACAAGCCTACAACTTACTGAGACCAGCAACTCTTGACAAACAAGCCAACCGCATTATGACAACCTATGATGGGCACGCAGTCAAAGCCAGCTCAAAATCTACAGACTGCAAAACTATCGTGTCTGTCTTTACTTTTGCCAGAACTGATTTTGTTATAGTAAGGGAACATCAGTATCTGAAGTGGATTTCAAATAACAGCTGCTTTACAAAAGGAAGGGAAATTACCGGCAGGCAACTTGATTACATTACAAGTGAGAATGAAGTCCACTGTTTAGTACCTAAACGATGTTCTGGTTCATGCTCTGCTGTCTTTATTCCAAGGAAGCAGCCAGTAAAGCCAATAGAAACTCTGCCCAAGGGAGGGCAGCCAGCCTGCCTCTAGTATCACAAAACACGGTCTGTACCTCACCTTCTGTTTGCATCAGTAGGAAGATTCGGGCATAGAACTAAAATTCCCTGGGACAAAGGGATGCAACCAGCCAAAACCCCAACAGCTGAGATAAAGTCCGTCTAATTACTGCCAACAATTTAAAATTTCACTTTGCACTTCTTGATCTTAACAGTCTGCAGAACTTCACTGAACATTTATCCTTTGATACAGAAAACTCAGTTGGAATGGGCGTACCATGATCCTCCAGCCCAACTGCCTGACCAAAAGTTAACACACATGAAGAGCATTGTGCAAATATCCCTTATCACTGACAGGCTTGGGACACAAACCACCTCTCTAGAAAGCCCATTATAGTGTCTGGCCACCCTCTCAGCTTCCTAAAGTTAGGCCTGAAGCCTCCCAGCACAGCTTTATCAGAATATAAAGCACTGGTTTGCACCCAGCACTGGATCAATAATTAGGAATTCTTAACAAACACCAGTTTCTTCTCACTTACTTTTAATTGTACATGCCTTTCACTAAACAGGTGTCAGTTTAAAGGCTGGCTTTTCTAGCTCATCCAGTGCATTGTCAAACCTTTTATTAAACTGAATATTTTTTTTCTACTCAATAGGACAATTATGTATTAAATACAGAGAATTGTTAAATCATATTTATTGAGGTTTTACCACTGTTGGAGACACACATTCTGCAACATTAAAAGCCTCAAAATATGTTTTAAATTATTTATAAGTATTTGTTTTGTCATATTGTTTGGTTTTGGTTTTTGTAAATATAAATATGTTTTGAATAACTGATCTTTACTTTAGATGCATGGAAATCAATTATTTAAAACATATTTTGAGGTTTAAACAACTATACCATGTCTACCTCTTCCATAATCTCAGCCTGCATGTATTAAAATCAAGATGAATCTGCCACTTGAAGACAACTTGCTACAGCTAAATGAGGTGTCTGATACAGCTCTTAGATCCCACTGCCTGTATCTCAGTTAAGTAATAAGCCCAGAAGGCTGATAGCAGCCCTTGTGCAAAATGTGATCCAGTAGGATTTTGCCATCCCAAACCTGCCAGACTCTAGATCTGTATTTTTTCTGTGACTGCCATGGCAGCTCCTTGCAAAAAAGCAGGGTCTGAGCAAGAAATAGGAGACTTTAGCACACCACACGAGTTCCACAGTCCAAACCAGATTTATCTGGAGCCAATTTACCACATGTAATATATAGCAGACCCTCACTGGAATGACTTGCACTCTTGTGACGCTTCAGATGTACATCCAATAGTGAGCTGCCACTCTGGATGGGTGCTAATACACAAGTTTTATCCAAGCACAAAATCCAGCACCTAGAGACACCACATGGCTCTTTAGCTCTCCTTGAGAGTAGCTGAGCCAACAGCTGGGCTACACATATCCATGGATGTGCCAGGATGTATCCCTCCTACTTCTGACAGGTATAATACAGGTTATTTTCTTCTTTTTAAGACTTGACAGTTTTCTTCAATAAATAATGAGGTCAAATAGTTATAATGAGATTTTCAGCCTAAGAAATTTGGGGGTTTAATTTTTAACCTGGTCCTTAGAGATGCTGAGCATTGGAACCGTGTAATGGAAGAAATGCATGAGGAATATAAAACTTTCTTATGAATCTGTGAGACCCTGGTAGCCTTTCACAGTGTCTATGAGCATGGAATTCAGAAGGCACTATCTCATGGTCTTTTATATGTCTCATGCCCAATCTTACAAGTTGCATACCTGAATCACAGCCTGTGAAGCAATAGCAGCCACCCAGGAATATCTGCCATGCTTGAGGGAGAAGTGCTTTGGAAATCACACACCGAAGGCATGCACCCCAGTGCATCCTTCAATGCAGGGCAGATACCCAGCCTTCAGAAAATCACCTCCTAGAGAAGCAGCCCAGACTAGGCAGCATCAAGCTCAGCAGATGATCTTTCTATCAACACTGGAAGAGACCCAAAATAAGCAGAACTGAGATAATTTTATTGCAATTACCGCATCAGAAGTCCTTAACTAAAAAAACCCTAAAGTAACATTCCTGTTACTTTTTCTTCAGAATGGTAGGAGCAGCTTTTGTCCAACCCAGTGCCAAGCTTTCTAGATATTAATATACAGAAAGTAGGTTATATTCCTCTGCAAGCATACCTTAGACCCATAACACCACTGTACTATCAAGAAACAACCTTTAGCAATCTCACACCGCCCCTGTATCCTCATTATTTTCAATAGGGAAGCAAAGCCTAATACCAGATAGGCAGAGAGCAGAGCAGTGAACATAAAGCTGCCACATCCTAGATCACCAAACTAAATTCTAGAACATCCTTTTGGCTTGACCAGAAGGAAGGAACTCCCTCACACTGCATGGGCAGTAGTTCCTGAACTCCCAAGCAAGACACCGCACTTGCAGGACAACACAGGCCTCACCAAAATGGAAACAAGCAGATTTTCATTTGCCAAATACGCAAATGTATTGCACCAACAACATGCCAGGTTCTTAGTTATGCATTTTAATAAGCCCACTCCCCTCTGGGAAAGGACTAGAGACCTTTCCTGGGTATTTTTTGCTAAAGTAGCAGAAATTGTTACAGCGTCAAGTATAGCATCAGTGTTTAATGTTCTCGTATTGCAAACCCTCAGCCACACACAGCAGTCTCACCAGCTTTGATATTTATCAGTGATAAGAAAGTTCTTTTAAATCCTCACAGCAGTCAAAACACCCCACCAGAGAAAGCCTGGAGGATACCAAGGAGAAAGGACAAGGCTGGATTCATTATTTTTTTAACAGCAGCCCACTCTTTCAAATCAGTTGTTACTTCTGAAGGCTGTTTGAGTGGTGGAACAGTTTCTAAGCTATTAATTTGTTGTAAGTATTTACTCTGAATAATATTTTTGTGATTCAGCTGCCAGATCTCTTTTATCTGTAGCATTTTCCAGTTAGTAAGTGTCATTTGCACATTGCTTTACATATATTTAAGGTTTTATGGATTAGCCGTGTGTTTCCCAGCTTTGTAACAGATTTCCAAGCCCCTTTGCAAGAGCTGATTCAGCAATAAGACACCATAGGCTACAATATCATCAAACATATCTTGGGCAACAGATACATATTTTTACTATATCCCTCACACTGCATCAGAGGTGTAAAGTATTAGGAATATCAGCTTTAGAAAAACAGCAGATGTTTTTGCTCCCATAGGGCCACATATTAAAATATGAGCTAGTAATGGAGAACATGCCTACAGCTTTCCATGGACAGTCACCATTTTAAGCAGCTAAAATAGAGGAAAGTCTTTTCATTCTTAAGCCCGTTCATCCATGGATTTTATGGCACTTTTTACAGTCTGCCCCTAACACCACCTCTGCTTGGACTCAAGCAGCCATGCAAGACAAGAACGAAGCCTCAAAAGGTTAACAGTTAAAAACAAAAGAAAAAATTATCTCAGAGAAAAAAAAAACTTGTAAGATCAATAACTATTACTGTCCCATTTCATAGATGGATAGAGAGACCTCTCTGTGCTATATTTAATTTACATAGCCTGCAAAGCAATACAGCACAGGCTTTATCCAGGCTGGGGATCAACACAAGCAAGAGAACATAGAACTGACTCAGATTTTCAAGAAAGCATTTTTAAAAAGCCCCAAACTTCCAGTTATAAGACTTATACTAGTTTAGATATTGCTTACCCCCGCCTCCTTTTTCAAAGCCTCAGCTCTCTCCATTGTGCCTCGAGGAGGGCAGCAGTCACTCACAGCAGTCCATGCCCACAACACAGCAGGAAAGAAGGGAACCCACTTCCCCAGCCCTTCAGCCCTTTATAGTTTGTTTTGCCACCTGGTGTGAGACCCAGCTGGGATGAATCCTCCGGAACTGCTCCACCCAGAACACCAGGCTGTGTAATTCATGCAGCCTCATGGCTGTCAGAGCAGAAAAGGAGCCAATCCATCTCCCACTGCAGTAGCAATTCTGTCTGCTAACCAGAGCAGCAGCAACTTCTGCAGCAGGCCCAGAAGAAAAATGTTGTGAGCTCCTTGCAAAGTTCCTGCAGAAATCTTTCCAATATTCTTCAGTTTAAAAAAAAAAAGCTACTCCCTCTCCCCCATGAATAACACCTTCCCAAAGAAGTCCTGCTTGCAGTCAAAATGACAGTGATACTTTGTTGGTGCAGGCCTTTCAAAAAGACCACAAGAGTTGAAAGTTGTCAGATGATAGGGAAGCATCAACATTTCCCCATGGAAAAGAAAAAGCTATCAGCAGCAGCCTAAAAACAAAAGTGTTGACTTTTGCTTACAATATTTGACTGTGAGAGCAAACTGGGCCATTCATTTAGAGCTGGATCCTGCTCCCCGACTGCACAGCTATTTTTAACTTCTGTGTTTTTGTAACAAGTCTGGCTATGAACTTTGCTACAGCTCCTCATACAAAGAGAAATCATAGACTTTCAACAAGACTGCCATGTTTTAGATTAGATGGCAATTTTATCTGAAAAAATGGCAAGGAAAAAAGTGGCTTCTTTTACTTGGCAGAAACGTGCCTGTGTGTATTAGGTTATAATGTTTTCATGCTGGTGACGAAATACAGTCCCCTTGTTCTCAGTCGTTCAGCCTGCAGAGCTCCGAGAGAGACCATCCATATCTCATGGCTTTCCAGAGCACATCTGTATGAAACTTGAAGGGTTTGTTGTCTGGTTTGGGTTTTTTTTCTGGGGGAGTTGTTTTTTCGGGTTTTTTGGGGCAGTGGTGGTGTTGCAGTTTGTTTGGGTTATTTTTTTTATGTTTCTGTATGGAACAAGCACAGGTGGATCTGCCCTACAGCTGCCCAACCACGATACTCAGTGCCCAGAAGCCTGTCCCATCCAGGACCTGCAAGATCTATTCAGCTACCAGTAGGCAAAATGTTATGGGACTCATGTTGAAGTTAAATTTATGACATTCTCACGTAAATCCTCTGCCTCCAACAGCTAGGGCTTTGAACAAAATGTGTGAGATTTATGATAAAAGTCACCAGGCATATGAAAATGCCACCGAGGTAAGGCAAAAACCTCTTGAGGGGGGGTGTGCAAAGCAAGTGTGTCTTTTGGCCATAGCTTGACCTCTGTCCTCTGGGCCTGTTGCCACAACAGCCAGCTTTGCCTTCCTGTGACAGTGAAGCCCAGTGCAATCAAAGATGCCACAAAAGCCATGGTGTTGACTGCCACATGTGTTGCACGTGGCTTCTAAGAAAACCTGCAAGAGATTGGACATCCAGGTCCCTAACAAAAGCAGGAGAGGACAGAGAAGGAGCAGCCCTCCCTGTCCAGGGATGTGTGGGACAACCTGGTCTTGAAGACAAGCAACACTCCTTTGTTCCAAGTGTTTGCTTGGTGGCATGTACAAGTGCAATTCCTCAAAGCTGGCCAGGACACAGATGACATAGGTGCAGCTGAAAACTCTGTTCCTTCCCAGTGGCTCCCTCCAGAGTCTAACTTTTAGCTTCCTGAACTTTAGGGGAAAGCTTTATTTTGGGGATGGTGAAGGTGTTGATAGCTTGGGGTTTTTTAATATCTACATGGTTTCATTAGATTCCCTAAGATAGAAAATTTTAGAAATAAAGCATCCAAATACATAAATAAAAGTAGAGAAAAAAAGAAAAAAATGATGTCACCCTCAAGCAGTTCCATCAAGGGATGACATTTTAAATCACATCATGTCTCACACCCATTTCTTAGTGCAAAATAAATCACTTGAACAGAGTGCAAGCCAATTTTTACTTTAAAAAATGTTGTGTCCTAAGGCTCTCTTCTTGAACTTCAAAAGCATACTTCATAATTACTCTACCTATCAAAGGAAACTCAATATTTCACCTCCAACCTCCCTCTGCTTGTGTTATAATTTTATTTGTTAATAAATTATATTAATTTTAAACTACTTATTCTCTCTTGAAATTGCATCTTTCAAATGGGTATGCAAACTTATTTTAAATTAACATATTTACTTTAAAATTATATATCAGTAATTTGTTTATGACTTTTCTTGCCTCTTAATTCTTATATTAGGATTTCAGTCTTCAGTTACCTCATTTAATTTTATTTGAAGACTCTTATTTATCTCGATTTCAGAGTCCAAACCTATTTCATAGAGCTTGAGATCTCTGGCAAGCAAAAACTTTTATTTATCTGGCATATTTATATGTTTTTGTTTGGAGTCATCATTATGCACTGCGAGGTTTTTTGTCACTGCAAGCTTAAGACAGCTGGCAAATGTGGAGGTCTTGTTTGCAATCTAAAATCTGCTCTTACAGGTGCATGCAGTCACTCTTAAAGCATACAACACATTGGTGTTTTTAGCAGGGTTACATTATTTTCCTTAGATTGCAGGTGTTCTACTTCATGCACAGTCCTTTCAAATATATTCAAGAAAGTCAGGCACGACAGGTAGGGTGTTTTCTGTGGAGGAGAGGGTGCCTCTGGACAGGGAAGCAAGGTTCAATGGATATTCAAATGTGATAACAAAGGCATCATTCTGCATGGATTCCCACAGTCAGCATTTAAGAGTCCTCACTGATTTATCACACGCTTAAATGAATGAATAACAATTGCAACATGGTAGAAAAATTTCAGCACATCTTTGCCAAAATGATATAAATCAACACTCTTAAAAACTCCAACATGCAGAAAATACCTCCATAGCAGGACCAACCAAAATAGGTTGCAGAATCTTGTGTCAGAGAGCAACCTGTGCTTGGAAACAGGCAGGGAAGTTCACACCCAAGCAATGCTCAGCTGGATTCCGAGGCTCTCAGCGAGGATCAAGGCATCCTGGAGCACACTGCAAAGGGAAAAACACATCCAGTTGGTGAACTCAACTATGTGGCTGAACAAAACATTTCTCCATTGAAAGAAAAATCTTCCCAGAGATGCCTTTGGGATTTCTGGGCAGAACACAGGAAAGAAAAGCAAAGCAGAGATTGTCCCTGGAGAACATGTTGCCAGTGCTACATTAAGATCAGTGCCTACAGGACACTATTCAGTGCCAGGTGGGTACAGTTTCTTCTGAAGGGTGATTTTTAATAAAAAAAGATAAGATGAGGGCTCTCTCACCGTTCCAGTAAATTACATATCTACATTAAATTTTAAATTTTTTTCCAAGTGTCAGTAGATGACTTTTGCCAACTCTAGATGAACCCTGGCAACTGAATCTATGAGACAAATAGCCTGTATCTCAGACTGCTATTCCCCAAATCTGCCACATTTTATTCATCTTGCCCGCATTATTCTTTATGCACGACAGTCTTCCAGTAAGAAAGAAACCTGGGTCTTCCCCTTCCTTCAGCCAAGCTCTCTGCTCACAATCAAACCCACAGAGTCAATCACCTTTTGTGAATCCTGGTGACACCCATCACTGGTAGATGGACTAAATCACAGGAAGATGGAAGAAGTACAACCACACTCAAAGAAGAACAGTTTCAAACCAGATTCATGGTCTTGAATAAATCTCAAGACAGGCTCCCAAGTCCCAGCTCATAAAGATGAAAATGCAGCTCCTAATTCTCCCCATATGTTTCAAACAAAATTTTATGAATGAAAGATGGATCTTCTTCCCAGTTGCTCCCTTCTAGCACAACCCACCCAATTCCAGATTAACCCACCTCCTCCTAGTTCCATCTCCTCTCTGTGGTCAAAAATAAAGCAGAGACCTGCGCCAACAGAGCCACTGGATTTCTCCTTGCCAAAGGAGCATGAGGTAGAAGGCAACATTTTCTGGAAACTCAGATGTTGAAACACATGTTTTTCTCTAGAAAAATGAAAGAAGAAAGAATCATGTGGAATGAGGCAGCACAGTTCCTCTCTTTTATGTTGCAAGAACTTCCAAAAGAGAAGTTTCTTTCAAGCAGAAGTGAGACATGGGTAGTTTTCCAAATGTTCTCGTTTATTTATGATAGTTGTCTTCATTTAATGAGCAACGTGTTTTCTCTCAAGTCTGGCATAGCCACTGGCTGAAGCAACAGATGTACCACACTGATGATACTAAAGAACAAAACCACATCTGTCTGCAGTAGCTCTTTTGGACTCTGAGGACCAAGTGTACAAACCTGTGGGAATTTCATAGAGACTTGAAGTCCTAATTTACTCATTCTTGATTTATTTATATACCTTTATGCAAGAGCTTTAGTGCTACATGATAATGTATATAGAAAAATTTAGGATAGAAGTTAAATTTTTTTCTGTATTTTAATATATCAAGAAAAAAAAAAGAAGAAGCTTTAGTCATCAATGAAATGGCATATTGTTAGATTTTTGTGTATTGAGGCAGGCATTGGGCATTTTACAATGTACACAATTGGCACAGCTGGGAAAAAATACATACACTGCTAGCTAAAATGCCTAATCTCTTCTTTAGCACATTTGCGGTTTAATTACAAAACCTACTGAACAATTAAAATTCAGGTCAGCACACTGCAGCAATATCAGGCTTTGATGTGGGGTCAGTATTGGTCCCAGTCCTGTACTCATTACATAGGTTAATCAATTTGGTGGAGTAAATATGACAGGACTGACCAAAAATCTGTGTAATTACCATCGCTCTGAGAGCACAGGCAAGCAGGGCTGGTTCACGTGTTTGTGAGCAGTATTTTTTCTAAAAAGGCAGAGATCCAGAGCTGTTAGTGTAAAGCAGATTTGTTTCTTCTGCAAGCAGTCCCTCTCATTGCTGCTGTCATTTGCAGAGTGACACACAGCAGGGTGTGTACCCCCATGCCAGCACCCTCCCACACCCAAGCAGTCAAATTGTGCATACAAATGGATTGGTACGGCTGAAATGGGTTGGGAATGTGTGTTTGTGACTGCCTCAGCCACCTTCACACCTAGCCCAGCTCATGAGACCCACTGGTGTTGGACACCTTTCAAACAGTAACTACTTAACAGAAATGCATCGCTACAGCCAGATCAAGGATTCCTTTCTCTTGTCCAGACATGGATTCTTCTCAACCCCCCCAAAACAGAAACCCACCACAACCCTCAGACAGGTCATTATTTGTCTAGCATGAGGGATGTAAAAGGCAAAAGTGTCACACCCCTCTGGAGAAGAGATATTGCTGCTGGTTTTGGGTAGGATGCAGGGAGTTTGCTTCCTGTCCTGAAAGCCAGGAGCTATCAGGTTGTTCAGCCTGGGATTTTCGCAACAGTCACTGAATTTCCCCTGAAAAGAGAGTGACAGCAAGGAGGTTTGAGCTGGGATTTTTGCAACAGTCACCAACCTCCCACGGAAATTCAGTGAGAGCTGAAGAGTTTTGATCCCTCACATGGAAGTTGATAGCAAATTAATATGCATTTCCATGGGGGCAGGAGTAGGTCTGGGTGCCACAATCCCATAAGCTCTTCTGAAAATCACAGCCTTAAATGATAATATTTTGATATTCCAAATATGTGGGGTTAGGTAATTTTTTCTAATTCTTAAAAATATATTAGTCATAATTTCCTTCTGCCTTTCAGTTCCTTTGAGATAAAAGGAGTCTGACTTTACAGGCAGCAAGATTTACCAAAATAGTTCCAGAGAAGTTTTAAACCATTTTGTACAGTATTTCTGAATTTTTTTCCCGATTTTTCTTTCTGTAAAATGTGTGCCATACAGGGTGTGGGACCGAGGGCAGTGTCCCCCCCGGCTGAGCATTTGCCTGGGCTGACTCTTGGGGGTTTCTAATGAAATGTCACCTGAGCCCTGTTGATCACCCTGGTGGTGTTGTCCCCAGGAACAGCTAGCCAGCCCCAGGGGACAAGCGACCATGGGAGGGGGCTGTAGGAACGGCCGGAGGGCACACACAGCCAGACAGTGCATGACGACAGGGCACAGCATGGCGGTTTTCACTAGGGTGTCTCAAAATATTAAAACAGGACACTAAAGAAAACATTTTTTCAATAAACCATGGGTCGTCCCTTTGTAAACTAGAAGTTTAACTGCTGTAGAGAGAAGGTCTGTGTCTCCTTGTGCTTGTTCACTGGCGCCTATTTCAAGAGCCTCAGCCTCTTTATAGACTATAGGAATAACAATAACAGAAGCCTTCAAGTGTTGCTACAGTGCTAATACTTACTACTAGGAAAAGGTGTTGATGAACACATCTTTACTGCACATTTTATGTTTGAGTCCTACTCCCTACAATGCTCTGCTCTCTCATGCTCCCCACCCACTGCATTTAAACGAACAAACCATGTTTTCTTTATGTCATCTCCAGCCATCCCAAGAGCTTTGATCACCAAAGGAAACATGTCAGAGCTGGCACTGTTCTCATTCTGGGGAAAATGTTGATATTTTGGACTTATTTTTCTTGTGCATCAGAATGACAGCGAGTATTTTCAACTGGTTTAGTTTTCCAAGGAAGAAAAGCACTCTGGTCAGGATAGCTTATTTCGCTTAGCTTTAACGTACCATTTGTAGGCTGACTTTATTTATTTTTTAAAACTACTTTATAACTGCCTCCTAAAAATATATAAAACAAACCTTCAAGGAAGAAATTGCTTGGAAAAAAAAAAACCACTGAAGCTGCTTATTGTGGCAGGAATTAAAAAGGACCTGTTAATATCTTACTTTTTATATTTTCAAATAAAATTCACTAAAATGACCACAAAACTGCTATATTCTTTTTTTTAAAAAAGGCATTTTGTGTGGAAAAACATTCTGAGGTATTTTTCATGGACAAATTGAAGCTGCCAGGGACAAACACAATGTTCTTTTGCTCTCTCTCACCTCCTTATTACCAAGTGTTACTCCCAACTGTTCTGTGGACTTGAGCTGGGTCACTGCAGAGATGTGGGAGCAGACAGTGTGTTACCCCTGAACTGAGTTAGTGGGGTACCAACACCCCATTTGGGACTATAGAAATATGTATCTGTAGCAGATTGGGAAGTGTCAGTCACTGGAGCCTTCCTTATCACTCTTCACAGCAGCAGAACTGGTCCCACAATGACCATTTTCCTCTATCTAGAGAAACCTCGCGTGGCTTCCTTTTTTATTCCCAAGTCTGGGAAACACGGGCAGTCCAAGGGCAGCGCAGTGCAGAGCCAGCAGGAGGTGCTCCTATAGCAAGGAAATCTGTCCAACACAATAAATCCTGCATCTATGGCACCAAATTTCCCTTCTGCTACAATATAAAACACATTTGGCATACTCAGAAAAGGGCTTTTGGCATAGGAGGGGAACCAGTTTGGGCTCACCTACTGCAGAAACCTAGACAGATGCAATATTTCTCTTGTTTTTAAGTTACTGTAATCAAGCATATTGCAAAGGAGGAAAAAAAATGAAAATATGCTGTTAGGTCCTAGTAGACTTGCAATTTCTGAATTTCTTTTACAAATGCCCATAGAGTATTCTGTCTTTATCCTCCCAAGTCACTGAGAATAACACATCAAAGAGCATGTTTGCATTTCTATAATAGATAACAGCATTGACATAAGCTTCAGGGTTCATACAAACTATAAACTGAATTACCAATCGCCTGTCTCACATATTTATAAACTGTAAGTCGAGCCTGGAGAAAAAAATTCCAACTACAGGTGAAATAATTATTCTGAAGCTTTTAAAAAGTCACTTCTGAACTGCGATCTGAATTCTGGTGGATGTGAATTATCAGTTTGGTTTGTACCAGCCTCTGCTTGCATAGCAGGAGTCAAACAGTAACCTGGGCTCTGCTGCTCACTGCCATGGCAAGGCTGACATCGCTGTTTGAACAAGAGATTTTGTAAAAGACTCGGGTTTGGTTTCTCACCCGAGATTCAGGTTGTTAAAAGTCCTTGGCCCTCTAAAAGCCCCGAGCCGCTTCGCATGAAAAAAGCAAAGTCCTCAAGGCCTTGTTTTCAGGCTTCTCGTGTTGTTTATTGTTTGGTATCTCAGAGTTTTCTCCGCACGCAGCCGAGGTCCGGACAGTGGCTGGGACACGAGGCCACTGACTGCCGGTGGGGCGTTGCTTTGCTCTCATACAGATAACTACGTGTCCACTATTTACAGTTTTGTGCCAGTGTGCAGTATCTATACTAGAAGGGTCATTTCTACCTTGACCCAATTCCCTCAAACTACTTTGTGTCATCCCCACAACAGAAGACAGAGGATGAGGAAGGAGAGGAACTTAGAGCAACACCCTAAATCCTCCATTTTGTCCCCCACTCCCCTCCATTCTAAGAACCCCAAAACGACAAAATTTTTCACCCTGTGCTGTGCTGAACTACTGTTTTCACACCTTTGTGGTTTGTAGTTCCTCTCTCAGTGTTGGAAGCCTCTCCCATGGACTAAAATCAAACCCAGTGTCTGCCTGGGCTCTGTGCCAAGGTCTCCAACCCCCCTGGTCCGGCTCCACACCCCTCTGTCCAGGGTTCAAACTCCCTTCCTCGGGTCCCAGGTCATCCAAAGGGATGCTCTGGACTTCGACATAAAAGCTGCAGGTCTCTGTCTCCCCTGGCTGAGGAAGGAAGGGATTTTCTCCTGCCATGCTCTTGACTTGCCTCCAAAGCCCACAAGAACTGGTGCTCCCGCAATCCTCCAATACACTAGAGCCAGAACAGAGCAAGCCCTGATGGCCCAGAGCTTCTGCTTACAAACCTGAAAGCATTACAGACTCTGACACTTCTCCTCATGCCTTAAGGCGGAAGAAGAAAATTCTCCTTATTCCGTAAAGCTCACACAGGAAGTGCCCATTTTGGGGGAAACCGTAGTTCTCAGGTGAGGCAGCGTATCAGTGGAACACAATGTCTGGAGACAGCTTGAGTCATTCATGCAGCAGCTCTCTGTACAACCACATTGAGGGGTTTGTGCTATATTGTCAGAAAGGAAAACAAGGTGAAGAGGAAAACATTGCTAAAAAAGGTTATCATGCTGCCCCATGTAAATGTGTTAGAAATTGAACTCCACAGGTCAATACCACTTCTGGAACTCTGATACTGGTCTGACCTATCAGCTCCTCACCAGAACTACCCAAAGCAACTCTTCTGCTGCAGCTGCTGTTCAGCATGTCCAAAAGGAGGAGTAACAACAGGAGTCAGAGGAAATAATGGCATAGGATTTGAGGTGGGATGTTCTTTTCCTGTGTGATTTCGCAAAAGACTAAGTTGGACATGTTTGTCTCTAGACCTCACACAAAAGAGAGTAGACTCAATATTTTATATTAACTTCTCAGTAATACATGGTTCTGGAATATACAACAGCATGTAGGCATTTAAGACATGCAAATTTAGGACTTTAATTATTACAGTTCTCTTTTGAAAATTCAGATCTGTCCTGTTCAGAACTTAAGAAACTATTTTGTCTGAAATTACTCTAATTTTTCATCTTAGAGACTTTATATTGCATCAGCCCTAAGTTCTTCTCCACAATACAGATAGGAATAATCCATTTCCTTGTGGATCCCCTATTGCATTATGCAAACACTGGAAATCCATTAAATCAAATATTATTTGTAACTGAAATGATTACCTGGGGGTTTTTAGCCATATGACAAGAGCTTTTCTTGAATGTGTTGAGTATTTACTTTTCAAAAAAACCTTTTCTGACAGACAGGAGTGATTCCAAACCAGACCAGATGTAACATAGCCAAAGTTTTGCCACGTGGTGACAAAACCAGCCTATAAAATTACCTTTTGGAGAGTCTCTTAGTCTCGTCAGCATGATTGATTCTTGTTCACTTATGACTACACCACAGTTGGCTTTAGGATTTGGGGTCAGACCAGCAAAAGGGATTCTGGTGACAATAGCAGCATTCACGAGCTCTGTCAATGCAACATGGTTTATTTAATTCAGCAAACACTTAGCTTTGGCGGCAGAGAGAAGCACAGCAATGTAGACAGAAATATTAAGGTAGAAGTGCAGAGAAAAAAAAATCTGGTTAGACCACATCTAGATTCAAAGGAAAATTGAGCGGGGAGTAAGGGAGTAGAGTTTGGGGGGTTTTTTGGTTTTTTTTCTCCTGGGTTGTTATTTTTCTGAAATAGAGTCTTGTTCTTGTGCTGCAAGAAACATGAGGTGAGGATCATTCAGTGATGAAGGCTCTGCAGCTGACAGATTAGGGGACAGATTCAGCTCACTCTCTTTAGCTGTGCTTCTCTTCAAACTGAAACACTCTCTCCTTTTTCTCTTTGGATACATTATCCAAGAGGATCGATACATAGAAGTGAAGACAGCTCAGCTTTCTCAGAAACAGGCCCAGCACTGAAAAGGGCCCTAAAAAGTACTTGACTCCTGAATAGGTTAGTATTTAAAACATTGGACTGTGTAAGTGAAAAATGAAAAACTGTTCCAGTAGAATATGCACCAACACTTTAAAATGGAAGTTTACAAACAAGAGACCCTTTGTTCAGTGGCACCATTTCCTTTGGTGTTTGGAGGCTTTTTTGTTCCTTTCTGGCTCCAAACTGTCTTAAAGAAACTGGAAATAAATCTTGCTCCAAAATCTTGCTGAAAAAAATACTTCTAGGTTAAAACACAGAAAAACCCACACAAACCTGATGGGATGGTGTACTTGACTGATGCTCTGTTAAACAACTTCAGAATTTGGTAGCAATGGAGAAGTGGGGCAGATCCTCATGCACATAAAGGAAAGGGCCAACACAACCCCAAAACATGGCTGATAAATAACATGCAGGTGCAATTGTTATTGAGTGCCCCTGATATTTCCATGTGACATCATACTCTCAGGTCTCTTAATTTTTTTTATTTTTTTTTGCTCCAAATGGCTCACAGCTTTTCTACATGCACTACTCCATAAGCATTACATCTGACAGAGCTGCTTGTGCCAGATGCTGTGAAATTTGAAGGAGCAAGGGCTCCAGGGTACTGTAGTTGTTGCAAGGCTCCTTCAGCTTTATGGAGAGCTCTTCTCACCTTTCCCAGGACAGCACCAGCAACGGCTCATCGTGCACTGTAAATCACATGTTTCTAGGCTGCATTCAGCAAAGGTGGGCTTCTGAGGGAGGAGCTGGGCAGACAGAGTTGAGTGAGCAGGTTTGTGTTCTTCTAATCATTTCACTTGTTTTAAGCTTTTAAAGCCTTACAATCTTAGAGAGCTGTCCTTGTAGTTTTTATGTAAATTAAATAAATGAGTATTCCTGAAAGATGGCTACTGATAACACCTTCTGGTTATACTGGTGTGTCTGAATGGCCAGACCTACTCACCTTTACTAAAGAGATGGTGGACTGTTTACAGAAATCCTCCTGGGCTAAGCACTTTGGTTACTGGTACCGCCCAGCACAATAACTTGCATAGTAGAGAGCCTTTCATTGCTGAGGGAAAGTGTAGCCAACACACAGCCCATCCAGGTGTGCTCACATTGTTCCACAGCTACGTGACCTAAACTCAGTCAGGCCAAGCAGGCAACAAAAAATAAAATGTCCTGGTTTGGCAGCCTCTTGCCTTTCCAGGGAGAGATTGTTGAAACCGCTTCCAGCAATCCTGTTGGGACACAGACTCTTTCTCCCTCAGCCTGGTGGCAGCCCATGTCTCTCTCTGGGATCCCCCTGCCACACAGCAATTTTGAAGGAAGCTCAGCCCTTGGGCCAATCTCAAGCCATGCATTTTCCATGTCACCCAAGTGATGGCTGGCATTCAGGCTCCTGATAGAAGAAAAGGGGCAAAGAACTAAAATGTTAACTATTGCACACTTACTAATCTATATTACACTAATGTCTATTACCAGGGAAATTGGATACTGGAATAGGCTACGCATGGAGGCGTGGAGTCACTGTCCCTGGAGGTGTTTAAGAAAAGACTGGACTTGGTGCCATGGTTTAGTTCCCGTGGCTGTGTTCAGTCATAGGTTGGAGTTGATCATTTCAGAGGTCTTTTCCAACTTCATTGGTTCTGTGGTTCTGTGGTAGGGATGGATCTCAGAATCAGTGTGAAGAGTGTTAGTGCTGCTGCCATTTCCTCCTCTACCATGTAGTAAATGGGTATCTGTGCTTTTGATGGGACTAAGGACAAAGGATCCTTTCCTTGCATGCCAGATGACAGCCACCACAGGCAGAGACCCTTAGCCTGGTGGGAGGATGCCCAGTGGGAGCTCTTGCATTTGTGCAGAGCCCCACTGAACTGACATGCAGGCACTGGCCCAAGCACGATGCTCCCAGGCATCGCTGCACACTGAGTTATATTTAACACAGGAGCCTAAATCACACAGACGATCAGGAGAACTCCCCTTGAAAAGGCTAACGAGGTGCCACCTGTTTCCCAGGTCAGAGCCAGGACTTTTGAACGCCCATATGTTTGACAAGACCCAGATCAACTGAACAAAGTAACATTAATAGGGCCCCCTGTCCTGCTTGGGCACTGGGTAAGTGGCAGCTGCCCTGGTGCCTGGCTGGAAATCAGGAGCAGCCCTAGGGGATCTTGCAGGCTTCCCCAGCTGTGGGAAGAGTCCACAGGGAGGATGTGCAGCAGTAACAAGGGAGACAAAAGTGTGACTGAGGGAACAAGGAGCTGCTGTGAGATGAGAATGAGCTGAAGGATAATTCATTTCCCCAGATGAGGATAATTCACATAAGTTCAAAGATATGAACTTCCTCCAGAGCTTAAGCTTCTCTGGGTCAGAAACCTGTTAATTTGGAGAGTGTACCACGTGTAACAGAGGCTGTGTGGGCAGCTCCATAAACCATAGAGCGGAGCAGGAGGAGAGACCTTCGTACCCAAATCAGATATTCATTCACACAACATCAAATCCACAGCCCAGGTCAGGGTGTGGATGAAGTAAATCCATCTTATAGCGGCCCTATCTTGCATAAAGCAATGTACCTGGACATCTCCAAGTGCTGCTCTGCACCCTCCCTCTGTATCCACCTCTGGAGTCTGCTTCAGCTGTTTTTTCAAAACATTTGTAGTAATTTCACCATTTTAATATCTACCTGCAGAACCTTCTGATGCTTTGGGTTTTAGTCAGCCACAAACTACCTTAAAAATGCAACATAAAATTAAAGAATTCACTGTTCATAGCTCCAAGTAGGGAACCAAGTAATTAATATACAGCTTAATCTACAGCTTCTACTATCCTTATACAGCTCCAGTGCTTTGGCCTGCAGCCCCTTTGCCTTAATTGCTCTCACTAAAGATAGCACTCTTCTAATGCAGAATAATCTGGTGAATCCTATGCCTATATCAGGGTTAAATGCACAGTGTTTAAGAGGAAGAGAGCTCAAAAAAACCCCAAGTAGTTTGTTTGCATTCAAGGAAAAATAGAAAACTTTACTGAAATTCAAAATAATATATCTCACATGAAATGAAATCTCATTAAAAGCCAATTTTTCATGTTATCTAATATTATTCTGGTTATGGCTAATATCTCATGGATGATCCTTAGCTAACTTACAATGGTGAGCCACAGCCTGTCTGCATGCCAAAGATACCCTCTTAAAAGAAAAATAAATACCACGGAAAACTTCTGATCTTTCTCACATAAAGATTTTTTAAATGAAACACTATTTAGATGCTTCACGGCCAGCAAACATAAATAAATGTAATAAAAAGTAGTCTTGGCTGTGGGAGAGGTCTGAAAAACCGAATTCCTCAAGGGACAGACAAATAAAGCAGGACAAGTTTTATTTCATAATCAACTTAAGTAGCAGCATGCATACATCAGCTGGTATCAATCTTGGTTATAGCTTGAGGCCAGTGACTGACGGCATGCTGCAAATTCAGATTCTGACTTTTCCATCACAGCATGCATTTGAGTAATTTTCTGCAGTTTTCGGTTTTCCAATCTGCACTCCTCTGCTGCATCACCTGTGTGCTCAGAATGGCTGCCTGCAATTGGAGGTTCAGGGGGTTTTTAAGCTGTAGGTTGTATCTGACTGGTTGTTTCATAGACAAAATGAATTTGCCTAATCCTTTTCTGAATCCATTCATCCTGTCAGCTTCTGTAACATCTTGGAGCAAGAAACTTCATAATTTAATTACACATTGTTTTAAAAGGTGCTGAAGTTAGTAAAAGTTATGAAAGTCTTTTAGCCAGGAAGAATATTATTATTTGGAGTCTCTTGTTGAAAAGCCTTGCTACATGGGCAAGGACTGTCAGCTCAGCTGCTGACTGGAGGCTCACCCAGACACACAAGTTTTGCAGCTGCTCCTTCCTTCTGACCAGCACAAAGCAGCAAAGGAGGCAAGGTGGAAACGGGAGAGAAACACAATGGAGATGTACATCTCTGGAGAGGTACAGGCCAGAAGCTGATCGATCAGTCATGGTGTAACCTGGAAGATGAGCAACAAGGGCCACAATCTGAACCCTTGCTTCCACCCTCTGCAATAGCTCAGCCAGCCTAAAGGGACCCCCTCCCTCATTACCCTTCTCAAGAAGGGCAGAAACCATTCTCCTCCTTAGGCAGGGCTTATTTGAAGAGAGCCTGAGCACCCACGTTCTGGCTGAGCTCAGCAGGAGCCACAAGCAGTCTGGGAGACTCAGAGCAGCATCATACAGGGAACTTCAGAATTTAAGTGCAACCATTCACTTACAGTTTTCTCCTCTACCCCACACTTAGTGTCATCCTTCATCAGCTCTTTTTCAGCACGAGGTCTCATCTGTAGGTCCCTGCTCCAGCACAATTATGAGTCAGGGTCTGCAGAATCTGACTGAAACCTCCTTGCGTGTAATGTTCTCCTATGACAACTCAGCCACACCTGCAGGACTTTTGCTCACATCTCTTTATTTCCCCCAGTCTTAGAGAGTCTTTCTGAAACTCTAAATTGCAAGCCAAAACTGCCTGTTTCCCCTGCACATGGACACAAGTGGTCCATGAAACCCATTCAAAGGAAAATGGAACTAAAGGTGAAATGGCCAGCTGCAACTCAGACTGATTTGCTCTTCATCAAAAGGTGAGCCCCAGCTGCTGTCCCTATAGGTTGTGCCTCTGTGCCTTCCTGTCACCATGAAGACTTGTATTTTCAGATCATTACCAGACCTGAAACTGTGAAGCTGTGATGCTGAGATCACAAGGCTCTGAGCAATACCCCAGACTCCTGAAATCTCTTCCTCTGGCACTTCCCTATCAAACACTGCTGCCTTTGACTGGTATTCAGCTGTTACAGTTTAATACCTCTGTCAGGCAAATTAATGGCACTTACTTCCATGGGAAGTGAGAGAAGGTACAGTAAAGTAAGACCCAAGTCCAAATAACTTTCTCAGCAAGAAGGAAAATTGGCCACCTCATTACTGGCCTTAAACACTTTCCCTGGGGGAGTGCCACACGTTTCACTGAGAGCAGCAAGATCCTTGGAACAGCCTGGCTGCTGTTCCCTCTCCCCATCCAGCTGCGTTTCGGCAATGGACTTGGTCAGATGAAGGTCAGGGAATTAAAAAAAAGTGAATAGGAGTCGTGTACTGGGAGCACACATTCACTGCATTGCTGAACTGTCTTACCAACCCGGGAGTAGCCTCCCACACTCCCATGCCATTAGTGCACAGCTGCTGCTGGAAAGCTGCCTGCAGAGCCCCTCTCCCCTCCCACCTCTTTCAAAGGACCTTGTCTGGAGCTACCAGGCTTCTGCTGGCAATATTTGTCAGGGAACAGAGGACTACTGTCACTTAAAAACAAGCAAAGGATTACAAGATGCTTTGATTTCGTTGGGAGGACAGAAAGGGAACGATCGCCATTTCAAAAGCCAGAAGGAAACACTGGTGCACAGTCAGCTCTGCATGTTCATGTTCATTATGTATTTGGCAGAATATATCAATTGGTGTATGCTGAATTCCAAAACAGGTCTAGCTAGAGCCATGCCAAGGGCTATTGTAAAAGGGTGACTGACTGCTTTACAAAGCACTTCATACACTTATGGGGCTCCAGATATTAATCGTGCACTGTAAAATCAAGTACAAATAGAAATAAACATTTTCAGCACAACACTCCCAACTACACGTGCACAAAACCCCAGCAAAAAGCCCGCAGGGGCTTTCCCTGGTGCATCCAAGAAGTTGCATCCTGAGACACTCACCAGTATTTCTGAGTCCAAGGTAGAGGTGCAGAAGCAGGACTCTGTTGGAGGGGCCTTTGAAAGCCTGCCCACAGACACTACCCCCGGGTGTGGCATCCTGGCTTTTGGGGATGGAGAAAATCTCATCCGTTCTGGGACGTGTATAACATTTATTTATTCAGGAGCAGAACTTCCCCCTCCAAGAAAGTAGGAAATGTTGACGTAAACGGGCAAAACTGCTACTCTGAAATTAAAACACGTTTCTTCAGCCGGAATCTCACATTAATGTGGCGTCCCACAAAACTACTAAAGTTTGGACTTTCAAAGGTCCCTCCAGGGACATTTTACTGCACTTCCTTTGAACATCTCTTTGGTCCTTTCAAAAATGCCAGGCTAAAAATCCCTGCTGGGGGGCAGCATGTTGCCATGCTCTTTTCAGGTCTTACCTTTAATACATTAACCTCACATTTTGCATTTTTCCAAGCGTGGCTTTCTGGGTTTAGTTCTGAGTCCTATGTCCCCTTTTATCCACATGCTGTGGATTATCTGATCTGATGAGTCATCAGAAATAATCCTGCAATGGCACTGCTCAATGTAAGGGTTAGTTTGCAAGCTACTTTGTGTCATCATTTATTTGAATAAACTATACCACTTGCCCTGTATTTTATCTTTTAAAAAAAAAAGAAAGAAAGCAGCCACTAACTACTATTTTAATCTCAAAATAAGATAACACATTCATGAGGTCTGAGCCACCAATGTCTTCCTCTAAACAAAAGCTCTTACAGTAAAAATGCACTGGTAAGATTTTCCCACTCAAATCTCATAAAGCCCACGTTGTTGCACGAACTAAGGAAACCTAGCTCTTTAAATGGAGTAATTCTGTACTAAGAACATTAATGGCATCCCAGAACTGGAAAGCTGGACGTGTAAATTAAAAAGCAAAAAGCATATATACACTCTTAATATCCTAATACCTATTACATGTGATCTCTTTCAAAGTAGCTTTAAATGAGAAGTGCAGTTACTCTTTGATATAGCTGCTAGAAACATAGCCAGGATGCCCTTTGTTATAAATTTAAAAAATGAGTCCGTATTTCATAAAAGCTCATAATAAATGAGTCTTCAAAACCAGAATATATTATTCCCTTTTTAGTTTTGGGGGTTTTTTTCCATTTAAAACATAAATCTGCACCAAATACAGAATAGTTCACTCGGCAGAATCCTCTTGAGTTGACTGTAGGAAAGAATCCCTTTCAGCCACCATGACAGAAATGATCATACATGCAATAGAAATCCCCTCCACACCTAAGTTCCCTCAAGGCTACCAGGAACTGGCATCAAAATCATCTGGAGGCCACAGCAGGTGACCCACACTGATAAGCAGCTGGACACAGGCCATGGAGTGTGAGCCAGTGTCTGCAATCCAAACCTGGACCCAAATCTAAAGCTATGCCAGGTATCAGGACACTGCTTGTAAAAACACTGGAAAGGCACTGCACCAGCAAAGTGGTACAACACAAGAGTGAAGGAGAACACTGGGTTTTCCCCCCCAAAAATCCTGATCTGTTATCTACAGCTTTCCCTATGGCATTCATCAGAAGAGTCTCTTTAAACACAACAGTGCATTTATTCTAACAGGGTAAAAAATAGCCTTAGAAGTATTATCCTCGTTTTAGAGGCACAGAACAGGTCCATATTTCCAAACACATCCATACAACCTGAGGCAGCCGGGCGCTGGCTCCCCAGTGATGCTGTGCAGCAGCGGCATGTGCAGGACACCACAGCGATAATTCTGCCGAGCCAGGGCTAATCATCGCATCCCTGCTCTGGCCCTGCTCACCCCCTGTCCTGAAGGAGGAGGATTTATTTGCTTCAGAAGGAATTTGGGAATTCAGCCTATGTATTCAACTTGCACATAAATCACGGAATGTTATCTAAATGGGGTGGCAAACGCAGACGCGGGGAACACGCATAATTCAGTCACAGTGCCTTGAAAAGGCTCGATTTCAGAAATTTTAGGACCTAACATTCTTTGTTGTGCTTTGCAGTCCTGGGGGAGCAGCGGAGCCGGGTGACCGTGCCCGCAGGCCCGGGGCGGGCAGGGTGCGCAGGGCGGCGGCGGGGCCCCGGGGATTCCCGTGGCGCAGCCCAGCGGTGCCAGCCCTGCCCGCGGAGCTCGGAGAGGAGTCCCGCTGCCCCTCAGCAGCGCGGTGCGCCCGGGCCTGCCGGGAGCCGCGGGGCACAGCAGCGTGGGCTGCCGGAAAAGGCGCCTGGCCCCCAGCGCACCCACCCCTCGGGGGACCACCCCTCCACACTGCTTCCCAGGGGGAGAAAAAACCGCGGGGGGTTTGCCGAGAAAGACTCCCCCCGAACCGGCCTCTCGGGCGGGAGAGGGGGATTTTTGCCGCTGTTTGCCCGCTTGTCAGGCAGAATGAAGGAGTTGTGCCCCGCGGCCGCGCAGCCCTGGCCCGGCCGCGCTCCTGGACGCGCTGTCGGTCGGCTCTTCCCGGCTGAGCCCGGTTGGCCCCACAGTGGCTTTAAACAAAAGGGTTGGTCTGCTGGTTCGCTGGTTGGTTTTTATTTTTTTTTTCTTTTCAGAAAACAACTGCAACCCCCTTTTGAGAGAATATTTTTTCCCCCCTCCCTCCCGCCGGTCCCCCCGACCACTGTATGCTCCCCCTGCTCCCCCTTGCCTCTGACTGGCACGCGCCCAGGACGGAGGAATTTTTTTCCCCTCCCCTTTTCTATTATTTATTTATTTATTTACTTGATTTTACTTTCTTTCCACTGCACATTTCGGCTCCAGCTCCCCAAACTCTTTGATCTCCCCCGCTGTCTCCTTACCCGGAAGAAAACCCGGGCTCTCTCAGCTGGGAGCTCGGGGCACACGTGGGCGCCCTGGCGCGCCTCCATGCTCCTGCCAAATTTAGTCACACAAAGAGCTCGGGGGGGAGGAACCGGGGGGATGAAAGGGGCCGCCGGCGGGACATCAAAGGCGCCGCCGCCCCGCCCCACTCCCGCCCTTCCCTATATAGGGGCCGCCGGCGGCGGGCGCGCCTCGCACGCGAGAGTGTCCTGTGTCCCCCCGTCCTGCTGATTGCGCCCGGAGGGGTCGTCATTGGCGCTTCGGTTCCCCCCTCTCCCCGCTCAGCCCCCCTGAAGCTCTACGGGGGTCGTGCCGCTGCCCCGAGCGCTGGTGCTCGGCCCGCCCGGGGCCTCTTTGCCCTCCCCGTTCGCCCCCCGCCCCCCGCTCTGGGCAAGCCGGGCTGGACATCGGGGAGTGGGTCCCTTCAACGCGAAAATGCAAAAAACCCCGACCAGCAAAAACTCCTCAGGTCCCTCTGAAACGCTAAACCCCACTCAAACGACCAAAAAAAACCCCAGCAAAATCTGTCCAAAAATTAAACAACAAACAAACAAACAAACAAAACAAAAACAAAGAACCAAAACCATGGCAGAATATAAACTCATGCTAAAGGCAAAGAGAGAAAAAGAAAAAACACCTAAAGCGCAAAAATCACCCCTACGAAGGCACCAAGCGGCGCGGTAGCCGCTGCGGAGCCGGGTGCCGGGCACGGCGGCGGGCGCGCTCCCGGTGGCCCGGGGAGGGCGGCGGATCCCGCCGGGGGCGAGAGCGGGGCCACCGTGGGGCGTCCCCATGCCCCGGGCTTTGCCCCCCGCCTCCGGCCGTGACCCAAGGACTGCGAGTAAAGCGACAGCTTTGTGTTGTCTCCAGTCAAATCTGACGTTGGAGTTGACGTTTCCTCAGTTTATCTTTTCGTCGTAAATCATTACGGTTTCCACACACACATTCTCCCGCCCCGGTCTCGCCGCCCCCACCCCGGCCCTTTTTTTGCCTTCAAAACCCTTCCACCAAAAAACCGATCCGGGAAAGACTCCAGCCCACGTGAAGGGACGGCCGAGAGGCGGGGGGAGGCTGCTTTTCCAGAGGGACCCGGTAATGAAACAGAGGAGTGGCCGCGCTGCCGGCTCCTCCGGCGGGGTCTCTAACTGCTCCCGGGCCGTGCCTCCCCGTCCCGTCCCGTCGAGGGAGCGGGTTGCAACGCTCAGCCTCTCGGCGAAGGTCTTTTTTTCAGAACGGGACCGTCCCGGGGCAGCTTTGCCCGGCCCGGGTGTCCGGTGCCCGCCGAGCGCCAGGAAAGGGAAGAGGGGCGGGAGGGATGTGGAGATGTGCATCTCCGCTCAGGAACCATCCCCGAGTTGTCTGTCGTTTTCCAAACAATCGCTTCCACATCGCCTCTCTACAGCCGTCTCCGGGAGAGAGGGGGTCTCCCTGCATCTGGGGGGCATTGCACAATTAATCCCCTTCCCAGGAGTTACATTTCTTTCTTTCTTTCTCGATCATTTATTTCACGCACTTGGTGCGACTTGGCAAGTCCATCTCCCGTTTCCCGCTACCTTGCTCCCTTTCCCGGGGTTTGGAGGGTCTAATTTCTCAGCTGGATTTTAATTACCCGTTCGAGGACGATGACGCAGAGCCGCGAGCGGCGGCGTGGGCAGCCGGGCTCAGCCCGCCCGTGTCCCGGCCGGCAGAGCCGCCGTGCCGAACCCAGCATCTGCCGAAAACGGATTAAGCATCCCCATGTTCCCGTTCCTCTGGCTCCCGGCGCTTGAAGGTTTAGCAACCTGACGGGGCATGTGCAAAGCACCAACCGCACTTTTTCGATGCCAAAATACTGGGAAGTTGTTTCCTGCAAAATGTGCGCCCATCGTGTTCGCAAAATAAAAGTTGCGGATCCTGACGTTCCCAAGCTCAGCGCCTGCTTTTGTCTGGATGATTTTTTTTTACTGTACCCGTGCCCTGTTGCAGGGCGATGCCGGGTCAGCCGGCAGCTAACGGGGCAGCGCGGTGCAGGAGGAACGGGACAGGGTGGAGCGCTGAATCTCCGTTACTGCTCTGGCTCCATTTAGCGGTCCGAAACCGGGACGAGCTGACCCCGGCGGGTTTCTCCCCGTCTCTCGGGGGCTACTACTCGTTTCTGCCGGGCACTTGCTGGATTCAATGGGGATGTCTTAATTCTGCCCTTCGTCCGAAGCGGCCGCGGGCAGAGCCTAGGCAATCCCTCGCACACTTCCCACACCGCAGCAGCGCCATGTGGCGATGGGGAAAGCTCAACAAAGCAGCCCTAAACAATCAGGTCTGTCCGCCCTTCCCGGGGATGCAGCTAGTGCCCGTGCCCTCCTCGGCGGGCTCTTGGCTGGGGAGGGAGAGGAGCGGCAGTGCCCCGGCGTACTCCCAGCGACGCGGACACGCACAAACAAACGTACACGTGTGCGTGTAGATACACACACAGACACACGGACACACAGAGAGGCTACTCCGCGCAGTCAGAGCAAAGTTTGCCCGGGGGCAGCCCCGCACCCGCTCCCCCCCGCCCACTCCTCCCTCCCCGCTGGCGCTGGCCCCGGCCCCCTCCTCTCCCCGCCCCCGCCGCTCGGCCCTCCCGGCCCGGACACGGTGTCAGTCACGGCGGCGGTTCCTTTCATCTCCGCCGCCCCCGCCCCTCCCCGCCCCGACGGTGGAGGGAGGGAGGGCGGGAGCGATGCTGAAGTTGCGCTGCCGCCGCCGCCCCGCGCCCCACCGCTGCCCCCCGTGGGGCGCCGCGCCCGCCGGCTGCGGCAGGAGGCCCCGCGCCGAGCGCTGAGCGCGCAGGCGGCCGGGGGCGCCGTGCCTGCAACTTTTTCTCCTGCCCGCGGGCGCAGAGGGAAGCGGGGGGGAGGGGGGGGTGTCACATCCCCGCCCGCTCCATCCCTCCCCTCCTGCCCGCCCTCCCTCCCGGGGCTGTTTCTTCCTCGGCCCCCCGCGCCTCGCGGTGCCGCCGAGCCCAGCCCAGCCGTGCCCGGAGCCGCGGACGAAGCGGCGGACAAAGGCTCGGTGGGTGCGCGGCACGGGCAGCGCCGGCTCCTTCCCCCGGGACACCCCCTCCCCCTGCCCGCGTCCCCCCAGCCCTTTTAACTCGGTCCCGCTGGGGTGGTGGCAACTTCACTCGGAGGCGAAACGCGGGCGGGCTCCGCTCCCCTCCGCGTCTCCTGGCCCCCGAGGTGAGCCCGGGTCCCGGGGGAGATGGAGGGGGGTCGGGTCTCCTAGGGGGCGGTCCCTGGCGCGGTCGGGACACGGGCGGGCGTATTTCGACCTATTCCGGCCGTGCGGCGCGTCGGGGCGAGAGTCCCTGGGACGTCGGAGTCGTGCGGAAGACGGGGTACCTCGGCCCCGAGGGGGCGGGCGGACGGGCGGGGGTCTCCGGCTGCCGAGAGCAACCCCGAGGAGTTCACGGGATTTTTCCTTCTTTTCTCCTCCTTCTCCTCCTCTCTCCTCCTCCTCCGCCCTCCTCCTCCTCCTCCTCCCCCCGCTGCTCCTCCCGCTCCCCTTCCCGCGGCGGGCCGGCGGCCGCAGCAGACGCCGCGCTGCCGTGAGGATGCCGCAGCTGCCGGGGGCCGGGGGCGGTGGGGGGGACCCGGAGCTCTGCGCCACCGACGAGATGATCCCCTTCAAGGACGAGGGGGACCCCCAGAAAGAGAAGATCTTCGCCGAGATCAGCCACCCCGAGGAGGAGGGCGACTTGGCCGACATCAAGTCCTCCCTCGTCAACGAGTCCGAGATCGCCCCCGGCGCCAACGGGCACGAGGTGCGCGGCCGCGGGGGCTCCGCGGGGCAGCGCGGACGGAGGGGGCGCGGGATGCCGGCGGGCTCCGGCCGCCGCCGCGGGGAGGGAGCTTCGGCGGGGCACCGGGGAAAAATTTCCCGTAGGAAAAGAAATCGTTCCACCCCAAATCCTGTCTCCAGAGTTGCGCCGGGCAGAGCCCTTTCCGCGCTTCGGCCCGGGACGAGAAAGTTGCCGCGAGTTCCCCGACGGTGCGGTGGTATTAGACCTCAAGCAGCCATGAAATTTCCTCAGTAAAATCAGCGGGGTCGGAGCATTAGCTGTAAACTCTTTAAGGGATTTGCATAAAACTGTTTGGGAAGAAATTCCCGACTCTAAAATAACTTCAGCGCGAGCGGGGAACCTGCCTTTTAAAATTTTTTTGTTTAATTTTTTTTCTTTCTTTTTTTAATTTCCACCTTTNTTTTTTTTTCCTAAAGATCTGCTAAGGAGGGCAACCTGATTTTCATTATTATTTTTGGTATCTTTTTACCAAGAGCATTTTGACCGCCAGAGCGCCAAATATTTTCCAGCAATGATCCACTTTCATTAAAAGCAGGGTGCTTCTGCTAGAAATGCTTTGCAAAGCCCTTTAGTTATTCACGTTGTCATAAAACAATAGTTTATACAAATGTTTCTGGTACAGTTGCCTTCCAAGCGACTTAAGAGGAAATAGAAAGATGTTTATCTTGTGCTCTTAACTCCTCTCTTCCTTCGAGAAACTGTAGCAGTGTGATTGATAAACGAGCATCCATACAATGACTTTTCTTCTTTTTCTTCTTCTTTTCTGATGATGGATTCCTTGCGGTCAGGTTTCCAGGCAGACTCAAGCACAGGATTCCTACCATGATAAAGGCAGAGAACACCCCGAGGAAGGTGAGACGCGCACAGTTCTGTCTTGCAGTGTTGTCCCTCTGTGACCCTCTGCACGGTCCTCAAACTGGAACTTGGCTTCTTTTGGAAAACATAAATTTAATATCTTTTTTTTTGGGGGGGGGATGCCACAACGCTTTCAAAGCACATTTAAAAAGAGATGAACGTGCAGTGTGTTTATCTTGAGTGACCAAATGGTATTCCAATTGTTTAGAAACTGATAAGTAGGCCAAATGGATCTTCACTGAAGAAATAATTGTTTTTAGGATATCAGCTTAAATACATCTATCTCTTTGCTCACAGTATACAGTTGTGTACAGAAACCCTCTGCTTTTCCCCATAGCCAAAGTCTGTCACTTAAATCTCTTTCAAATCTAAGTATGAAAAGACCTCCTGCATTTTTTAATGTACCAACTGGTTAATTTTGATTGAGAAGGACAGAGGAAATAGCAGAGTTCATCGAATATCATTTAGGAAGCTGGACGCACATGCAAAGAATGTGTGCTGCGAAGGGTGGGAGATTATGTTTAAAATCAAATGCTTATCATCACAAGCTAAACCAGATTATAAATTCCATATAAAGACAGACACAGCTCAGTCCTGGTGCTTTCCAGGACTCTGTGGCCATTTTCTTCCAAATTTGTAATGAAACAGCCTAAAAACAATGATGTCCATGCTCATAGCATTTGGGCAGTGAGGGGGAGGTGTTCAGCCCTGGATAGTTTTTAGCTCTGCATCTCCTTCAAACCTCACTTTCAAGTAGTATCCTTGTCAATGGGACGTAGGTGGGAGACCTGTTCAGCCTTTTTGCAGGACCTGGACCCAAACACTTTTTTTTCCTACCATATAGCCTCCCTCACTTGGCTTCCCTTTTGACTGTAGTACCATGTGTGCCCAACAGCCCCACTCCCAAATTGTCAGGATCTCCTTCCAAGCCACCCCCTGCCCTTTAATTGTTCCCAATGAGCATAGCCAGAATGAATTGTTCGCTGCACACACTGGCTCAGCAAGAGAAGGAAATTACTGCATCTCGTTATCACAGCCTTGTCCTCCCTTTCCTGACAATGATGTTGGAAACCCATACTGGCAATAATTCTGAATTGACAAATCCTAAAATTGGGGAAGACTGCTAGGTGTGAAATGTGATGTCATTGCTGATGTGTCTGCTTTGATTTGAAGGAATACTAGCAAAATAATTTATTTTTAGGCTATTTGATATTCTAAACATAATCTCCTCACCGAGAGTATTTGCTCCTTTAAGAATTAACTGTTCCTTAAAAAAAAGTTATTACAGATTGCTTCATATCATTTACTGTCAGCAGTAATTTCCATGAGTAAGGAAACCTTTGCACGCAGACCATTTTTTTACATGCACTGTACCTGTTTCAGTGCTCTAACTCATGAGAAATGCATATGTGGGGAATAATGTAATCATTGTTTCATCTTCCATAGGAAAGCATCCAGACAATGGCTTATACAGCAAGGGACCATCATACTCCGGTTATTCTGGGTATATCATGATGCCAAATATGAATAACGACCCATACATGCCTAATGGATCTCTGTCGCCACCCATCCCCAGAACAGTGAGTTATCTTTTCCACAGGCTGATTTTGGCAACCTGGGTTTCCTCCTGTTTGGTCTGCAGAATCTTCTTACAACGGGGTTTTTTGGGTAGCTTCAGTGACGATGAGGGTTGAGCTTCTGCTGTTCAGAGCCTCTGCCCAGTGGAGTTTGAGAGCTCTTAGAGGTGTTGGTCATGATCACAGCAGAAAAGCTGAGATTAATGTCTGTGAACAGGGCTGGGGGCTTTGTGGGGGGAGCCCTGTTTTACGACTGTAGGATAATCTATGGCAGAATGATGTAAATGCTGTCTTTGTAGTGACTGGGACAGATGTGAATTTTCTGGCTTTAACTCTTCATTTGTTGAGGAAAATCAAGGGCTGGAAGCAGAACTGCTAAAGTTGCATGACAGTAAGATGAGAAGATTGGATTTTTTTGTTTGTTTGTTTTTTTGCCTTCAGATGTGGCATTGCTCTTTGTTGATTGATATTTATTTCCACCATCAGTTGGTCTGCGTGAAGGCTTTATCTATCTGGCAGCATTGTTTTGAAACATACTCTGTATCTTCAGCCAGAAATTGTGAAATGGTCGTTTAGGAATTAATACCAACCATGATGCAGTAGTTACAGCTTTCCCTTACATTGTGGCGAGCACTGATTCTTCCAGGTTGGTCCCTCTGTTTCCATTGGTGTAGATGCATGTTTAATGGATTTTAATGTACTTTTAATTCTGGCTAGTCAATTCCCATTTATTTTTTGTAAGCCTGTTGGTGTACATATAGAGCAATGGAGAGGCAGTGTTAAAATGAGCTGTGGAAATTATATTAGTAGAACCGGAGTGGAGCGGGAAACAATTTGCTTGTAGGCATCCTGCTGGAAAAATGCCGCTGCTGTTGTGCGTGCTGTGATAGGAGAAGTTGGATGCTGTTACTTCCCTGTGATAAAGCAGTTTTCCCTCTTAGTGGCTCTTAGATTTTTTTACTTGGATGTCTCTGTCATGGCATTGTTTTGCTCTCTGACATTGTTGATTTTTATTCAGGACTATGGCATTTGACTTCAAAAACAAAAAGAAGGGGGCCTGATCTGTAGTGGTAATTTGACAGCAGCAAAACATGTCAAATTAGTGTATATTTGGAGTTGGAATGACAGGGTGCTTTGGCACTGGAAAACACAGGGATCTGCATTTGAAAGATGCAAAAACTCATGCAATATATTGTTTTCTATAGCTGTGGGGGGGGTTTGTGTATAAATTCCAGTTCAGAGGCCTACAGCCATTTAGGGTGAAGCATGATGACCACAGTCTGTTGATATTTGTTGCTGTAAACGTTTTTCTACAGAAAACTTCCTTTTAGATGCATCATAGGGAAAAGCATGCAGCTTTTCAAGAGGGCATCGAGACTCAGACTGGATCTTTGGAGGACTACGAAACTTCAGACTTTTTTTTTTTTACCTCCTCTTTGCCATATAACCTTCCTAAGAAAGTCCTGAGTGCTGGTGCATGGCTTGAAACAACAAAATCCAATTTAATTATTCACTGAGGATTTTTTCCATATATGCGTGCTGTGGGGCTGCCACTCTTTACAGGTCTGGCATCAGTGCCCTCAGAATATCATTTTGCAGAGGCTCTTGTCTGAGGAACTGCCCTTTGTGGGTGTAGTGGAGGGGAGGAAGGGGGGAAAACGCATCTTGTTTTTAATTGTAAAGCGGCCTGCTGAACATCTGAGGGGCTAATTTAGTTCAGTGCTGCTCTTGCATGTTACAGCAGCACCACTATTTCAATAAAACAGTGCTGTTGCATGGCTGCAGTGTTGACATAAGCCCGGAGTTCTTTCAGTTTAACCACAAGGCTACACGCTTGAGTTATTAAATAATTTTTTTGTTTAATTGAACTGTAATCTTTGCTAGGTTCGTAGCTGACAGTTGGGTTTTAATGCGCGCGAGATCAAAACGCGGCATCCAGGAGGTGACATGCTCGCTCTCTCCGTGGCTTTCCACAGCTCTGCCACACCGCCCTCACCTCCGTGGGGTCCCAGCCGCTGCCCTCCAGGTTTGCTCTGCCTCCCCTTTCCTTGCCGGGGCTGGGGGCAAGGAGCAGCTGAGATCAGCAAGCACTGGAGGCAGAGGTCTCCCCTGGGGTGTCAGTAGTCCCCAGCCATTTGTGCCTGGTGTGTACCTGTGCCCTGCTATTTGCATGACAAAGACGCTTCTTGTTGATGCATCTGTTGCCTGGAGGTGTTAGCCAGGATTAAAAAGGCGCCCTGGGGCGTTGAATCTTTTTTTCCACCTTAGAAGGACCTGCTGACTGCAAACTGCCCTGGGGCTGCACCCCTGGGGAATGGCGTCCAGACACAGAGCAAGGACCATCTAGAAGGGAGACCAAAGCTTTCCGGCAAAGGCGAAAAAGTTACTTTCATCACCATATGTAGAGTGGGGGAGAAAAAAAGCCTTTCTTTTTTTTTTTTTAAAGGCAAATGCTTTAGAAGCTTGCGTTGTAAAATTAAAAGTACAAATCTGTAGTCAGACACAACTTGCCTAATAAACCATAATAAAAAAAAATGGAAGTCTAATTTCAGTGCAGCTTTTGGAAGGGAGAGGGTGTTTGAGAAGGATTTAGAATCTTCCAAAATCTGCTGTTGTTAGAGAGGTCTTGTCTTCCCCATTCTCCTCCCCTGCCCCCCCCCACTTTTTTTTTTAAATTTTCTTATTTTACTGGCAACTGATCTGCTATTTCCAAGTTGTATTAGTAGGAGCAGGAGAGTGTTAATTGCAAGTTGAGGTAGGAGCCTGGTGCCGCAGTATGTGTCCTTATCAGGTAGGTGAGTAAGCGGAGAGGCGCAGCAGTCGCTCTGGGTGGCTGCAGGAGAAGTGGCATGTGATGGTACCAGACCACAGCAGCACCTGGCAAATGTGCATCCTGTGTGCTCCAGATATCTCTTGGTGGTTTCTGAGCATCGCAGGGGTACTGAAGATGGGAGATGGAGACAGCTGTTTGTTTTCTAACGTGTGGGTTTTCTTCTTTGGTTAACAAGACTAGTTTTGGGGTGGCAAAGCTTTCTTGACTGTTTGGTGGGAACGTGGGAACAGAGGAGGCGATTGAAGAAGGATCATTTTTCCATGTTGTAAATTCATCCAGAAGATAGTTTTGGATTTATTTCTCATTCCCCGTAAATTAAACTTCCTATGGAAAGATAGGGGATTTCTGCAACCTGCCTTTTGTCTGTTTGTATGTGTTTTGGGGTCTGGGTTTCTTTCTTTGCGGCTCAACTGCCTCTCTTGTAGCGGCTAGATGTGCTAAATAAGTTGGAGGATACAATGTATAAACATTTTACGGAGACTTGCACAATGCAGCATATCTGAAAATGAGGAGGAATTCTTCTAACAGAGTTTGATTGCTAGGAATGATGCAGGACTAGCCCAAATTTTGGATATTCTTTGTGTGTTTATGCACAGCAGGGGGTATGGAATTAGTTCCCATCTTGAAGAGCAGATGTCCCAGGAGATTCAGAGGATAATATGGGTGGAAGGAGGGATGAGGGTAGAAATAGCAAAAATGAGTGGCTAAGGAGCCTTAGTGAGAGGGTTTTGTTTCCTTAGCTACATCTTCTGTTCCTCTGAAAGTGGGCTGATTCACTTGCTTGTGGGGAAATTTTGGAGCCCCAAGGGGAGTGTATGGGAGCTGCAGAAGGACACAAACCTGATTTTTCATTGTATTGTCTTCCTGAGAATTTGCTGCTTCTCACTATGCAGTTGTAGGGAACTGCTGGGAGCTGTGGGCAGCTGAAACCTCCCTGGCCCAATATGAAACAGGCTTTCACAGTGCAGAAGTTGTGGCTGGGCTCCTGCTCCCATATCACCCACCAGAAAGCTTTACTCTGATTCCCAGGTTGGCATGGGAGCAGGATGCTCTGGGGGCCTTAGGCAGCTGTGGTCCTGTTGCAGATGTCTCTCTTCCCTGCACAACCCCGGGCCCGTGCCTGAGGAGATGGGCAGCTGAGGGGCTCCACAAGCCAGAGCTGCTTATCCCACACGGAAGCTCTGCAGCTTCACCCCGCACGGTTCCACAGTGCAGTCAAACGGTGCCGATCAGCTCCTTAAATAACTTTGAAATCAAGCACAGAGGAGCACAAAGCTTCCTGGCTGTATGGAAGCAGAACTTGACGGTGTGTATTAGCATTTGCCCAGGAAGGAATTTTAGCACTATTTTCTGAGGAGCTCGGTGAGTTGTGCCAAATGGCAACACCGGGAAAGAGGAGGAATCTGCTTAGCCCTCGTAGTGGCACCTCATGGCTGCAAACATGACTTTCAGCTGCTCTGACTCAAGCAGTCATGGCTGATCAGTCTAAGTTACAAGTCAGGCCACTGTGGAATGTAAATCCAAGATGTGAATGGTCATGGGATAAGTTTTGGTGGTGATTTCTTTCTCCCACTTAATAAGATGAATCCTCCATTTGGAAAAGGGGACAGAAGAAGTTACCACAGTGGCTCTAGGTTGTCCTTGTCTGAAGCTTGGTCTGGTTACTCCTGGTCGGAGCTCCAGTCAGAGTCTTAGGTAAATAGTTCATTGTTACCATAATCTTTGGCACAGTACTGGTGAAGAGAACACATTTTCAGCTTTTGCTGCCTCCACCTTCTCACATTGATGCAATTAGCAAATTTATGTCATTGTGAATGGGCAAGGGGATAACAAAATGTTCTCCTGATGTCTCAGTGCAGAGGCAGCAATTGTGTGTGTGGCTTGAGCAGAGGCATTATCAAAAACCCCACCCACTGCAAATCATCAAAGTTGGAGCTTTTGTATAGCAAAACCTGTGTGTGTTTATGTCCTAAATATCCCATTCTTCTATATATCTAGGAGCTCATTCAATATAAACTTTAAATGGTAGAGCTACTGCTTACTTTTTAAAGTGTTTCAAGCAAAATGTCATTCCTGTCTCTTTTCCAACTTAATCCCAGCCCAGAAAAAATGTTAATAAGAATAGCTTGTTATGGGCTGCAAGTGCCAAGAAGGATATGGCTCAAGAAGAAAGCCTGAAGCTCCACAGGTTCAGGCATCAAAAAAGGAAAAGGCTTTTTCCAGATAGTTGCAGTGCTGCATGCCTGCAGGCATTGGAAAGACTGGGTACACAGGCCTGGCTTCTCTTGAGTACTTAACTTCTGTTTATAGTTAGCAAAAATGCCTCCTGATATGGGAAGGAAATAACCCACACAAAAGCGTTTTACTGCTGCTTAATATTTCTGAAGTCCTATCAGAGGCATGTGCTTTTTTTTTTTTTTTCCTGGTAGTGAAACACCATGTCTCTCAAGAAGACAAAGAGATAAATGTGCAAGAGTCTGTTTTAAGATGGACATCGAACATTTTGCGGCATGAGGTCTGTGTGTGTGTCCTACTGTGCTGCTCTCACGTGGATGGACAGTGATCCAGCATCTGTCTGGTTCAGGGGAAACTGCTGAGAGCCTGGCAGTCGGTCCTTGACCTGGTCAAGTCAGGTTGTCCTCAGCTTATGGCCTCCCTGCTGCTGCAGGGAAACCGTGTGCTGTGACACTCCGACTGTGCACGTATGGCTCCCATTTACCCCAAACTGCCCCCTCTGGGATAGGAGGCATTTCTCTCCAAGCTGGTTTTGGTTTGGCATGAGGACACTTCTCCTCTGGCTGCTGGGTTTGGTCCCTTTCTGCAGGACCCTGGTGGCAGGAGGTGCAGCTGCCTGGTGTGCTGCTCTTGCCCGGGCACTTGAGGATTAGTGTCTCTGTTGCTCCGGCCCTTCATAAGCATTAGGTTCACTTAAGAAAATTGCATTCAGAATAACTTAATCTAGCAACCCAGTGGCTTCTATTTGAGACTTGGATCTTGTGGATATGTTTATTTAGTTTGGGATTCCCACTTCAAAGGAATCTGTCCTCTCAGCAAGAAAGTGATAGAGCACTTAAATAAAAATGTATTCATTGAATCTTTGGGATTGAGCTAAAAGTATAGTAGGGAGTTAACATGTGCACCAACTGTGCTAATCAGTCAGAGATTGCCTGCTCCCCTAAAGGGGGAGAAAAGGGGCCTGAACTGCATGAGGAAAAGTGGCTGGCCTTCCGTGGCTTCTGGTGGTGGTGTTGCTTGCTGGGGCTTCAGGATGAGATGAAGGACTTAGAATATCTTTGCCTGTCATCTTCAAAGTTTCCAAATCCCTTGTGTAGAAGACCGTTTTCATGGAGCTGAAAGGTTGACTCAATGATTGTTTATTTTCTTTAAATGGCTGTGGATATATGTAAGGTTGAGGCATGAAAATCAATGGGATGAGCTTAGTCAGCAAAAATTACAGTGTTCAGTTACGGGGCTGTGATTGAATATTTATAAAATGGGCAGCTCAACTTAAAAAGTTAAGTGTAGTGCTGTCACCAGCTGTAACACATAAACCAGAGAATTGCTTTGGCTAGGAGTTATTAAGCAAGCCAGAGAGCAGTTAATTCCCAAGAGTGTCTGTCTATCCAAGCACTTTCAGTATTCCAGCTCGTACTTCAAACAGTGCTGCACAGTCAGCGGGCAGGTCTGCTTCCCCTAGACCAGGGCAGGGGAAGGAGTCCCTTGGGAGCATGAGACTTCATGCAAGTGTTTGCCATGAGGTACCTTCTGACACTGCTGCTGCTTCCAAGGAGCAGGGTACATGGACATGTGCTGGTGGTCCGAGGCAGCCCTACTAATGCTGCTTCGGGAAAGAGCAGCAGAAAGCTGCTTGTGCAACCTTTTTTTTTTTTTCCCTTTCCCTTGCTTGCTTTCCGAGTGGGGAAGCTTTAAAATAGTTTGAAACAGGCTGGTGCTGCATGTCCAGCACAGTGCCAGGCACTGCACATGCCCGTCAGCCCTGCTCTGAGAAACCGGGAACTGCAATGAACCTCACAGTGTCAGCACAAGGAGTGACATTGCACAGAATTGCAAGGCATGATGCTGAAATCCTGTGGATAATGATGACAGCTCAGCCTCACCTTAGATGACTTGAATGGAGGTGTGGATGGGGTTGCAGTCATTATCCAGAGGAAACCAGTTTGGAAATTGTTTGATTGATCATGTTCAAAAAACAGGGAAAGGGATCATGGAACCTTTTTGTGCAGTTTTGCTGACTTAGAGGTGGATCTCTAAAATGCTGTCCCTGTAGCTCTATATTTCTGAGTAGGCATCCTAGAGACACTGGCTGCTCAGAGCTCTCTCTCTGTAACTGGTCACTTAGCTATGCTGTGAGGCACTATTCAATTCTCTGCCTTTTTCAGCATTTCAAAACTGTCTCAGAGGCTTATCTTTGTGACCGTCTGTTGTCTCTCCACACAATTCTGGCATATCTTTTTGCCTTGATCTTTCTTCATCCCTATCAAGTCTTGCGTTGGCAAACTTGGTCTAGCATGAAAAACGTACAATGTGGAGGTGACGATTAAAGGTGTCAGTACGTGTCAAACGCAGGCCACGGTCTGGGAGAAGGCCTTTTGCCTGCTGATGTGCTAAAACACAGATAAACTCTGTCCAGCAACACAAATATGTTTACTTTGTTTAAATGCCACAATCCAGTGATTTGTTGAGGGTCTCTCCTTTCTGAAGTTTGAGTGGTGCTGTATTCAGGATTCAGGAAGCCGCAATTACAAGTGGTAATTGTATTGTTCCTCGCTCTTTATTTTGCGCCCTGCCAGTCCTGTATTTCCTTCATTGCAGTTTTGTATCATTCGTTTTTGTACTCACAGTGAGCAAGGTTCTTGCCACTTGCCATTTTCTGTCCCATGCCGCAAAATTCCATTGTACATCTTCTTCAATTAGTTTTTACAGAGTGGCTTCATTCTCACATCTGTGCCCTCTCCTCAGTTTAGGCTTTGTGGCAGTTTGTTCCATCCTTGTGGTCTGGTCAGCAGCACTTCTGTATCTTAAACTGAGGAAACACTTGTGTACAGAAGAGTTGAGATGAAGCAGGAGAGTAGGTGGGCTTGACCCAATGCAGGGACCCCTCCAACCTAGGGGAGGCTGATTTCTCCCCTGAACCTCTGTATGTGAATTAGGCCCTGCCAAGTGTAAAAACTGTCCTTGCGTTCACACCCAGGTCCTCCTTTTTCAAATACGAACATACGTGTGGGTTCAGCCTCTTGGGGAGCTCACAGGTGAGCGAGGATCAGGTGTGGGAGCCCAGGGTGATGGGGCAGCCAGGGGCAGGCCCAGGGCCCCTCCAGCCTGCTGGAGATCCACACAGGAGGGAGCAGTGAGCTCACCCAGCTGGCACTGGGAGAGCTGGTGAGGATATTGAGGAAATAAGCCATACATCAAACATACTGGAACACATTTTTGAAAACTCGAGCGATTAAAATCGCTTGCCCCCTTAGAATGCCTCTTGTTTGACTGCCCTCTGACAGTAGCCTGCTGGGCTGTATTTTGGTCAGGTTTTTACTGCCCAATTGCTTCCTGCACACAGCTGAAATTCAACTTAAAAAAATAAGTTTCAAATGAACGTGTTGGGTTTGAAAAAGCTGTTACTCAAACCTCTCTTGCACTTTATTTTGTGTCTTAAATACTCTTGGTATAGGAAGAAAAGGAAGCTGTGCTGGATTTAAAGGAGAAAGAAAAGAAATAAAACTTTAAAAAGCTTAACTCTTACGTGTGTGGATTTTTCAGGTTTTGTTGAGACTTTTTTTTTTTCCTATCTCAGTTACTTTGAGGATATTTCTAAGATAATAGTGCAGCAATCCTGTTTTAGATGTAAATCTTCAGAAGGAAGGATTGGAATAGGACTACCACAAGAAAATGCTAATTTATTAGGTGACTCCCCAGACAGTTTGACAGCAATATTGTAAACACTTTTTTTTTAATAACTGGCAAATATAATCTTCTTATCAGAGTGACCTGTAAGAGGATGACTTCATATGGTGTAATAAGGAAATATTAAGAGTAGGAGAGCTGGTCAAAACACTGTTTTGAAACAGGTTTTAGTTCAAGGGTGCTTCCAAAACAACTTGTGTAGGGAACTTTCCCTCTTTCTTTGACACTTTAAATCCTTCTTTTTACTGCTTTTTCTTTCCAAGGATATGTGTGTGAGAGTAATGCAGGCTAATGAGGCAGAACAATAGATATTCAGTCAGGAAACAGCTGAATCAAAGCCAGTTGAGAAACCCCTGTGTTTGGGGCACAGGCAGACTTCCTAGGGGAAGGAGATCTCAGCAGTGAGTTTGTGAAGCTTGTCTTCCAGGACTCCAAGTAAATACGGTCGGATGGCTACACAGTAGTGTGTGCTTACTGCACAAAAAATGCCCTCCTCCATTAAATGAATCTCTCTGGCCAACATTTAGTGGACAAATTATTTTTTCAGGTTCAGTCAGCAGAAGAGCCTACAGGTGGGTGTTGCATTTTTCCTCTGGAGGTGGTGTGTCACAGCCCAGGAGCCCATAGCTCACACATCAGCCGTGGGCTGATGATGGCCTTTCTTGTGCTGCCTGTGCTTCCTCTCTCTCCTGTGGTGGCTTCTCCCAGGAGGGGATGGCTGGTTAAGCCGGTGGCTGAGATTTGATCCCAGGACGTTAAGCCAGGACCGGCAGAGGTGTCTGTGGTAACATAAGTGCTGCTGGTAAGTTGTAGCTGTTCGGGGCTGGAGCAAAAGTTTGTGCCTGTGCAATTAAGCATGAAATAGGTAAATTGTGTATAATTGCCCAACCTAGAGTGTAGCGTGAGGATGTGACCCGTGGAAATTGCGGTGTGTCAGTGACTGCCGGCAGATTCCTGGGAAGTATCCCTGGCGCCCACACTGGCACTGGGGTTATGTGTGTGTTTGTGTGTGTGGATGTGCTCTGCTGCCCCCCACTCCACTCCCAAAAGCAAAGGCACAGTGTGGGAGGAGACTTCTGCAAATGAGGACCTGAAAAAGCAACATTTGTTCGGAGTCTCAGAGGAAGATGATGGCAGAGGTGGGAACAAAATCCATATTTCCTGAGTTCACTTCGGAATTAACCTGAAAGACAACTCACTTCTAAACATACATTTCTCAGGTTGGTTTTGGTTTTAGTTTTTTTTTTATGAAAGCAAATGAGAAGTCTGAGAAAGTAAAAACCGAGATGTGTGTGGTGGAGGGAGGGAAAATAAGAGCATTAAAGCCAGTGCAGATAGGAGGAAAGTTTCTGTCAATGCTGGCTGTGGCTGTGTTTCATACCTAGCCTTTGGATGAAGGAGCAAACAATCTACTGAAGTTTCTAAATAAAAACAAGAAGGGGCCTAAGAAAGTTAGCCCAAAAGGTTTTGTCAAAAACAGACTTTGTGTTTTCTAATTTTCCCTCCCTCATATCTTCCCACTTCGTTTTCTGTTTGCTCTCTCCCCTGCAGGGGAGCAGGCTGTTTGCCCTCAGCATCATTATTTTCATCTCCCACTTTTGTCTCCCTCCCTCTCAGAAGTTCAGTGCAAACACAATTAGATAACGAGCACGGTGCGCTCCCTCTCCTGGGAACCTGCCATTGATTCACAGCTCCTGCACACAATGTGCTGGGAATGACCAGCCAGGGTTTCTCTGTCAGCTGCCCTGGCACCGGCCTGCTGGGACTTTTGTTGTTTACTGTGGGGATGGGAAGACCTCAGAGCAGCTTTTTGGGATGGCATCTCAGCAGCAATTGCATCTGTATTCCTCTTCCAGCCATGGTGGGCACCTGCCAAGGCCTGTGATGTCCATGCCCTGTGCCTTAGCATGGTGGGAAGAATGGTTTGCAAGGATGTGCCGGCTCATTTGCAGCTGGAAGCTTTAAACTTTTTCCTGCCCATCCTGAAGTGTCTTCTATTTTGATACACTACAGTGCAGCCAGGCTGTGTTCACTGGAGCACAGCTCTCTGGTAGGAAGCTGAGAGCCGCTTCTTTAGCAGTGTGTCCCGGTACCATTGCCCTGCCAGGGTTACTCAGGTCATCTGCAGCGTTTTCTTTTGTTTCTTTCCACCTCTGTAGCTACAGCTGATACACTGTGGCCACAGCTGCTGGCTGCGAAGTCCCCAGTGCCACAGCCAGACTTAAAACTCAGTTTGTTGTGGTCCTGCAGGTAGTCACTTTGAAGGGATTTGAGTTCCTGGTTTCAGGAGCTGGTGAGGTTGGTTGTCTGGGTCACTGACTCTCGCTAATGTGGTTACCAAAGAATCCTGCATGAGAAAAAGCTGTGCCTCTGCCTGGGCATGGAATGCTGCCTGTGCATGTTATGGAGTGGGCTGTACGGGGTGAAAACCTGGCAGACAGCCTTCAGGTGCCTCTTTTTGGGCTAAATACTGTCTCTTGAATTTCATTGAATAGCTGCAAAACAGGAGCAAGCTTTTGAGAAAAAGTATCAAGTAGCAAGTGAATCCTCTGTAAATGAACACAAAAGTCCCCAGAAGGGAAAAATTAGCAGTAATTACAGTAAAACATACTTTTTCATCATAGTAATGGCTTGACATTGAAAGGTAGGGTTGCAGCATCATGTAGAAGTTATTTTTCTGCTGTGTCTTCATAGTGGTGAGTGTTTCGGAGACCTTTGCAATGCTATGTATGTTACTTGCTCAGTTTTTGGAGGCTGGCATTCATTCCCAGATACTTGAAACTCCTTGTGGGATAGGCAGAAGTTGAATTAGCTGTCCTGCAGATAATGGCAGCAGATCCCTCTGTTTACAGTGACGGCTTCAGCTCCCCGTATCTTGCCACTCTTCCCTCTGTGTTGCTTTACGAGCATCCCTCTGCTTATCAGAGTGAACACCAGAGACACGAAGAATTAGTCCCAATTTTAAAACGCAGGCTGTGCAGAGGAAGCGGTAAATTTGTTGTTGGGGATAGCAGGAGAGTAGAGGAAGGAAAAACTCCAAAACCTTGGATTACAACAGAAAATACTTCTGTCTTGATAGTAAGAAAACGACAAGCTTTTACATCTTGGAAAAGAGCTTGCTACGTTTGACTCTAATTTCAGCCTCAGTGTGGTTAGTGTTAAGGAACAGTCAAAGTGAAAATGAGATATTTTCCCAGCCTTGAAATGACAGGGACATAAGCTCCGTATCCATAGGGAGTGAGGCCAGATCCCTTTGCTGTTGTCTTTGAGTCGGGGTTTTAATGACTACAGGGAGGATAGGAGTGTTAGTACAGCAGAACAAAAATGATACAGCTAAGAGGAAATTATTTTTATTGCTAATACATGGGTGCTCGTAATGTTTAATTCTTTACAGCTTATGCTTTATTTGCACATTCTTCCTTCGTCACCACTCCGCACACTCTAGCGGCAGGACCATATTTCAAAATTACTGCTCTTAAAGGCTCCTATTCAGTGGTTTTACCATGAATAAAAATATTTGTCAAAGTTGCCCTGGTCCTCAGCACACCCACACGGAGTGCTTCAGCTGCTGTGCCTTCCTGGGCTCTTGATTTTCACATCCTTCTTATCCTCACTTCTTTCTGCTGATAGGTTTTTAAAGTTCCCTGGAAATATTTTTTCAGGGTAATGTAGATGTACATTTAATTAAAATTCAGGACAGTCTTTTCTTGATAGAAATTTACTTTTGTTTTCACCAGCAAAGCCAGATGAGGACAGAGAAGGAGCGTGGGAGCATTTGATGCCCCTGAAAACAATATTGTGGCAAGAGTAGTTTTAAGGCAGCCCTGGAATTGTCTGTATGAATGGAGGAGGGGGAGGCTTAAATAAAGCTTTGCAATATTTTATACTTTTAGGTCATTGTTTATCTTTTTAGATAATTAATAGAGATTTAGTGTTTGCTATGTGCTGTGTGTTTGGTTTAAGGTAAGTGAACCGCTGCCAGTTTGCTGCAAGGAGCTGCAGAGGGGAGACAACAGCCTGGGCATCTGCATTATTTTCCCTTGCATCAGGTGCTAAAAGTCACTAAACGTACTGTGAGTCACAATATTTTTTCCCAATTTGACTCGCTTGCCCAACCGTATTTTTACTTCAGCCTTTAAGCTTGAAAAAGCATGTGCATAATCAATTCATTTTGTGTGGTCTAGGCTATAAAAATGCCCCCTCTGTTCTTTCCATATGAAAAACGTGTTTTTAATTTTGGGGAACTTATATAATTTTCTGTGCTTTCTTTTGTATCTCAGATTAAAAACAAATGCTGCCTTCCCCTAACTTTGCATGTTCCAATTATGGAGTTGTGAAAATAAGTCATCCTTCAGCTTTTGTTACTTTAAAACAGCTATCGGTGATGTCAGAGTCAATACTAAAAGCATTAAGAATGCTGGCAGAATGTAATGCAGCTGCAATCCAACATGATGTTGGAAATGGGGTTGAGAGCATAAAGGCTTTCCATATTCCCAGGGCGCACAACTGCTCGCGGCCTTGGCTTTGATCTCTTCAAAGGCTGCTGCCTCCTCCTAGATGGAGAGACTTGGCTGCCACTCGCTCGCATTGAAAAAAGGCAGAGGTCTCTATTCAGGCAGAAATCAATCACTGTGCAGAAACAATTATGTGTAATTCAACCATCATGAAAACAGGGTGAGATTATGGGTTTGTTACCTGAGTGACTGCGTGGAGATGGGGAGCAGCGGACGCGGGAGTCCTGCTGACATGCCACATCTTGATGACAATTATAGACACATGAATGATGTGGCGGGCGGGGGCGGCAAGATGACAAATGCTGGTCACGCTGTCCAGCAGAGCAGAAAATGAGGTTACAATTGGGAGATAATGTTTGCATATGTAACCATATTTCAGCAAGCTGGGCAACTTCAGGGAATAGCAGAGACTGGTGATTGTAAACAAAGTCCGTGTGTGCCACGACTATCGGCTTTCCACGACACAGAAATGTGCGTGTGCAGTGAGAAACCCGGGTGCCACGTCCTGAGGAGCTGCTTGTTTAAAACAGCCCGGAGGCATTTCTGTCCGGGGCTGAGGGGAGGGAAGAATTGCCTGGGAAAAGGAGAAATCTCCAGAGTTTGGCCCTCAGAAGGCAGAGGAAGCAAGCAGAAATCCATCCCCATCCCTCCGTGTCTGGGCCGCCCGGTATTAACGTGGCAATGAGTGATGGCTGTTTAGAGCAGCACTGAGGAGCGCGGCCCCGGCTCCTGCCTTCCCCTCCCAGCGGGGATTTTCGCTGGCCTCATGGCAGCGCATCTCTGAGCGAGAGCATTTTCACATTTGCATGGTAACATTTTGGCTGCAATAGGCTGTTGGTAGTGTGACGTGATGCTCAAAATATCTTCTGATGTATAATGGCCTCCTTTAATTAGTAACTTTTTTTTTCTTCCCCTGAGTGGTAAGCAATAGCTGTCTGTCTTTAAAAAGGGAACTGGCATGTGTAGTATCTGCCATGAGAATATTTATTTAAAGAATTATTGCCTATAAAGTCTCAAAATAGTTTTCCTCCCCAAAAGACAAAATAAAACACAGATGACTGATTATAAAATGGTATCCCTGCTCACTTTGGTACACAGGATGAGCTTTACCTTTTATACTGCTTGGGCTTAGACATCAGAGGCGCAAGAAGCTGCTTTGAGTTACAGATCTTCAAACAATAAGTCAAAACAAAAAATCAATCCCTCCAGTCCCTGGGTGCAGTTAGCTAAAGATAAAAGAGAAAAATAAAGTTATGCTAAAGCAGATAGAGGAAAGGAACAGATATGCCAAGGAAACACAGAGGACAAGTGCAGAGTTGAAATGGGCCTAGTGTGAGCCAACATCAATGAATTTTTATCTTATCAAAAAGTTTTAGGGTTGCCAGTTCTTTTCAAACTGGATTCACTCTGCTCCGGGGCTGCCTGAAGCGTTGTCTTCAATAAAAATTGCTTCTCCCTACCCCCTGCATACCTTCCTCTCACTCCTAAATGTAATCATATGCAGGGATTAGGCTGCACCTCACTCAAGGTATGAAACTTCACTGCAGACTTCAACAGTAAATCAAGGCCTCTGATAATCCCTTGTTATTACAAATATGAACTGTGATTTCTTTTTAAGTATTTGGTGAAAGATGCATAATCTCAAAAAAAGTAAAACTGTTGTCTTCTGGGGGTTATTTCTCCCCCCTCCCCGCCTCCCAATAAATTTAAATTACAAAGGAATTTCTAAAATAGATTTTTTTAATTGATTGGAGTTCTTTAACATTTTTTTCATAGCTGATTCATGAAAATTTTAATGTCAGTTAACTGCCTTTATTGAATCAATATGTGGCTTAAGCCTTAACCTATGAAGAAGAAAGCGTTGCACCTCAGTGTTGTGCTTTGTGACCTAAATCCCTCTGTGTGTCTCTTCAGGACTGACATCTCAGGGATCTAATCAAACCAAAAAACCCCTTTTTTGAAAAGAGGTCTGTTGGCTTTGACCTGTTTCTGTTGCATATTTCGGGGTGTTCATAATAGAGGTGAGCACGTGTTTGTGTACTGCCCGGAGGAGCTCGAAGTGTCCCTTGGCACCCCTGGATCAGGACAGCTGGTGATACCTGGCATGGGCACATAAGAGGCAGACAGGAGATGGTAATGCTTTAAGTAAAAGCTAAGAAAACATACCTATCCAACCAAAAGTGAATAATAGACCTAGCTTCTAAAATACCTGGAATGCAGAAATACCCAGAATGAACTGATATTCAAAGGATTTCAGGAAGTCTTGTTGATGCATGACTTCACCTCAGTAGTTGGTGTCTCAGGGCCTGTTTCCCCATCTACAGTGTGGCATAATATCCATTTCAGAGATGGGGCAACAGAGCAGAAGAGGAAGAATAAAGGGTTCAAGGTATGCAGATTAAAGAGTGCTAAGGTAAGGTTATTGATGTTAGGTCTTGCTCTTCACTGAGAATTTGAGGGGGCGATTTCAGACAGCTGCCTGGTAAACTGGAGCTGGATCTTCTCACTTCAGGCTGTTGAACTGCTGCCTTTGCTGCTTTGAGAAAAACAGAAAGCACTATTCTACGTGAACAGTTGCATGAGCTGCGACAGAGGTGTTTATGGGATTGCGAACTGAATGGGAAAAGGGTTAGTGAGTACAGATGTTACTGTGAAATATGGTATGGAATATGTGGCCCACTTTGTGAAAAAAAAATGGTATCTCTAGTCTCATTTCAATAAGGTGGAAGTTACTGTAGGTAACTACTTAGAATGAATGTTCAGCCAGTTATTGCCTTAAAAAAACCACATAAAATCTGCAGCTAGATAATTATTCCCATTCATCTCTGGGTAGATTACATCCTGCAGATAATATTTTTTTAATTGCTTTAATAGTTCTTCTTATGGTTGTCTTCTTTGAAGTGAGGAGCAGCGTGGCATGATACCTCTCAACAGCAGCACAAGGAGCCAAACTGAAGCTGAAGGCTGCCCAGCTACCGCTCGGTGTTGCAAACCTGCTTTTGTCCTTTACCAGTTTTGATTTCCTTCAGTCCGGCTGTAGGTGACTCCTTATCACCAGTAATTGTCAGCTTCTCAAAAGAAATATTTTATGTTTTTTTGGAGGCAAAAATGGGCTTGGTACTCACAATGCTTGGTATGGGATATAATGCCTGCTAACTAGTGTAGCTTTGCAAAAGCCACTTAGAAGACCAGCACTCCTTGAGATGGCTGATACAGTGCAGAGATCTGCAAAATAATAATCCTGCCCAGAGGAGGAGGATATGCGAGGCCTGTGGTGCATTGTGGTCCTTTGTGTCCTTCCTGAAGAATGCTATGCACAAGCTGCAAAGAGTGTTTGTTTGAGTCAGGATAAACTAGGAGACTTACAGAGCTTAAGCAGCCCACTCTGAAATGGAAAGTGCCATTAGCTTGAACTTAGGGAATATAGTTTGCTTTTTTGTGTGTTTATTTGAAGTATTTGTTGGATGGAAGCAAAGGTTGGAGCAGAGGTGAATGGGAACTGCAATGCCCTGCCGGGCCCCTCTGCCCCTCCTGCTCTAGCAAAGCAAGCTCATACCTAGTTGCTTTGGGAAGCATCAGCCGTCTCCCTTTCCTATTTCAAATGTTTTGATTGAAGTATTGAAGACAAATGTGTCGATTGGACCTGGTTCCTCTCAGTGTGAGGCTTTTCTTTCGTTGTCTTTTGATCTGGTGTAGCTGAGCATCGCACCAATAGCAGCTAATTGACTTAGCCTGTGTCAACTCACTGCAGTACAGGGACTCTGTTGTTTCAGTTCTCCCAGTACAGCACGCAGGGAATAAAACCAGTAGCTAAATGCTGTGTCAGGCTAGGATGGAGCCCGGGCTAAATGCAGAGCAAGGGCATGACGTGGAGGTGTGTGCTGAGGAGCCCCCCAGGGAGCCCCTGGGAAACCTGTGGGATGCAGGGCAGGCACAGTTTCTCAAAGCTGGCCTACTTGGCCTCTAAAGTAAACACTAATTTGTGGTCTCTTTGTAGGGAGGGAGCAGTCTAATAACGCTGGGATAACTTTCTTGCCAGCTGCACTCGTTGTCCAGGGCAGAATTTAACTTCATCTAATTGGGACACTCAGGTTTCAACAGTCAACCTGCAAAAATGGCAGACAACCTGAAGGTGGCAGGTGATTTGCTAGATGCCCATGATGAGGGACACTTCATTAGGTCCTCTGACGGGTGACAGTGGCTCATTGGTATGAACAGAAACTTGTGGTAGAGAGGGGGACAGAACCCTCCTTCGATGGGAGAAACATGAAGCTGGATGTGGCTGCAGGAGCAAGGAGTGACCAGCCTGACCTGTTGGGCACACTGCTGCCCTGGGTGTCTCCAGCAGCAAGACCTCCATAGAAACCAGCTCAAAGATCTGCTCTATTAAGTTCTGTCCCAGTGGAGCTGAGCCTTAAATAACAGGCAGATGTTTGCAGAGCGTGTATTATGGAAATCAGACCAGTCATAACTTGACTGCTCTAAAATAATGCACGTCTCTTCTAAAGAGTGTCGGCTTAGTTTTTTTTGGCTGGAGGCAGAGACAAATTTGTGTGCACAAGGCAGTGGCCTGTGTGGGGCGGCCGGGGGCCAAGCTGGGCCATTCCTATCCCTCGGGGCACTCGGGCTGTCCCAGGGCAGCACCGACCTGGCAACACATCCCCTGCTCCCGTGGGAGGGTTTCGCTCCTTCCAGCTCCTCCTGGCTATTCCCAGTCCCTGCCCCGAGAGAGCTGGGGGCGCCATGGCAATTAGGAGGTTGCCGAGGCAATTAGGAGGTTGTTGGTGTGGCCCTGCAGCTGCTGATTTGCATGTCTGCCTACATCGGGCAACTTCCATGTTTCTCCACATTCCTCCTTGGGGCTGCCAGCACGTGGCTTTCTCTCAAGAGCTCCTTCCCATGCCCTGGCAGGTGCTATTCAGCATGTGACACAAGTTCTGTCCCCGGTGCCCTGGGCTGGTGGGTTCAGCTTGGTGGGATGGCTCAGCAGCACGCGGCAGGTTGGGAACCTGTAGCTGCCTTTCAGGGTTCCTCCTCCTGGGAAGTAGTTGTGGGCAGTGCTGCTTTGTCATCAGCACTTCACAGGATCATCTTGTATTCAGTGTTAAATTGATCACCTAATCCATTGTTAAAACTAAGCCTTAGTCTTGTTGGAAACTTAGTTTATTTTTTACATTTCCTGTCTTTCCAACCCTTGGGCTGTTCACATTGCTCTTATGAGCAGGTGTTGGTGCCGAGGGAGGAAGGCTGTCTCCTGCTCTCTCTTGGCAGCCTTATCAGCCGGACCTGGAAAAGTATGGAATTAGCTTTATTATGCCACTGATTTGAAGTCATTACTGGTGTAAGCCGATGCAGTTCCATTATTGTTGATGGGATTGGGACTCTCCATGTCACAGGTGAATTGGACTCAATTAACCAAAGCTGTGGTCTTAATTAGAAGCTTGGCTTTCAGTGGCTCCTCCTGGGCCCCAGAGGTGGGACACCCCCTGCCACGTCTTGCCATCCCACAGGCCTCAGCGAGTCAAGGGGAGAAGGTGTCACTTTTTCCCCATGCAGCATCTGCATGGACCGTGTGGCATCCTCTCTTGTGCTGCACATCCCCTCAGCTTTGCTCTGGGTACAAAATGTGGAAAGTGCAAACCTGCCCCTTGGGCTTGCCAGCACAGACACCAGTACCTCTGTCACATCAGCTCTGGATCTGCCCCCATAGCCCAAGTAGTCCAGCCAGGGAATGAGCGTTTTGCCCTTTACATGAGAGACAGTTAGTCAAGGGTTTTGGCAGATACTTGGCTAGACAGGCAGAGTAGGAAGTTTTGTGTTTTCATTAACTGACAAGTTTCCAGTGGCTATGCCTGGCTCTCCTGACACCTGGATGAAGCAACATATCCATAAGTGCTTTATGAAAATCCTGATGCTCATTATTGCACTTAGAAAAACTCTGGCACAGGGAAGGAATTGATGGGACTGGCCAGCAGCACAGCTCACAGGGATGTCCAGGGTTCTGCATCCCTCTTGGCCTCTGTGGGATGAAACCTCTACCCAGTGACCTTGCAAATGGTTTCCTACACCCTGTCTTCACATTTCCATAGGAAAAGGTGGCTCTCCTGAGGCATGCTCATGCTGGGGTGCCAGCACGTGCCGCTGCAGCAGGGCTGGAATGCAGGACCATCCCAGGAGCATGCCTGGCTGCCTTCCCTCTGCTGCTGGAGAGGGCGACAGCCTTTTTTTGAAAGTGTGCACCCTCCTGCTATATATAGCATCAGTGCAGGCTCTATTTTTAGTGTGCATTTTAAGTGCCTTTTTCAGCAGAAGCCCTGCAGGATTTCAGCAACAGACCCCACAGTGGGGGGTTTCTGTCCTTTCCCAGTGAGGAAGGATGTGCTGGGGGTGGAGAGGTCATGTGGTGCACATCAGTGGCCCCGTGTGCCACATGCTCACCCGGCCGACGGCTGCAGAACAGGCGGTATAGCAGCTGATTGCTGCCTCCTGCTCAGGAAGAGCTCCTTCCTCTACCTGGCTGCTGGGTTGTTTTGTTCTTTCTCTTCCTTTCCAAAGCTGGTAGGAGCATGGTAGCCACTTGGAAACCTCTCCTCCAAGCTCAGGTGTGGCTGTGGCTGGCCAGCTTGCTCTGGAGTTAAAAGAGACTGAGCCGTAAGTGTGGATGAATATTAGCTTAACCGGCAGCCTCATGTAAATCCCTTTCAGACCAGTCTCCCCATTCAAAGTTAGGATTTGGCACCTTTGCTGTTGCACCCTGTCCTATGTCTAGCTGTGGACTGGCACTCCCTCTAGATGGCAAGGAGGGAGTGAGAAGAGGAAGGCCTGGGCAGTGGGAGAAGGCTCAGCTCGCTGTGGTTTAGGTTTGTTGTGAACTGTGTTGCTGTAGGTGCTCACTCGTTGTACTGCAGGTGGCAGCTTTCCTTGAGCCAAGCTGCACTTTGAACCCACAAGCAGCCTTGGGGGACTACCTCTGTCTGCTCCACAGCTGTTAGGGAAAGCTGCCTTTTCTTGGAGCCATCCAGAAGGACTCAGTGGTTCCCTAACAAGTGGCTGGAAGATACGTGAGAGGAGACCCATGCTTAGCACCTCTGAGTTTGTGATCTGCAAAGTGTGCTTGTAGCTGCACACGCTGTCAGCACTGTCCTGCATGCGGGCTGTGCCCAGGGGAGAGAAAGGTGCTGCTATTTTTGTTCCAGTGGTGGTTTATGATGGTTGTTTCGTTGCCTTGATAGCTTACAGTGGGTGGCTTTCACATCAGACACTACCCCACACTTGAAAAACAGAAAACAAACAAAAGCTGAGATAAGCGGTGCTTTAAGGCAGATCAAAAACTTGCCTGCGTGTTTCTTCTTCTTGGGGAAACCTACTGACAGATCAAATGCAGGTTTAGGTGTGTGTTCATGGGGTCTTGGTGGGCCATTCTTCCCCTCTAAAAATGGCAAATGAGTGGTATTACTGAGAGGATATGGTAAGTTTGGTATGAATCATCCCATCAACACAGGAAAAAAGTATTCTCCGTAAGGACTATTTTTGACTCGAAGTAAATGGTCAAACATTGCCTTGGAAGTTGCTGGGACAGTGCAGTGCATGGTGGGGGACAGTAAAATGGCTGTGTTTCAGGCTATAATCACATAAAGCACACTTCTTGTTACTTCATCTCCCTAACAAACTTGCATAGTACTTTGTGAGCCGGTTTTATTCTTGTTTCAGCTTGGCTGTGCTGGAGCAGCCCTTGTTGGTGCTCAGCATACTGTGCACCTCTGTGTATTTCCAGCCCTGTTACCTCAGATGGGGTAACATTGCTGAGCTGTGCTCTCCTGCTGAAGGTTTATGTGCATCTTCATTTCACTTGCATAACTTGCATATGTAGGGGCTACTCTCTGCTGCTATTGCTATGCAAGAAGTCAGCCTCTAAACTCAGCGCTGAGCCAAGACATCTTCCTCCGAAGACGCACAGCACTTCTTTTCACCGTCACTGCTGACAGGAGGGGGTTATATAATTCAAAGTTGCTCTTTCAGTGCTCTACAGTGCCTGTGCTGGAGTTTTACCCTTCTCATTCCGTGCGTGGTGACCCTTGTGCTGCGGCAGGGTGAGCGGTGCCAGGCTGTGCCGGTGTGGGCAGCGGGTGCCTCGCATGCACGGCTGCACGAGCTGCCACTGGTGCCTCAGAGGGCACGGAGCTGACTCTTCTCCCATCTAAGCAAAATCCTGTGCCAGCTGGGCAATGGGGAGAGATTAATGACTGCCTTGGAAGCCAGTTTTCCAGCCTACTGGCCGGAGGGCAAGCATCATGATAGTTGTAGCAGCTGGTTTGGAGAGGAGGGAAATGAGGGGAAGATAAAATTGCACACCCAGAATGCCAGGGTAGCCTGTGTCCATGCTTTGATGTGTTCTCCCTCCACACCCTCCTGTGGGTTAAAAATGAAACTAGACTGCATTTATAATGGGTGTGTGAATATCTGTATTTAGCTGCTGCAAGCAGGCTCCTGGACTGAATCCTTGTATGTGGAGAGATACAGTTTGGCCAACTGCAGGAATGGGTGTTTTCTGTGCTCTCATTGTGGGGACACAGACACGTCATCTCATCAGTTTGGACATCACAGCCTAACAAATTCTGACACACATGTACGTGCTGGATTGTGCAAAGGGATAAAGGGAGATTAAATACCCTTTAATTCCTCCTTAATGGTCCTGAAATGTCTAAGTCATGGTTAGGACTGTGGAAAGAAGGCCCATTCCCGTCTGCAGTGAGGACACAGGCACACTGGTTTATTTCTATTGAAATAAACAAATGTATCTGCCTCTAAACCTCTGAAATTGATTTGCACACCCGGAGAAGCAGGGCTGAACATCCTCCCTGCAGTGCCCATTGTAGAGGGCAGGAGCCATCCTTGCACCCTCAGAAAGACCAGGGCAAAAGTGGGGTTCCTCCCGAGTGGCAGATGGGGTTTGCATGTGGAGGCAGGTATCTCAGAGGAATTGTTTCCCTCCTGTTACTGTGCAACACTTCTGCATCCACTTCTGCATGGTGTGCTTTAATCAGCAGCCCTCCCCTCTTGGCCCCCAGGCCTTGAAATTCCACAAAACCCAATTAAGAGAGATGAGAGAGCTCTAGCATGTATACATATGAAATTTCAGAAGGCTGAAAAAGAGACTCTTAATACCATAAAGCTTGCCCTAAAGTAAAATTTGCATCTGAAATCTACATAGTTAACCCCGTGAGGAAGACAGCATAGCTGAGTACAACTTTTCTCCCCCCCAGAGGGGTAACTTATCCAGGTCTGCTCGGTTTGGCATCAGCCTTCTTGCAGCTGAGGAGTGCTGCAGAGCAAGCCCTGTGCCTCATATACAGCCTGCAGAGAGCATCAAGGAATTGTGGCTCCAGCTTCAGAGACTGTGCTGCAGTGTCCCAAACAGAACAAAACAAAATACAACCCCAGCCTGAGAAGATCATGCAAACTTCTCTAGGTCGGTAACCAAAAGCAGATTGGATGGATGAGGTGCTTCTGTACACTCATTAAAGAAAGTATTCAAGATTGATCTAATTATCACTTACAGATTCAGCACATTCAGCCCAGGGTTCCATGTGTTTCATGCTTTACTAACCTGGTACTACACTGGCTTGTTTAAATTGCCCATAGTGAACTATCCAGAGAAGGACACCTAGCTTTAAAAGAATCACAAGCAAACAAAAAACCCTCAGGAAATCCGCTCCTTTCTGTATGGCTTGACTGTTGAGAGGGGAGCTGGGGATAAAGCTTTATTCCCCTTCCATGTTTTTATCTATCTCTTTTGCTATCTTGTTTGTATAAGATACAAAATTTCTTCTCCTATTATCCTACTTACAGCTTAATCACATGCTAATTGGGGACCTTACTTCTGTTGCTCTGCTCTTTTTTGAGTCTCTGTATCCTCCCTAAGAACAGTGCACAAGTACTCTCTTCAATTAAGAGAAATTAAACAAGAGCTAAAAACTCTCATCCGAAGGCTTTATGTGATTCCCTTAGTTGACAGAAATGCGTTTGGCCGTAAAGGGGCTGAAATCTGGGGAGGACGGTGGGGACTGGGCAGTGTGCTGGGAACACAGGTAAGTATTTCCCTGCAAAACCACGAGGCCTCAAAGCTGCTTTTTTTATTACCTCCGGATTCTGCAAAGGGCTGGTTATCTCACGCTGCGAGGCAGCATGATCAAAGCCCCGGGAAAGGTCAGGCATTCCTCCAGGAGTGACACTCAGCTGCCGGCAGCTCCTCCAGCCCACAGCTTCCACAGCCCGGCTGCGGCACCGAACTGAAATCCTTTATCTCGTTAACGAGCGAACCTACAGATTAGCCAGCCTGGCCTTAGCTTGATGTCGAGAGCATGTAACACCTGGCCAGGGCCTTCTGAAGAGGAAAGGTGGTTGTTTTTTAAAAAAATAATGTGGGGGAGGCAGCATTTCCTTCCTCTGACTTAGCGCGAGAGAGTTAATGCTGATAAAAGCTGTGCTCTGTGTCCGTGCTACACTGAGGGGCTGCTCTCCTCGTCTTCTCAGCTCCTAGTTCTGTGCAACTGATAAAAACAGTGAGTGCCAAAATCCTGGGCAGATGAGAAATCATCTACAGTATCTTCCAGTGAGAGGACATTGTTTTCTCACTGATATGATAGAGTGACATTCGATTACTCTGAGCTGGTTGTCCCCCACAAGCAGCTTGTGCGTGGACAGGGAGGTTTGGGAAGGAAGAGGTGTCTGAGATGAGCAAATCCTGTCTCTGCTTCCACACGAGGGGCTGTATTTTTGCATCTGTGCTAGTTCAGTGGCATGGGGGGAGTGCATCCCTCGAGTAGGGGTGACAAGGATTCACCCCGTGGTTCACGGTCGTGTCTCTGGCTGTCTAGAGGCTGACTGTCCTTAGCCTGGTTGGTTGGCATAGGGTGTTTGCCATCTTCGTCTTCAGGCATAGATGCTGAAACTCCAAGGAAGGCAAGGGGAACTCGGCCTGTTTCGTGGTGTGAATAGTGTCCTGGCTGTGTGATGGTGGAATTATGTTAACTGCCTGAAATTTGGGGTAATTTTCAGTTTCAGATGATGTTGAGGTATTCTTATTCTAGGTGTAGGATAGGAGTAAGAGGGACCAAGATGTTTCCATCAGAAAGGGTACTTTCTGCCATAAAGAGGAAAAATTTTTTTTTTTTTTAGAGCAGAGCACTTCATTCCTTGATTAAAAGGCTGAAACGAGTGTCCTTTAATCTGTCTCCCAGCCTGTTTCTTGAAAAAAGGGGCAGTAAAAATTTGCCTCATCTGCAAATAAATGTGGCAAACTGTGTGGCTGGATGTGGACATGCAGCCTCTTGAGCAAACTCAAAATGTCTGTGTGCAGCATCTCTGGGGCCTGCAGCAGGAGTGCCTGTCTCCTGCCCGACTGCCAGATGATCCTCAGATCATCCAGCTAAAAAGTTTGCTCCCTCTGCAGTGGAGAGGTGAGGGTCTGGTCCTCGCCTCTGAAATTATGGCAGTGGGGAAGGAGTCTGCCAGTTCTGGTAGGAGCAGGGGGAAGCCAGAGAGAGCAGGAAGGAGCAGGGGAAAAAAAAAAGCCCCAAATAAAAAATTGTCTCCAGTATGTGGTTTCCAACCTTGCCCACATTGCTGGCTGGGGGTGGCAGCTGGAGGGGTTGCTGGGTGGGAGCGTTGCTGGCAGAGTTTGCCCAGCCCCAGTGCCAGGCCAGACTGGACACTGGAGCAGTTCCAGGGTTTGCTGCCCCACAGCAGCCGGCGTGGGATGAGCAGGTCTCATGTAGTTCCCTTGTGTATCCACGCCAAAAAAGAAAAGGATTAAAGTTGCATTGGGGCATCTCTGGCACTCTTGACCATTTGCCCTGTCAGCAGTGGAGGGGGGTGAGGGGCTGAGTGCTTCCCCAAGCTCTCCTGGCATGAGCTATTTTTTTGCCTGATAAATTGTTCAGTGGTGTTTTGCAGAGTCTAACACACTGTGTTTCTCCCAAGCACAGCCTTTATTGCAATGAAAAGTACCAAGAAGGGATGTAGTTATGATAAGAAATTGTCCATCCTGGCCTCTGCCATGCTTTGAGGGAGAAGTTAATTGCACAGGGGAAGACTAAGTGAATTAAAAAATCAAACTGTTGGTAATGACAGGGTGATGGTAAACTTTGGAAGTGTCTCTTTAATGCAGTTGAGCATAACTCTCATATAATGTTGTTTGAGTTTAGTAGGACTGAAATATAATTGCAGAGTGACCCGTTGCTACTAGTGGGGCTCTATGTGCAGCTCTAAGCCCATCTGGAAGGGTGATTTACTGGCAGCTTGGGTAATCTGGCAATTTAGGCTGTTTTTTACGATGTTTAGACTTCTACCCATGTTATATAGCACAGCCCAGGACTTTTATGAGGATGTAGGTGCCTGCTGCACAAAACTTAGGTTGTGGGCTGGGTTTTTTTGTTTTCAAGAGTGATTTTTTAAATTTTAAAGGGCAGCTCTTGAATTTAAAAAAAAAATAAATTTCAAGTCTAGCAGCAGGCAGAAATATCCTGTGCAGGATTTAAAAGGCATCACGTGTCTTGTGCATACCAGCAACCTTTTTTTAAGCCCTGTGGCCAAGTGGGTGAAGGAGCTTAGTGGTAACAGACCAGATTGCGTGGAGTAGCAAGAAGGGAGTAGGTGAGCCCCATGTTTCTTCTTGTCTCCCCCATCTCATGGGCTGCCATCCCAGTCACCAGAGCGTCTTCAGGTCTGTGCCCAGGACAGCAATGCACTTGCATGGGCAAGGCCTGAAAGCTGAAGGAAATGCCTGATTTTGGGGAGCCTGAGGGTGCTGTGCAGTTAAATGAGCCAAGCAGGGCCAGGAGGCCCAGGAAGCTCCCCAGGGCTGAGTACAGGGTGATGGAGCAGAGGCAAGGATGGATGGTGAACAGGGCTAGTGAAGAGTTGGAGGAGAGCCAATGCCATCAACACAGGGAGAGATGCATTTTCTTAGAATCATAGAATATCCTCACTTGGAAGGGATCCAAGAGATCATTGAAGCCGAAGTCCTGGCCCTGCACAGGACACCCCAAGAATCACACCACATACCCGAGTTTGTGTGCAAATGCTTCTTCAACTCTCGTCAGACTGGTGCTGTGACCACTTCCCTGGGGAGCCTGTTCCAGTGCCAAAACACCCTCTGGGTGAAGAACCTTTCCTGATATCCAATCTAAACCTCCCCCGACATAACATCACTTCAGGTCTTGAGGACTCCCTGGGTCACAAGTGTGTGTTTCAGTGGGGATAAGCAGCTCTTAGAGGATGATCTGACTCCAAAGCTGATGTAGGAGCATCCCTCCAGGGTTCTTTTGTTGGTTTCCCTCTGTGTCTAGAGGCAGGGCTTGCCATGAGGTTGTCATATCTGCTTTTTGGGGAGTGGAAAAAAAACATTTCCTAAACTGCCTTGGGAGAGGCAGCAAGCAGGCACAAAAGTGGGGTGCTCTATCTTATCTGGATATCCTTTTTCCACTCCTGTAAACAAGCAGCTTGCACAGGTCTATTATGATTGCAGTCCTCCCTTTAGCTGAGTCATCTCCCACTGTCAGCCCATGGCTGGGAGGTGTCAGTCTAGTTTTTTTGTGCCTTCCAAGATGCCATTTGGCAAACAAGACTAAAAATAATGGGCATTTAGATTTTATGTCAGTTAGCTCAGCATCCAGCTGTATCATGTGGTAGGTTTATTGCTGCTCCTCATTTCAAGAGTCCAAATGAAACATTCGGCATCAATGGTTTGGGCCAAAAAACGTGTTTCCAGCCCTGCTTCTTTGAGCCCATGCCTTGTTCGGGTCATTCATTGCTTGTCCTTAGCTGTGTGCTGTGATTTTTGTATTTTTAGCTCCATAAAAATGTAATTTTAGGGCATGTTTTTGTGTCTCATTGATGTGACACCCTTGTGGGAATGATCTATAAAATTAAGTTAGTAGCTTTTCAACACTTTTGTTTGTACTGAAATCATCTTGCACAATGTGGTAGAGAAATAATTCCTGTTGTGACCTTCTACTGATGGTTCAAATAACCTGTCTAAGAGACATCCTGTTTCTGGAGGGCCCTATTGCTTTAATTCCTGTTAAAATTGGTTTTGTCTTCTGTGGAACAGTGCTGCTGAAATTAAGTACTTGCAAATGCGTTTTACCTCCAGATAAACGTTTCAGTTTGCATTTTCAATCCCAGCGAAGCTTTAGCAGACTGCTACTTTTGGCCTAATCATTTGTACGTTTTTAGGGATTTTTTTTTTTAAGTGTAAAAATGAATATTTTATTTTAAGCCTGTGGACCATCTTGCCCACATCCAATGATGGATGTCTAATGAGATGACTTTTTGCCTCCACTAAATGGTTATATTGTTTGCCCTGATGTATGCTAAGACTTGATGCATTAAATCTTTGGTCATTAGCCGATGCCATTAGCAGAAAAGTCCAAATCACTTAGAGCTGGGACTTAAGACTTTTCATTAAAACCCAAATTTGCATGTTATTGGATAAATCTGTTAATACGGTTTAGCCGGACTCAAGGAAGTTACTTGAAAACTTTTTACAGTGTGTATGCAGGGTCAATGATGCCTGAGAGCCTCGAATTTGGAGAGAATGCCCCCTTTGAGGGCATGTGCTGAGCACCCCCTGCATCCATCCCACCCAGCCCTGCTTCTGCTACCTGTAATGCTGTGCATGCACCCCCAGCTGTCAGCATTGCACTTCGTGTTGGGCTCAGGTCTGCTCCACTGCTGCCAGGAAAGCCCCCTGAAGGAGCTAAAATCCCAGCAGCAGGGTCTCCTCACTTCATGGCAAATCGGGGCAGCTTTTACTGCCACTTGGGAGCCAGAGGAGGGTTGGCTTCAGCACTGGTTTCCCTTCAAGCAGGAGTCTTCAAGCAGCATCAGTGTGGTGGGGAACAGGGCTTGCCAGGAGCAAAGGTCAGCTGAGAAGAGTCACTGATGTCATCAAATTCGTCATTCCTCCATCATCACATCCATTCCTATATTTTTTTCTTTTTGTTCCCTGTTTTTAAGAGGGTGGATGAGGCAGGAGCACTTCCAAAAACATCAGTCATGTTGGGTAGCTTGACCAGCTCAGCATGATCTCTGCTTTGCTAGAAGTAAGAAGATGCTGCCTGCGTCTTCTGCAGTCTGCTTGCAGACTTAGCTGTGGTAAACAGAGGTTTTGAACACGTAAAGATGTTCCAGGTGCTCAGACAGGTGTCGAGCCCTTGTCCTTACCTCCTATATGACAGAGCTAAGATGTTTTCCCAATACATGTCGTACTCTTGCATTTTCTTAATCAAGAGCATCTCTATTCAGTGCGCCTTGAAAACTGCAGCTCAGAGAGAAGTTGACCCATTTCTCATTTTTCTGGGCCTCTGACAGTCTTTGCTATGACGTATGGTGTTGGATAGGCTGTAACATAGACTTAATATAAATACATTTAAGAGAGGTCCTATTTCAAGCACTTTTGATCCGTGGTGTGTGCAGTGCCGAAAGGCATCTTCCTGTCACCAGGGTGCAGGATGGATTTTTTTTCTTGGTTCCCCCCAGGAGCCTGGGTCTGTATCCTGTGGGACTTGAGGAGGCTGATAAGGAAAAGTCATCCCATCCTGTGACGCACGTTGTCTGCCAGAACAGAAATGCTGGGCTTCAGAGGTTGTTGTCGGACAGCCTGCTTCCACACAGCACTTGTGCTTATTTGGTAGATGGAGCCATTTCCAAGGTTTGAATATTGAACTGAAGCACATCCCTCTGCCTGTGGGAGAAGAGCACGAGCTTGTGGGTCTGAGTACGCCAGAGAAAATGACAAAGTTGTTGTGAGCAGGGATCCTGATAACCTCGAGGCAAGCAAAACAAGCTTGTGTCTTTGTCTTAGCTCAGCAGACAGCTCTGGTGACAGAAACCAGAGCAGCTTTGTCACCAGGGAAGAGCTGAAGATGGCACAAGAGGTGACACCAGGGTGGACTCCAGCCTCCTTTTCCCCACCCAGTGCCCCTGGGGCTCACTGGTCACATTACACTGTTCCTCCCTGGAAGCTGCTGGGCTCTGGGCACTGGCTCCTCTGATGTCCAGTGGGCTTCCTCTGGTGGCTTAGGCCAACTGTCCTTATTGTCCAAGGAAGCAATAAGCCAGAACTCTGCAACCCAGGGGCTCAAGCTTGGGCTTGTTAAAACATTGCTGGGCCTCTGTTCTCTTCAGCCAATAACAAACCGAGAGTGTTCTGGACAGGTCAGGAAACAATGAGGGAAAACACCTTTCCAGCTGATGGAATTGTTTGTATGTGACAAGGATGCACCAGGCAAAAGAAGGGATACTGTGCAGGGTAAAGGCCCATGGGGTAAAGGCTCATTCAGAGCATTTGTAGTGGCAGCAGTCCCATTTACCAGGGTTTTGGGGGTGCTAAGAGACTTCTGGGCTTGAGTGTGTGATTTGCTGGTGCAGGTTCCTGCTTGTTGGGTGTGGGGCTCGTCTTTACATCAGGAAAAAGATGAGCTGTTCAGGATGGCTGAAGTTAAAGGATCTCCTTGCAGAAATCAGAGCTTAAAACAGGCATTGACTGTCAAATTGTGGAGTGTTTGCTGGCAGCTGATCTCCATCTAAGAGAACCTATTGCTGAGTTTAGAGAGTGAAATAAGACATTGCAACAGGGAAAGTCTTTTCTGTGACACTGTGGCTTTTCTGCTAATTAAATGCCCTATTAGTGATATTTCCAAAACCAATGGGCTGTGTAAAACGAGGTGTAATCTCTGTATATGTGAACTCACAGTGCAGAAATTGAAGTGGGCTTGTCCTCCCCAATCAGAGCCTTACAAGACCTGCGTGGCTCCCCACCTGGTTCACCAGCACTCCAGGTCTCCTGACAGCCTTCCTGAGCAGGCAACAAACAAATTAAGAAGTCATGGGAGAGAAGAAAATGGAGATAGCAGGGGATTTCTAATCAAGCTATTTTAATACTGGGTGTGCTTTAATCATTTACTTAATGGCAGTGCTTAATGAACACTTGAAATAAAGCATGTTTCTGTCAGATATTCAACACCCGTGTTTTTAAAGCTGTCTTGAGGGAACTCAAATGCTTATTACAACTTTTCAGCAAAAAAAAAATCACAGTTGTGCTATATTAATTTCCAAGACTGAAGGGGAGGGAGGGATGAAAAAGTTGGAAAAAGACAAGAATGTAGACAAGCCAATAATGGTGGTTTCTCACTAATGTTGTAATTAACTTGAATTTAGTGACTGATTGTAATCCATCTAAATAGATACTTATTCTAGACTTTGTCAAATTACATTTACGTTTTCCTTTGCAGTGTTCCCCTGGCTATTGCGCTCAATTTTTTATTGCGTACCAACCCTACAGGCTTCAGGCAGAGCAGTTTTCTCCAATTCCTCTTGCCTGTCCTTGTATGCTGCCTGCACTTTCAGCTGTGACACCCCCTTTGCTTCAGATGCTGATCTTTGTGGCTGTGGACTGTGGCGTGGTCTTGTTGGCCATGAAGCTGCCTTTCCTGTGCATTGCAGACACAGCCACTTGCTGCTCGGCTTCCCAAAAAGGAAAGTGGTGTGAGCAACTGGAAAAAGGTCACAAACTTTTGCTGCTCCCAAATAACCATGGGAAGCTCTAGCAGACATCCTGGTTGCCTCCTTTTACCTGCTGATGATGTACTGGTAGCTTCTTCTCTCCAACTTCTGAGGGCTCCTGGCATGTTCTGGCTCTGGTTTCATGATGGGGAAACTTTCAGTAACTGACTTAGAGTAACTTTCTTGTTCTGCTCTTTCCTGACTCCCAGCACTAAGTGCTACTTAGTTCCATAGTGAAGAGTTGAATACAGTACATGAGGAAAAGGGGGACCAGGAGGATTTTTTTGACCTCATCAAATCATCAGTTTGACCCCTGAAATGTGTGGTTTTGATTTTAGCTTTGTTCTGAGTAAGCGTTAGCAGTTGTGAAGCTGTAAAGTTTCACATCAGCAGCAATGCAGCATTTCACTTCACCTCCTTAAAATGGTGAGTCCCTGGGGTGTCCCCCCTGCTGTTGGTAAGCATGAAAGGTCAGTGAGATAAATGGCCTCCTGCTGCCCAGTTGTGAAGCAGGGTTAAAAGACTGCACCTTTTTTATTTGTCTTTCATAAATCACGGTATTTGTAAGCCCCTGTTTCCTGTGAGCCGTGTGTTCCTCTGGTCGTGTTTTCCTATCCCTGTTCCTTTTAGCTTCAGGTGAGGCTAAAAGTAATGCTGCAAGCCACCCCACACCATACCCACTCTGGCATTTTCCCCTTTGCACTGTTGGGAGGATTGGAGAAGGTTTTGAAAATTAAGCATAAAATTATTTCTGTTGTCAAGAACTTAGAAAGAAACTGGCTTTGGACTTAAAACTCTTTCCTCTAAAAATGGTTTGGGGACAGGGGAATAACCTGAGCTCTCTATATATTGCCCTTGCTGCATCTTTGCAAAGTTTTCTATGAAAAGGGATTGCTCAATCACTCCCAGGGAGGTGGCAAATTGTGATTGCTATTACTGCTGGTGCTGATGAGCTTGTTTCCTCTACTGGTAACTATTTTGGCTGAAGCATGTTACTGTTACTCCTCCTTTTCCACCACTGGTACTCCTTTGTTGAAGCCTGTCCACGATGAACCCAGACGTGGGTCTGGTTTTGACATTGCTCCAAAATAACATTCTTCTTGATCTTGCATTTTTATTGCAACAGCTGGTCAGCAAACGCATAAATACAGAGTTAGTTTAGCCGTTAAAATGCTGTTGGTATTTTGAAAGGACAGCTGAAACTGTTGTTTTCTAGGTTTGCTAAAACCTTCAGCCTAAGAATGATTTCAGGGCTCAAGATATGAGAATAGACTAAAAAAGGGATGAATTTTTCTTGTCTCTTCAGATCAAGGTAGCCTCAAATTCTCCCACAACAGCAGGACCATTTAGTCCTTTTATTCTGAGGTACTGCTATAGCAGCAGTGGAAAGGTTTGGAGATGTTTTGGTGGTGGTTTTTTTTTTTTTGAGGAGCTCTCTGTTGTGTTTTTCCTCTAAACTTAATGCTTGTAGTCAAAAAATTGAAGCTGTTTCTTCAAATGACCCCCTCTTTCAGGAATGAAAGGGAATGCATGCATTTTTTTATCCTTAAGTTGGTTTGATGGGTTTTTTTAGTTGACTTATTTTGGTCTTTATTGAGAAGACCATCTGCTAGTATCTGTAACCAATGCATACCAATGCATAACTTGCTGACAGGAGAGGAAGAGTGGACAGGCTGGGACTTTTTTTTTTTTTTTTTTNTTTTTTTTTTTTCTTTTTAGAAATGACTTTGTGTTTAAAGAAAAGAGGAAAAACAAAAACCAGCCCAGCACCTCTTTGGATGTTGACAAGGGACACTCAGGTCTTGTATGCAGAGGCTTGCATGCCTCATGGTTCTCTGCAAAGCTCCCTGCCTGCCTGCAACCTCCTTTGTACATGTGTGTCCTTTGAAGGGTCATTAATTTAATATCTTTCTCTGTGCAGCAGCTGGAACAAATGGTGGCCCCAGCTCCAGCAGGAGCTCCCAGCTGCCTGCCTCGCCCAGCGCTGACCTACAGGCATTTTTGCCGTGGCTGTCTCAGGCTTTTTATAGTTTTTGCACACTTGTTGCATATAAGATACCTTACAGGTGTGGGCCTTCACTGAAGCATTAGCTGGCTGTTTGGGGAGGGCTTGAGGTTTGGTTTTTTCTGGACTCTTGCTTTTCGTCAGAAGCATTTCAAAAACAAGGGAAAATTTACTGGATTCAGACTGAATTTGTGCTGCAGCATTTCACCACGAGCTCACCAGAGATTAATCTGAACTGTCTCACAGTGTGCTCCTCGGATGAGAGGGCAGGCACATGTCTGAAATGGTGAGTGGCTCTGCAAGTGCAGGTGCAGCACTGCCAGTGCAGGGCACTTGCAGGGGTCACCCAACCATGTGACAGCAGCTGTGCCAGTGCCACAGCCAGGGGATTTCTCACTCTGCTCCTTGCCCTGGCCTAAATGCCTGAGTAAGTTCAAGCTTTACCACTTGCAGACTGTGATTGCTGTTTGCAAGGAAAGTGTTTGCTGTTGTACTGACCTGTTCCTGAGTTACTTTACCACAGCAATAGCTTTAAACAGGTGTCCGGTGCATAGCAAAGCTCCTGCTGGGATAATGCCGACTGCTGGGTCAGGGCCCTCTTCCCTGCAAGCTCTTACCCTTTGCCTACCAGCATTATACTGGGGATTTTGGGGGTTTTTTTTCAGGTCAGTCATAAAACTCAACAGCAGTTTCATCTTGGCCCTAACTGGCCAAATAATTTGGTTCCTGCTGTTTCCAGTACATGTATGCTCTCCCAGTCCTGTTGGTGTCCTTCAGGGGAATGTCCCCTGCCTGCACTGCCTCAGTTCAGCCTGAGAGCACATGTCTGGGAGAAATAAAAGATACCAGCTGGGAAGGCCAAGCTGATGAGAAAAAGTGCCCCAGGGAGGGCTGCACAGAGGCCAGTTCCCAAAGGATGCTGGCGTGGTCTGTGCTGCAAGACTGTGCTCTGGGACTGGAGCCCCGGTGGCCGTGTAGTCTGAGCAGGAGGCCACCAAGGCTGAGTCACTCAGGAGTGTCCCTTTGAGCTGAGTGCTGTGGGGCACAGCTGTGTGTCCCCACACCAACAGGAATAGGCTGTCCCTTTGCCGTTAGCCTTTAGTGTTTGTAACACATGCACGATCAGGTGTCCTAAAACGTAACAGGAGGTCTTCAGGTTGTAAACAACAGGTCCTCATTTTTAGTAATTTACTTTTTCCAAATTGCATATCTTAAGCTATGCTGTATGTCCCATTTCCTTTACTTTCCAGGTTGTGTGAAGAACCTTAGGCACAGAGAATGGAACTTCACTGGTGTGGTCATACACCATTTATGCTGCATCAGAGCTGTGCTAGGGATAGCTTCAACAAAGGTTCAGCTTCTCCAGATTGTCTTGGAAATGAGAATAAAAATTTCATCATCATTCACTTTATTGTGGTTTTAGAAGCTGCTTGGGTACCTACTTGCACCAAAATACTGTTTTTGAAGTATAATTTCTGTACTGGAATACCGAAGAACCTCACATGGGACAATGTAATCGTCTTGTTGAAGGCATGTGGACTGATCGGGTTTTGCAGATTTTCAGGCTGTGCTGAGGAGAAAAGGCACTCTGTGGGCTGTGCCTATATTAGATATGTCAGCAGTGTGCCAGGGAGAGCTGGTTGTGGGCTTGGTCAGCAGGTGCTCAACAAGCGTTGGGGAATGGAGTTCCCCCTGCATGGAGGTCATGTTGACCGAAGTCGAATCTCTGTCAGTCTCTCAAGTGTTTCTGCAGCTGTATGGATTGTCTTTGGAGGATTGGGGAGACAAATGTACTAGGGATGCCTTGTTTGTGGGAGGAGGAAGCCAGTGGGTGAAGACTGGGAAGCAGTAGAAGCAGTCTCATCAGCACAGTTTGGTACCTCCGTGTGAAGCAGAATTTGGCCATGGTTCACAGCCCTGGAAAGCAGTAGTGCCTACTGTGAGCAGTAGGTGGTAGAAGGGGATTTGGCAACATCCCCAGTCCAGATGTTCCCAGGGAAAGGGTGCAGGGCAGTGTCCATGGGACTGGATGGGATACCTGGGGCCAATCCCTCACCGCAGCTGGGGTGAGAGGGTTGAGAAGGTGCCAGAGAGGCATCCAGGTGTCTGCATATGAGGTCCTGGTCTCCTGTCCTGAAGCCTCTCCGTGAAGAAGGCCCAGATAACCCATCTGGGTTGCCTTGTAGTGCAGGTGCCATGGCAGAACCACTTCAAGTCCATAGGGCTTTTGTAAAATATGTCATCAGGCCTTTCTCCTCCTGGTTTAATTGTGTATGTGTCACCCTGGGTGTTCTCCTGCTGTTGATCACTGTGGCCATCTCGGTGGGACCAGAGGGAATGGGGAGGCTCAGCCTGTGCCCAGCAAGCCCCTGTCTGTTGTCATGTTGGGGTGACCAGCAGGATTTGCCTGCCAGAGATCCCCACGTCTTCCAAAGCAGTGTGGGGCAGGCAGGCAGGCTGGGAAGCTTTGCATTATTGCTATTTTTTTATTGTTACTTTTTCTCCCAATTTCTGGCTCTGCAGACCCCCAAATGCTCTTAATGGAGATATTGCCCGTTTATATGTTAATTTTAAGCTCGCTGACAAGCGGTTTGCTTTTCTCCTGACTTCTCATGGTTCCTTCGCCCGTTGAAAGCCGCTGCCATGGGCTTAGGGGATAAGGTGCCGAGAATTAGAAAATAAAATAAAATCTGCAGGATGCTGGAGAGCGAGGGGGTACAGGGATTGGCATGCTCTAAGTATAAATGGGTGATTTCTGAAAGCAAGGAACCCTGATACCAGGGGCGTGCATGACAATTACATCCAGTACAATACAAAATGTTAATTACTAAATTTTGAGAAATTAATGCTGATTAGCAGCTGTGTGTGTGTGACCTAAATACATCTATTGCTTATCTTTATTCATAATATACAGTTTATTGTTGATAAAGTAATGGCTGAATGGTGGGTTGGCCCACGAGTCTCGTAGCTAGAGACTGAGGCCCGATTTGTAAACCATCTGAAATTTGTTGGCATCTGTTTTTTGTGGAATTTATACGGATGGGGAGGATGAATAGCAGTCTAAGCTATTCCCTTTACAACTCAACTCATAGATATTATTGAAAATGCATATTGCTTTTATTATTTGGTCATAAAAATGGACCTAATGCTTGTTGGCTTTAAAACACCTACTAGCGCTGCTTTCTCTCTCCATCTTGCAAAATATAAGACAAGGCCGAAGCTTAAATTAAAATCCTCAGGTTCTTATCTCTTTCCCACAGGAAAGCAAATCTGTGTTGAAAACCGTAAAATTAAGAGGAGAGCAAGGATAGCATAATTTAGCAAAAATTCATGGCACCAGATTCTGAGCTATATGACTGGAGGGATAGGTCAGACATTAAGAAGATACTGCCTGCTAATGCAAGTTCCTTAAGGTGGTGCTCTGGAAACAAGGAAAGCGGAAAATGCTGCACTGGTTCCCGTTTGCTCCTTTTCCTCTACTCCTACCAGCCTTAATAATGAATTGAGTTGTCCATTTACAACTGTCTGCTTCCAGAAGTCCAGAAAAATCATGGACTTATGCATGAAGCTATGTCCTAACATCTGCTTTGTGCCAGGATTTCAGTAGTGAGCTCAATGAAAATTAATTTCATTAACCTCTTGAATTATTTTTTTCTTAATTCCTTATGTTTGACAGGCTGTCCTTGCTGTCAGTGTGTCTGTCTGAAGGACAGCTTTATTGTTTGGGGGGGGTGGGGTTATTAAAAACCTCTTTGTTCCATAATTATTTCTCCTGAGGAGCAGGGTAGAGTGGCAGGGCACAAATGAGGAGTGCCTGCTGGCATCATCACTACAGCTCGTCCCACTGTGGAAAGAGTCACTTGAGTTTCAAGCAGTATTAATAATGCAGGATTTCATTGGGATTGAGGTGTTCGGTTGTCTTGCAACCTTGATCTTTGGGGGTAATTTTGGACAGCATCCTGTCCCTGACCCTGTGCCTCTGCACTCTGGGAAGTGCTGGTGGGAAGTGTGCATCTTGCCCTGCAAGGACATCACCTTATGGCACCCATTGCAGGACCCTTGTGGGTGTTTGTAGCACTTTGAGTTCTCCTTGACAGAGTCAGAGGCCTCCCAGCAGTCCCCATGCGCTCAGCAGGTCTCCCCTCTAACTGACCCTCTTGAGATGTCACTGCCAACTGCTTATATATGAAATCAGGCTTCTAAGGGTGACCCTTTAGTTACCCGTTAGACAGACCAAGAGTTTTCGACCAGAGTTTGTAAAACTGCGAAGGACAAACTTGCTGTCCCTCTGGTGATGACAGGGGTTTGTCCCAGCTGTGCCGTGACACGGCAATGCAGGAAGAGCACTGGGGAGGAAGAGGGAAGTTGATGAAACTTATGTTGCTTTTAAGGCTGGAGATATGGCAAACCTGTACTTTATGCCTTCTTTTTTTAAATGCTGTTCCTGTAACCAAAGGGTTTCTCCAGCAGTGCTGCTGACTCTGCTGTCCTTAGGTCACAGCCCTTGGTGCACAGTGCCTGCCTGCCCAGCACGTTGCTCCTCCTGCCCTGCAGCTCTCCATGTGCCATTTCCGCAGCCCTGTCTCAATGTCTCCCAAATGCCTTTCTTCCTGCTCCCAGCCCCCACCCATTTCCCTGCATTTCCTCAATATCTGCATCCCTCTTCGGGTGCCAGTGGTTTGAGGATGCCGATTCTGGCAGCAAACCTGGTTTCCATCCACTAGCCCCAATGTCATGTCTGTCCATCTGTTTCCCCCGCTTCAGTAATGCAAATATTTAAAAATAGCATTTTAGAAATGTTGGTTTGGGTTGTTTTTTTTTTCCAAAGCAGAAGCCTCACCTCGCTAACACAATTCAATTTTTGTTCTTCTCTTGCAGTCCAACAAGGTGCCCGTGGTACAGCCTTCTCATGCGGTTCACCCCCTCACCCCTCTTATCACCTACAGCGATGAGCACTTTTCCCCGGGGTCACACCCATCTCATGTCCCCTCCGACGTCAGCTCCAAACAAGGTGAGCCCATCCTGTCCCAGCACAGTGGGGGTACAGGGTGGTCCTGGTGCCCTCTGTGCTGCTGACAGAGCCAGTATTACCAATTTGTAATATTTTTAGAGGGAGGCTTCCAGGTGCATATACCCACTTTCAGAGATGGTAATTCTGCCAGGCTGCTGATATTTAACTTGGCTGCCTAAATTTTTATGCTCTTTCTAATGTGATAATTTGGGCTTGCTTTTCTCATCAGTCTTTCAAAATCTCAGTAAACAGCAACCAGTCTTCACCATCTCCTGTGGTGCCTAAGGCTTGCAGCATGCAAATACAGAAAGGGCAACCATCCCTCACCTTCCCGAAAACAGAGGACAAGTCTTTCAGTAGTGGTGCTACTGAAACCTTTTCTTTCACTTTATTTTATGTCCTTGCATTCTGGCTGTCCGTATTCTTCCGTACATCAGTCGGCATAATCAAAGCATTGTCCATAAAAGTAGTTTTGAGCCTGTGCAAGTAAAAGCTTTACAAATCTGATGTTTTTTAACCTTCTTATGCTGGCTGCCTTCTGCAGAAAACATCTTTTTAGATGTCCAAGTCCTGGATGTCAGTTTTCTCTGCACCTCTAGGACCCCTTCAGGCAAACACAAAAGCCTCCTAGATCCACATCTGGGAATGTCTGACCAGCCCTGCTCAGGGTCAGTCTGCAGGCCCTCAGGGAAGAGCAGACAGTCTCCAAGGTGTCAAGCCCAGGCTGTGCCAAGAGCTTCTGCCCAATACCTAGGAGAACCCAAGGGGTTCCTGGGAAGGATGTTCTTGCTTGCCAGGGTTGTAAGAGCTGGGGAGGAATGTGGTGGGTGTTGGGGAGGTGCAAGGGGAAGACTGTCACAGGTCTGAGCCAGGGTTTGGGCAAGAACCTGAGCAGAAGAAGCTTGCATGGAAGAGCTGGTGGTGAGGAGGGAAGGAGAGAGAGCAGAGGCTTTACAAAGGCATTCACTGTAGTCTGGATATCTCTGCATGGGCAGGAAGTCTGTCAGTGCCACAACTGGTCCTGGTGGGTGCCTGTCCCCGCCTCTCTCTGCACTCGCATGTCCCACCACCTGCTGTGACACCCAGTTGACAAAACCCTGAAGCTGTGCTTTACCTGGGCACACATCTATATGCACAGTTGTCCCATTTATGTGAAGAGGCTTTTAGTCGTCATTGTTCAGGGAGAGAGCCTTTTTTGTTCTGTCTTTCCCCGAATGCCTAGGTTTCATTTTGGCTGTGCTACGGAGATAATAACATGGGCTACATCCAGAAAATGCTATGGCCTGGTGGCTCTGTGTGGTTTTTGCTGTTTGTTGGTTAGGTTTTGGGGGTTTTTTAGGGAGAAGGAGCATTCTGCCTGGAAAGCCTGGCCTGTAAATACGTATATAATATGTTTTTCAGACTTGGAAGAAGCAAATGGAGACCTCCTGTCCTCTTTTGTCTTCCTCCTTTACATCAGTGCCCAGGAGAAGGATATTCACACTCATTCCTTGAAATCCCAGGGGTGCCACGCGTTAAGAGAATGGGATTTCCACCTCTTGCTGAAGCTGGCTGTGACAGCTGGGGCACAACCCGCTGCTGCAGTTTGTGAGCTCAAGAGGTTTTTGCTTACTGCACGCTGAGTTTGCCCTTCTGTGCCCCATTTTTTTGCCTTTACCACAGTTTATTTTTGTATTCCTGTACAGCAGACCTCAACTGAACAACATCTGGTTTGTTGGTTTTTTGTTTCTGCTGCACATCTTCTCTTCTGCTTCTTCTCTACCCTCTCCCTTGTCCAGCATCCCACCAATCATGAGTGCAAGCCTGCTGAGGGGCTCTGCCAGGAGGCACAAAGCTCATTGCCCTCTGGTGTTCCTGAACAGGCTCTTGATCCCTTTGCTCAGTGTCTGGCAAAGACGGGGATGGATGATGTGGATAATGCAGTCTGGAGACTACTGGTTTTGTCTGGGATGGTCTCCTTGATGTGTGTGGTCTTTCCATCCATGCTCCCTGTTTCGGCGCCACCGGCGTGTGGGAGCAGCCGCAGTGAAGTAGCCCGTGCAGTTGCTGCAAAGAGAGGATTTTTTTTTTCCTCAGGTCCTTTGCCAAACGCCTCCAACCATTGTTTCTATCCTCACCTCCCACTGTGGGCCTGGAACAAGGCACTGCCCTTGCGCCCTAGCCCTGATGCTAGGGTGCCCTCCTCCCACCAAAGGGAGTCCAGCAAGGGGGTCTGCAGCAGCTTGCCCTCAGCACTGCCTCTTGCACTTTGGGATGGACACACAGCACCACCTTCCTATAGGCAGTCACTTCTTTATTTTATTTTTTTTTATTTTAGGGTTTTTTTCTTAACTCTCTCGAGACAACTTGCTTTGGAGGGCACTGGCCATATATATGGTAGCTCTGTGTGCTCCTGTGGGCACTAGGTGCTTGTAGCCCTCCAGAAGGGGCCAGAAGTTTTGGATTAGCAATAACAACTGCGCATTAGTTAAGAGAGAGCAGTGTTGTCTCCGTGGGTCAGAACTGCAGATTCTGGGGAAGGAGTGGCCCAGCTTCTTGTGGAGAACTTGGCCTGGCAGGGGCATGGTCATGGTCATGTTGTCACTTCCAGGAGCATCAGTCATCATCAGAGATGTGAGAGATGAGATGCTGAACTTGTTTTACACGTTGTTTGGTTTTCTTTTTTTTTAACCATTCAGAGTGTTCCATCTCATGTAAAAGCCCTGGGATATGTGAAGTGTTTCCTTTTTTGTCAGCTACCAGCTGTTTTATACCTTTGGAAAGATAACTGGCCAGAAATTCTATCCTCACTTAGGTAGTGGTTCCAAGTCTGAAAATTCAGGTTTTTTGATACAATGACACTACTGGTATTATTTTCCATGCTTTCCTGTACACGGTCCTGACAGATGTTCTTCAAATCTTGTAATTAAATTCAGAAGATTTAAACACAAACTGGGCAGGGGAATAAATCAGTAACATCAGTCTATAAACTAAGTCTCAAGGTAGCACACACTCAGTCTTAGACTTTGGAGTGTCACCACATAAATATTTAATACCCTTTTAAAGCAGCTGATTTAACATGTGAAGTAGACTTAACAATTCCTTCTGCTTCACCCCCTCTTCCCCAAACACATTTAAATAAACCAATGTCTTTGTGGCCTCTGCAACTGTAATTCCATGTCTCCCAGGGGCACAAGGTTTAGGTGAAGAATGGAGACCACAGACCCTTTTGGGATGAGGATTAGCTTTAATCTTGAGGTGATTCTTGCAGTTGTAGGACTCTGTGTTCTGGGGAATGTGAGCTGATGGATCATTCCTGATGGGACTCTTATTTTTCCATGAAATACTACCATTGCAAAACAGATTGACCTTGGAGCCCACAGGAGTCAACTTGATGAAGAGCTTAGTTGGAACTGGAGTGACAATTGGAAGCCAAATGAATCATATCAAGTGTGACCATTACAGGCCTGAAAATGATTCTTAATTAACCACTGATCCTCTGTGGTAGCAAGTTTCCAAAATCTGTGAATCCATAAGGGAACCCGTGAAAATATAAAAGTGGTAATTTACCTAATCTAATAGCTCTGCTGTGCTGCCTCTTTGACAACGCTTTATTTTCCCCTTGTTTCGTGATGTGTTAGAGGAGGTCCTCAGGATCCTGTTGGGTTTGGTGAGACCACTGAGAGGACAGTAGTACCTAAGGCACTTCACAGGAGATCTAAACTTGCACAGGTCCTTACCCATACATTCATTTCCTCCTTCCACATTGTTTTTTCTGGTATCTCCCTTTGAATCACAGTATTGTGTGCAAATTGTTTTAAAGGTGGCCCATGGAGCCTTTTGCTTTTAACACCAACCAAGAAGGTGGTTATTCCTTATTCAGAGCACTAGTTCCATTGTACTATCAGCTGGGAGCAGTAGGTCATACATGGAATATTTTGAGGGGACACTCACTCATTCTTCTGTGCTTTTTAACAGGCATGTCCAGGCATCCTCCAGCTCCTGATCTCCCTACCTTCTATCCCTTGTCTCCAGGGGGGGTTGGACAGATAACACCACCTCTCGGCTGGTAAGATTTTTAGCTTTTTTTCAGACACCTGCATGCTCACACCATTCCCTGTTGTTGAATCAATCGTAGCATTTACAAAATAATAATAATGACATTCCAGTAAGAAATTGCTACTTTATTTTAGTTGAAAAGATGAAAAAATGTCAATCTTCAAAATTAAATGAATCAGTTTTTGAACATGTACAGAAATTGAAATTGTGTTAGATTTCACTTTGAAGTCTGTATGTTTCTTATGGCTCAGATTTGTGGCTCTTAGCTTTTGGAAAGATAGCAGAAAACAGTTCTTAAGTAATTAAATGTAAATTTTAATAAACAAAATTGCAATTACTGAAGAGAGGGGAGGTAAGAAAGAACTTTGAAGTGTGTTGGGGGGGAACCTTAAAACTGCCCCAAATGGAGAACAATCTTTTATAGTCTGCTGCTTTTTACAGTTTCTGTATGGAGAGAAGCCTCTGCCACTGGGAGATCTTGCTGCTCCTGCTAATACTAGCACTCTCATGATCTCTTGCTGCCACTCAGGGTGTCATTTTCCTTTTGGAGGAATTTTTCAGAGGAATAGATTTGGCAGGGTGCTTCATGTCTGCTTGGGGTAGATATGTACTTGCCTTCAGTTCTCCTGGAGCAGGGAATAAGGCAACTCGGCCACAGTTTCAGTGCTTTAGAATCATTATTGTGACTATTCTGTGCCCATGCAATGAGGGATGCAGATTTTTTTGTTTTTTAATGTCTCCATGGGAGGGAAACATGATCCAGATGACAACAGGCAGAGAAAGTAGAGAGCAGAAGATGGCAAAATATTGTATTGCTGGCATATCTTTCAGGAAAGGCCACATGCCTTTTTGAAACAAATAATTAGTAGATATCAAACTAAAATATGGAAGTATCTGACTATCTATTTTTTAAATCTTTCCCCCCTGCCCCTTCCCCATTTGGCTGCTTAGCTGACTCCTCACTTCCACTGCCACCAGGCAGTTGCTAGCATGCATTTTCCAGATGTGGTCAATCATTTCTTCTGAATGGTTTCTCGGTGCAGAAGCTGGGGGGAGGGAAGAGGGAAAAGAGAAAGGAGAGACATGATCCAACCTTACAAGACTCGGGGATGTGTTCAGCAGCATTCACCAACAGTGGGGCATACTCAGCTGTCCCTTGTGCTATGGCTCCCTGCTGTGAGGTAGCACTGTTGAGACTTCCTTCAACTTTATTTTTTCATTTCCTCTTCCCTTTGAGCACTGCTCATTTCCAGTAATATGCTCCAAGAGTGAAATCTGTGTCCTGAACCTTACAAAGGCCAGGTTCCACTTTTTCCTCATCTGAGAGCTGACTGACCAGTGGATAAGCAACTGTTTGAACAGGATTGATGTGTGTGGTGTCCGTCTGGCTGGTGGAGGTGTTTGGGCTGAACTGGTATTTGCTCACATTAACATCGCCTGCTACTCAGGGTGTTCATTGTAGTCATGACTGGACCATTGTGGACTGAAAGTAATCAAAATGTGATGATGATAAAAATGAAAGACCTCAAATGATGGACTGGTGGCAAAATATTCTATACATGTGGGAGTGGAAAGGAGGCAAAAACTTCTAAAACTTCTATGCAAGCTTCTCTTACTGGTCTGCCAAGTTTGATCTTTAAGTAGTAAGATAGACTTGTGTCGCTGTGGGCTTTTACATGGTTGGGTTGGGGTTTTTTTATGGAATCAATTCCTCCTTAGAAAAGCTGTCCACTTGTACCTCACTATGCTAATGGAGAGAGTCCTAAGTTTTCAAAGACTTAATAAAACTGTTCAAAAGGCTTTTTAGCTTAATAATTCACCATCTGGTGTTCTTGCTCTGATCTACAGTAGAACTGTTTGGAATAAGATGCTTTTTTCCTAAGAGCTTTTTTAACAAATCTGATTCCAGTGCTTCTAAAACTAGGTGAGAGAGGGATAGAGACTGAGGAGTGTGCATGTGTGCGTGTACCCTGGGGGAGGAAGGCTGGTTGTTTTGCTTTCCCTCCCAGTGGAAACTTAGATTGGGAATCTTTCAATAGCAAGGGAGAAAGTTCAAAGCATTTAAGTATTCATTAGTTTCATTAGGAGAACTTTTGAAAGTGTTAGCTCTTGCTATTTATTTGTGACTAGTACTGAGTTCCCATCAAGAGCTTGTAACTCTAGAGTAACCAGTGAATACCATATCACATGATTGATGGGTTCCTTTCTTCTGTGAACTCAGGCAAGGTCAGCCTGTATATCCCATCTCGAGTGGATTCAGGCAGCCCTATCCATCCTCACTCTCAGTCGACCCTTCCATGTCCAGGTAGGTGTAGGAGGTGAATGACTGACTGGGGAGTAACTGCTGGCATTAGAGGGCAAGTTGCTCTTCCGCTTGCATCTTGGTCCGCCTTTGCTTGCTTTTCAGTCAGCTAAACCCTTACGCATACATTTTTTATTTAACTTTTGTGTGTATATGCAGTTTGCCTGGATCCCACACTGGTCTCATTCAGCATTTTCTTGTCAGTCTCTGAAGTGTTGAAATGAGGAGCACCAGTGAATTGTCAACAATTAATTGAGCTGTTTCATCTGAAATGAGTCATTAGTTCATTTCTAGATGCAACACATAGTGTTGTGCATAGCATCCTTGGGTTTTGCTCATGCCAGTGTGCAACCAGGTGGATTGTCACTCTAGTCTGTGTTCTCTAGTTCCAATTTCAAAATCGTTGGTAATTAGTCTTGAATCATGTATGTAATGCTCTGTGTGGAAACTTGCTCACAAGAAGGCATTTCATAGCCCAAAGCCACTAATGGCAGGGGATGCCAGCACAGTATTTGTACTGGTGTGTGACTCAGGCACTGTGTCTTTATGTCTAAGTGCAAGCAAGCAATGCTAATTGAAACTTGGCCATGACACACTCCAGACCTCCTATGCTCTGCTTTTGCATTCTAAAGACAGCTTCTTCATCCTGTGCTTGGTGTACAAGAGGTTGCAATATACAGTTCTTGGGGTTTTTTTCTGTGATCTGTAGGAGAGACATCCTCTTGCACAGGGATTTAAGGCAGGCCACTTGATAAGTGGTAGGTCCTCTTACCTCTTTGTGTGTGGGCTCCTTTGGATTATCACTGTCCCTTCACTTCTTTACAGGGGAACGATAAGCATGTGCCTGTCAGGGTGATTGGGAAGAAAACCCATTCTTTCTCCACGATAAAATCACTTGATTTGGTTCCAGGGCTTTGTGTTTAGTTTATTTTGATCACATGAAGGAAAAGAGCAACAAGGGGACTAGGGAATGGTGAAAGGAGAGGCTGGATGCCATTCCTTAGCTGTCACTCATTCAGCAAAACTTTGGAGCATGAGCTTGCTTTTGACGTTAGCAGTACTTTCCACCAGTTTAAAATACAGCATGCAGGTTTTCTGCTGTGCCAGAGTTTGCAATGCTCAGCACCTTCAAGATCTGTCTCAGCTGCCCTTGAGAATGACCTGGGTTAGTAGGGTGGGATTATTCAGTTAGTGGTATTTTGGGTTTATTTTCCATTTTCCTTCTTGTACAAATAAATGAAAGGAAGCTTTTATTAGGATAAAAATTTCTCCCTGCTCCCATCCTTCATCCAGGATGCAGAGTTTTCAAAGTTAATTTTAAGCATTTGAGGTAAGAATGAAATGCAGTTAATTTTAAGCATTTGAGGTTCAGATGAAATGATGTTAAAATCTTCTACCTTAAGTACCTTGAAAAGTAAAGAGAGCCATCAGGGACTTCTTGAAAAGACTCTTCTTTCATTTTATTTGTTTCTGCATGGCAGTTTCCTCCTTTGCATTGGCTGGTGATGGATATTTCAAGGATGTTTATATCTTGGTGTGGAAATACATTTTTTTGGTTAAGAAATGTGTATTTTTATTGCTAGACAGTACAACAGTACAAACATAAAATATATCTCGTGTGCATTGCTAAAAGTGTTTGCCTGAAAGGTAATAAAACAACTTCTCTACAACCAAAAATGTTGACTGGTTTGTTTGTTTTTCTTGAATAATTGGGCTACAATGCACAAATCTTAGCCAAATATTTTTTGTGTGCTCTTTAAGAGTTGTCTTCATTGCAACCTCCATAGCATTTGCATTCTTGGAGTGTCCCACTGCTGTGATACATGTTTGATGCCTGTCTTCTGTGAGGTTACAGACCTTGCTTTGCTTTCTTTTAGGTTTTCGCATCACATGATTCCTGGTCCTCCAGGCCCTCACACAACTGGAATCCCTCACCCAGCTATTGTAACACCTCAAGTAAAACAAGAACATCTGCACAACGACAGTGAGCTAATGCATGTGTGAGTCTGCCTTTCTGCTCTAGTCCTTAATGAATAAATGTTTGAGAACTAACTCTATCTGAAGAAGTGTCAAGGATGCTTTAAAAAAGTGCCTTTCATGACCTGTTTGAATTTACCTCTTCTATAACTAAAACAGAGACTGTGGGCTACTGTTTGGTAAGAGTAATGAGAAGCCATTTTTCATTCCAGTCCAGCACTTCTAAGCTGTTGGCAACAGCCATCTTGATTCAGTCATAATCATGAACCTGTCCAGTTGTGACTGGTGCTTGTGTGTGAACACATGAACTTCTGCTGGAAAAGTTCTTATCTGCAAAATTTGCTGGTAAAAAGCAGTCTTATTGCTTAGTACTCAAAGGCAAAAGACCTAGGAAAGAAAGGAGTGAGAAGCTGTTCTTCTGCCTGTGGCAGTGGTCTTTTAGGGTACCATGGATAGCCTTTTAAAAAGAGAATTGAGACAAGTTTGGAGCAGATTCACAGATTAAATGTTACTTGCTAGAGAATGTCAACCTGACATCCTCCCTGAGTATTAAACTAACAGATATGGAAGTGGATGGGACATGACCACGGAAATTCTCATTCTTACTACTTAAGTGCTACTGTAACCACAAGTTAGTAATTTTCCATTGGATCTTTTTAGGTTGAAGGCAAATTAATGCTTTTTTTCCTTCCCTTTCCCTTTCCCAACCACGTTTTAGGAAGCCTCAGCACGAACAGAGAAAAGAACAAGAGCCAAAAAGACCTCATATTAAGAAACCTCTGAATGCTTTCATGTTGTACATGAAAGAAATGAGAGCAAACGTTGTAGCAGAGTGTACTCTGAAAGAAAGCGCAGCTATCAACCAGATCCTTGGCAGAAGGGTATGTACAGGAGGGTTTGTGAGCTCTCGTGTGTGCTGCTAATTTGTGTTTCCCTTCAGCTGGGTGTGAAGGCTGACTTTCTGCTTGAGGTGATAACTGATGTACAACTATCAAATTAGCTATAGAAGATAAAACATGCAACAAAAATAAAAACAGTATCTTGATTTTCTTTTTGCAGCATTAGCAACATCATCAAATTTGTGTCTGTTCCACTTGTGTTATGGTGTCAGCATCTCAGACATGAAATACCCCCTCAGCCACACATAGAGGAAGCATTTTAATCACATTCTGGGTCCTCCTCCCTTAGGCTGGTGTCTATCAGAGCAGGAAGGCATCATTCAAAGATGAACACTGGATGCCACTGGAGATGAAACTCAAAAGTGAATATAATGTGGTCCAGGTGTAGTCATGTAAGGTGGGAGGGACCCACAGAGGTCATGTAGTCCAACATTGCACAAAGCAGATCCAGTTATATCAGGTTGCTCAGGAACTTTCCCAGCCAAGTTCTGAATGTCTCTGAAGTTATCAGCTGAGTACTGATGATCCCAGTCCATTTACCAGAGCCTTCATGAGAGCTGTATGCTTCTGTGGCATTATAGTCATGTTTTGTACTTTCCACACTCAGAAAAAAAACCTGTGCAGGCCAACTCACAGTACAGCCTTTGTCTTCTCTGCCAGTGTTATTCTTCCAAGGAAAGGCAGCAGAGGTAAATGCCCATTTTGCAGCTGACTCCCAGAAATGAGAAAAGGGGTGACTTTTTTGTATCCGTATGAGTTTGAGTAGGGATTATTCAAATTCCCAGTGAACACCTCCTTTTGGTCACTGACCAAGGCAGTATTGAGGGGCACTGAGACTCTCTGAAAACCCTGTACCTTTAAGTGGGAAATCAGTACATGACCTTAAAGTGCTCCTTTTATATTACAGTCAAAAGACTTCCCCCTCCAAACAGAGCAGAAATCTACTGGTACTTGTTCCAGTTCATGCAGTCTTCTGCTGTTGTTCTTGTTACTTCCCCTTAAAGGACATCTTGGTACTTGCCTTTTCCATGCTTTCATGCAAGTCTCTAGAATCACATATGGGCCATTTGCTTAAGAGTTGGATTTGATGATCCTTGAGAGTCCCTTTCAACTCACAGTATTCTGTGATCTGTGAACTACCCTTACAGGTGATGGCAGTCCCAGATGATTTATCTTAGTTGCGTAGTGTGTCGGCCTTGTTTTTGTGGCCTGGACAAGGGCAGTGGCTTATTTATCTTTGTTTTGGTAAGGAATCAGCCTCAGGGGTCCTTTGCATGGTTTTTCTGCAGCTTGGACTCCTCTTTTCAAGTTACTGATCTCCATGAAAGTACCTCGAATTCCACTTTTCCTGTGGTGCAAACAAGAGTTATGCAATGCAATTGCTTGGACATTAATTATTGTCAAGTGTTTTGTGTTCAGTCATTATGGTCACTATTTACCCTGTGCTATCCCAGAGGAGGAACCACCTCTGTTCTCACGAGCTGACACGGCATGCTGCGGGGCTCCCTGATGCCACAGCATTGTGTTCATTACTTTCCAGTTTTTGAATGTGCATGTAGAGAGAGTTTGGGAGTTGCAGACAGGCTGAACTGCTGTGCTCTCAATAACACATCCAACTTGCCAAGTCAAGGCAGACAAGGGCTTTAGTTTACATCCTCTGATGTGTAACCAAACAACATATTAAATCATACAAATGTGATCTGATCTGAAATATTAGTTCTGTATGTTAGTCTTGTATGAGTGTCTTAATGATTTCTTAATGATTGTTTGTCTGGTTTTTGGATTTTTTTAATAACTTCTTCTCCCCTTACTTCCCCATGGATGTTAAACAAGAAGATGCATCCAATGCTGCAGCAGTGGAACTTAATTCTAAATAAAAGGCTTTTACTCTTTCTGGTTCAGGTCTATGATAGGTGTTTCAACAAGAACAAAATTACTGGTACCTTTCCAAATGTGCAGGTTGTGACGGTTTTTTGTTTGCTTTTTTTGGGGGGTGGAGGTATTTTTAAGTACATGAAACCAGGAAATTTATTCCTGCTTGCCTACAAAGATCAATTCATGTAATTTGTAAGAATGTAGTTCTGTGATTTCTTTATCTTTGAAACTTTTGCAGTTGCCATTTCCTTTTTCAATCAGAAAGCAGGTACCTTAAAGTTTAATACTTAGAAGTTGATTTTGGAATGGGGTGCTGGTGCCCAGAAAGCCTTCTATGTTGAAGGCATTGAAAACTTGTGTCTAGTTGCTGCTTGAAACCAAGACAGCAGACCCTTCTGTCAAGGGGAGGTTGCTGCCCTTTAAAAGCAGCACAAGCCCCCTCAGTTCTGCCAGGAGCTGAAGGCTGGTTATGTTGCTGGGTTTTTTTTTTTTGTTGGGGTTTGCTTTTGTTTGTTTGTTGTTGGTTTTTTTAAGTAGTGTTGGGAGAGCATGGTTCCATGAGCAGATTATTTGGTGAGCCCTGTTTCCATAAATAATTTTTTGTCTTGCTCAAGGCACTTGGCAGTTGCAGAGCTGACAAATGCCTGAAAGTCAGTTAATAAACACAGGTGCTTGTAATTGCTAATGAATTCCATTTTTGCAGTGGGAAAGGACTGAATCAAAGTCACTAAAACACTTGCCCAAGTCATCTGTTGCCTAGGTATAGGTTAGTTCCTAGTCTAAAGGTGTGTTTATTTTGTTTGCAGTGGCATGCTCTCTCCCGTGAAGAACAAGCAAAATATTATGAACTAGCTCGTAAAGAAAGGCAGCTACACATGCAGCTTTATCCAGGCTGGTCTGCAAGAGACAACTATGTAAGTCACTCACTCGAAGGTTCTTTTTTAAAATCCACTTTCTTTTTGTAACTTCTGAAATTATTATTGTTTCTTCTTTTTCTCTATGACTTGTGGAAAGTTCTGGAGGAAGGGTTGGTGAACATACATATAACATAAACCTTATATTTGTTTTCACTTCAAGCACCCAGAAAACTTGGGATTTTGTTGTTATTGAGATGCTTCTTACGAAATTCACAGTTTTTGAGGGGAAAAAATAACATGGAAAGTTTTTTTTCCTAAGACAATTGCCAGTACTGTCTGGAAGCTCATATTGTACTGTACAGCTGTGAATTTTCCATCATTTCTACTTGATCACTTATTATCTAGAAATCTTTCTTAGACCTTGGGATGTCTTGCTTTCAAGAACACTACAAGCCCAGGAGTCTTAATGCAGACTGAACTTTAGCTGAAATTAATTCAGAATAGTCCATTTGTGCAAATCTTGTATAAGTAACCTTCATGGTAGAGCCTGCTGTTATACATAGATATATATAGGTATATGTTAAGAAGTTTTCTTACAGTTATTCTTGTTTTATAATTAAATATCAAATAGCCTGCACTGCATGGTTACATTCTGGTGCCTACAATGAGCTGTCAGTGTAGCCAAATGTGATGATGTTAAACTCAGAAGCTGCAGTCCTGAGAGACTGATCCTAACCCAAGATCTGAGCTCCTTTCTGTCCCGCCATTAGATGTGACCATCTACTGGGATAGGAAATGTACATGCTATGTCTGGCTCAATTTTCCTTCTGCATTAGGTGGACAGTAGTGTTTCTCTACTTCAGTGATGTCTTTGGACATTCAGGATTGAGGTACCTAAATACAGTGTCAACAGAAACTGTAGAAACTGGCACAGAATGGATTGACACAGAAACTATGATTATCTCTGAAGGAAATGCTGATCGTGCTGACATGCATGCCCAGTTTTGTAAGCACAGACACAACTGGAAGCCCTAGGAGCTTCTTTCTGTCTGTTTTACACAGCCAATAAACTGTCCTGATACTATGCAGGTAGGGTTTATTTCCAGTAGCCAGACTGTGTCAACAGAGCTGTCTTGAAGTATAGCTGGGAAAAAGCAGGGTCTTAGGGAAAGACTCCCTAGAAACAAAGGGGTTTTGAGTTTGTCTCAAATTTACTTGCTGGAAAATCACACAGCTTTGGAGTCTTGACAGCTCGTGCTCACTGGACATCAGGCTTTGAGATGGTCCTGTGATGTTTGGTCATGTCAGCTTTGAGAACCCTGTGTTCTGCCCCAGCCTATGCCACACGGCACAAACAGCAGACCTGCGGTTTCTTAAATGCCTTGACAGACATTTGGAGTGTGTGAAGTGGCACGTATGAGTTATCTCTTTGATGTGCTTCCAGCCTACATCCTGTGTGGAAGTATAGCTCTGACATGCTCCAGTCCTGTATGTTACAATGAAGAACTCTGCTGGCTTCCTCTTGCAGCCCTCCCCTCTGCCTCTCCAGGAATGCACACGTTCTGCAATGGTGGTCAGATGGTGATCCTAGGAGAGCACAGTTTATCACTGAAACCTTTTCAGATATATGTCATCTTGGTTTTTTCCAAAAAGTGAAATTGTATTAATTTAGCACAGGTATTACTCCGGTATTTTGAGGGTTGGAAGTAACTTAGGGGTGGTTCTTCTGTTTCACAAAACAGTACAAGTAAAAAATACGTAGTCTGGTCTCTCTTTTGATTTGCCTGGTTATTCAGGATTTTAGGAATTTAAAGAAAATGTTAAACATTGCTATTCAACTGTTGAAACTATCTTTTTCGTATGTTTTTATTACTGATACCCAAAGCAGTCATGCAAAATTTTGTGACAGACATGAGAAACACAATGTTTTCACAACGTGAGGGTGCCTGTATGTGCTGCAGTTGTCAGAAACTATCATATTTGGGAATGCTGACAACTAGTTTTCAGCCCAGACTTCTAATCCTTCACTTGTGTTATCTCATAGGTAGATCTCAGATCAGCTTTCAATTTGTTTTAGCACTTGAAGTCAGCCTGACATAGAGAATAAAACAAACTTTCCTCCCGTGACTTTTCCATGTTAACATGCACTAATGCACTTTCCTCTCTAAAAAAGTATTGCCTTGGTGCCTAAGTGATAAAGTATATTGCTGTGAGTTCTCCAGAGCCCTCGAAATGTGTTTTCCAACTTTTAGTCTTGGTCCTGATTTCAGAATCTTGCTTACAAGGCATTGCCCAGCCCTGTTGCCAGCCTTGCGATAAATAAGGACAGGAGCTTGAGAGTCAGGCAGGCCCAGACTGTCAGAGCAGAGTGAAGGCTACTTAAATTCACGTGCTAGAGCTTTGCCACAGCCAGTATTTGGAGTCCTCCCTTGCTGTCTATCAATCAGTGAGCACTGCAGGGGTTTGAGGTGGTTTCTCACATCACCTGCTGTCCATCCCAGCACCTTGCAGAGCTAGCTCATGAAAAGATGTGTCCCAGCACCTCAGCCCTTCCACTCTGAGGTCACTGTGTCTGTGACATGCTCTGTGCTGAGACATGCACCTGCCAGCCACGAGAGTGGGGGCCAGAAGATGGGCAGCAGGCTGCAGCCCTGCTCACAGCAACTGCACCAGCCTTTGCCAGAGCTCATCTGTTGCAGCCTGTCTGGAGGCTTCTTTAAAATATAGATGGAAATTATTTTTTCTTAAAACACACACAAAAAGCTTTCACTGACTGTACAGGGCAATAAAGACAAGACATATAGAGGAATATTGGTGGTGGTTATGGTGATGCAAGATGATTGAGGTTTAAAATTGTGGGTCTAAGCTGGCCTTTTGTTTCCTGACAGACTGTGTGAAGCAAGAGCTGTGGCCATTGCCACAGATGGGGGTGCAGGAGAAGGCTGAGTGTGTAGGTTGGCACGCTGTGCCCACTGTGGTGTCTCACAAAGACAGCTGCCAGGCATTCATTTGTGTTCTGCACTTCAGCCATGTTAAGGGTGCTCTGCTGTACAGTCTCTGCTGTTTGGCTATTGCAGAGTGCCGGGCACAGCCACACCAGACTTGGCTTTTGTTCAGGTATGAGCATTATCAGAACAGTTTTTGCTGGCTGGTTTGCACCTGGGGACAAGTCATGGTCATCTTAGGTACTTTCAACACCCTGTCTGCTCCTGCCATGTATGACAGTGTAAGTATCTGAATGTGTGAAGCGTTCTTGTAAGAGCCATAAATTATGATATCAACATACGTGTCATCAGATTATGTGTGAGAAGCCTTTAGGATGCTTGCGGCTGCCAGTGTTAGTTGAAAAACTGCCAGAAATTGTAATTCCATGTGGATATAAATATATGTATTGCTGATGTGCATATTTCTCCACAGATGCTCAGAGCAAACCATTGAACTAGTTAAGAGTGGGTAGAAAAGCTACCCTGAAAATAATTGGGTTTTTTCCTAACATTTTCAGTGTCCAGATGGCTTTTGCTGTGAGGTAAGTGACAACAAGAAAGTTCTGTGCATGTAATGGTAAAATTTCTTATTTTTCAGGGGAAGAAAAAGAAGAGGAAGAGAGAAAAGTTGCAGGAATCAGCATCAGGTAGGCCATGACCACCTCTTATTTGCCATTTACCTCAGGTATATTCTAGAAAACAGGGCTTGCGCTGTTTCATTTTTACAAGCTTTTATCTAACACTTGTTTCTGATGGACATTTTAAAATATTTCATTTGGAATGTAAGTTTCTGAACATGCACACAACCCATGCCTCCTTTCCCTTACACCCTTCTGAGCTGCAGTCCTGATGGCATCAACATCTTTGGCTGAACGTATGCATTGCTGCAATCACTGTCCTGTTTTACCTTTGCTTGTCTCCTCAATCAGTGTTGTATCATCTTTAGACTTAACTATGTCTCAAATACTGTGTGGTATTTTTGGACACTGGGAACTTTGCACAGACCTTTTGTAGTAACTGTATTTTTTCTCACTGTATTTTACATTTCTTTGTACACTAACAGCTGCCTAGTAGGTTGGCTAAAAGCATCAGTGAGGTCTTCTCTTTGCCTTTAAAACAGATATAAAGAAACATGCTGTTTTCCCCAAGAAAAAATGGCTGGTATAAGAACCATAAAAAAACCCAAACAACAAAACCAAAAAACACACGCCAAAAAAAATTCCATGTAACACTGTAGCAAACAAACTTACTTGGAATGTGCAAAAACTCTGTAACAGAAATTTGTTAAAGGAAAACAATCTTCTACAGGTACAGGCCCCAGAATGACAGCTGCCTACATCTGAAGCATGGTAAGAACATCTCTAAAGCTTTCCTGCTGATAAAATGAATTGTAAAATAACCCTTCTTATAAATTTTATGCAATAACATGAATTTAGCAAAAATTGCAGAACTATCATATCCCAAAGCTAATGTTACTTTGATTACTGATGGTTTTTATACCGGCTATCTAATTAGGTGTTCACCATTTCACTTATGCTTAACCATAATATTTTCAAACTGACCACACCTCACTGCCTCGCTGCAAGTCTGCCTGTGAACCAGGGATGGGTTTATTAAGCAGTGCAAGCCCTCCCAGACTGTCACAGCTTATAAGAGCAGGGTAGACGCTGACTTTGGAGCACATTTTAGGTACTGACATCAACAAGATTCTGACTGGCTGGGTACACCTTTTAGAAACAATTTATTCACCTGTATACTAACAAAACACCTGCTAAGAAAATGGGACGGTATTTCAGTTGTTTCAAGAATTTCTCCCACAGCTGTACAGTGGTATTTCATGTGTGATGCAGGTTGGGGGTTTTTGTGGTTGTTGTATTTCCAGCATGTGTTTTCTTTCTTTCTGTCATATTACCTGCACTGAGTGTGGAATGACAAGTGATTGCACATGTGCAATAACACCATCTAGTCAACTTGTGAGTGCACACAGCACCACAGCGAGATTCTAATTTCTCAGTGTCTGTGTTGGAAGGCTGGTCCTTCTCTTTCTCTCAGTGTGATGTGTTTTCTAGTACGAATGGCATTAATTTGAAATAATAGTTGCTTCTAAACTGTCTAATTAACCCAGATTGCATTTGGGAGATCCTCAAGAATTCCAGGAATCATGCAAAAAAAATTACAACTTTTCAAAATCACCTACACACTGTATCAGAAATGGGCTCTGTCCTTTCTTCCTCTGCCTTGTTTGGCCACAGGTTCCCTGTGGTATTTAAGAGTAGTCAACAAAGCAGGCTCCTGTTGGCCCTGTGCTTTGCTTGGACTTCCAGCCTGAGAAAGCCAACTGCAGGTTCCTGTGTGCAGTGTGTCAGTCAGCAGTCAGCATGATTCAAGCCTCTTCTGAAGTTATGTCATTATGCTGGTTAGTCTAAACTCGGTTAAGACAAGACTTTGGTGGTTTTTTTATTGGGTATTTTTAAAGCTGAAGTAAAGTGAAAAGGCAAAATGTGTGCTCTTTTTTCTTCCTAATAAGCAGAAGTTTTTCAGGCAAGCAGGCAAACTTGCCCTTTGCAATGTGCCTGAGTCATGCTGAGTTGAGATGTGGATTGCAGTGTTGGGTTCTGTAACCTATACAACAAATGTAGCTGTAAAATATCATTACTTAGAGCATTATACCTACTGAAAAATACAGTCCTTTAACCTTGAGTTTTATAATTGATATTTCAGCTTAGTTGCCTGGGTCCATGACTGTTGTGAATATTTTTCACTTTGATCTTGACACAGTACCAGTAGGCAAAATACCCATAATTTTATCTGAATTGATGCAGAGCACTTGATTGGGATTGGAGTACAACTAAGGTTCAAGTGACAGCTAAAAAACAGGGAATATTTGGTCCCGTGGATGCCTTACAGTCTTGCCTATGCTGAACTACTTTTGTTGGAGTTTCTCTGCGTTTTTGGTATTAGAGGTTGAACATTCTGAGTGTGGGGGTTTCTCCCTTTGACCTTTACACTCCTGCCATCCTGTGTCCTCTTAGGCTTTGTGACAGTGTGGAAACTGTTGGCAATACCTGTCTCTCTGTCTTCAGGCAATTTGTAACAGAGAGCCTGAGAAGAGTAGTGTGTTCTTCAGGGAAGGGAAAGTGTGCTGTTGACTCTGTATGTGCACGTGCAGGCAGCCTCACTAAGTGTTTCATGCCGACTGAATGATCTGCACTGGAGATGTACAGATGTGCTCTTGCTGGAAGTAGATGCACAGAACAATTTAGGGAACCTGAATCAGCCAGACTTCAAAGTAAACTTCTGAAGGTTAAGACTCTTGCCCTCTGCAAGCCTAATCCAAAGAATGTTTTGCCCACAAGCATAATATCTTACCAGGCCCACAGCAGAACTGTTGTAGTCTTTACTGGATGGAGATAATAAGTTTGGGAATCGCTTTCTTACTCGCCCGGATGGTGTAAGGAAGAGGGAGAAGGAGGGTGGGAGGTCTGGGAAGGAGACAAGCATTCTGTTATCTGAGAAGCATCAGAAATGAGTAGGTGGCAAGACCAAAGAAAGAATCTCAAGATAAGCACAAAGGAGATCAGCCAGGGCTGTAATTACGGTGATGTAAGTGAGAAGGATGAAATGGTGGGAGGGTTGTGTGGTGGGATGTTCAGAGGAAAGTAACGGAAGAGACATGCAAACAGACATGATTTAAGATACTGTGAAAGTTTTGGGTGTGGGGTTTTTGTTGGTCTTTTTTTTTTTTTTTGTCCATGAACATTCAGCAAGTAACTGATTTTTAAGGTGGACCTCTAGTCCTGCTTTTTGACTTGAGTATGATTAGAGTGGTAAAGTCAAGGTGGTGGCATTAAGTTGCCCCTTTTCCAAGGGTCGTACACAGCAGCAGTCATCTTATGGCTTCACTGCCTAGGATTTAACTGAGTTTTGTCATCTCCAACCTACTGAGTGGCCAGTTTGTAAAACACTTCAGAATGCTCTAGGAATACTGTGACCCTCTGCACCAGTCTTTGCTATATTCTGGGTTACTCCAAAGAATGTACTTCAGGAGTTGTGGAACTGTCCCAAGAAGGATTTTGTTTGCAGTTGACATGGCCCAACACACTGTTTGAAGTAGCTTTGATTTATTGAAGAATTAACTCTTATTTATTATCTTGTTTTAAAACCAACCAAGAGTGGAATTAGACCTGATAATGCTAGAAATAAATTGAGGCGAGGGTAGGGAGGGAAGGGGAAATGAAGAAAGTTGAGATTAAGGACAATGTAGAGATCACCTGTTGAGCGCCTTTCTGAAAGATGAGTGGTGGTTTTTTACTTTAAGCACAACCTTCTAGAGGATTTGTAAATAGGAGCAATTCTGTCTTAGAAGTGGAGATTGCAAATTTCCTATCCAGTCTGACTTTTGGAAGGAAAAGAAAAAGGTGATTTTTAGCATCTCATGAATATTTTGAAATCAGCAAGGAAATAGAAGGGTATTAACAAAAATTACTCATTGTTCTGCAGCATGGAAATACTTAACTTCTTATAACTTGCTCTGTACAGAACTTTAAAAGGCACATAATCCAACATATGGCAGGATGCAATTGGGAAACTACATAATTTAACATTGTGTTTTGGCGTATCTTCAAGGGCTAAAAAGAGTGATGGAGAAGCTTAATAGACACCTGAAAACCTGAGAGAAGTATATTTGTGGCTTGCAAAATTCCATGACAGTTAGTATCTACATTAACAAACTTTCAAAACCAAGAAAACTTGACTTTGCAATCAGAAGTACTTAAAAGGATCAGATTAAAACCATTTAACTTTGAACAATGAATTATCGTAACATTTCTAACTTCCTACATGGAAATCGGAGCCAAATTTCAGCACAGAAGTGATTTTTGGGCAGGAATTTATGACTGGATTATGTTTTCCCTATTACTTTAAAATAAAATGGAGTGAGGCTGTGGAAGCGGACTATTAAGTGGACCAGTCCACAGCCAGAATAACGTGGAGAAGAAGTGTCTGATGACTGTGGTCATGGTCCACCATGGGTTTCTGGCCAGCATCTGAGAAAAGAGATTCAAAGAGGATGTGGTACCTTCCTTTCTGAGGCATGTTTTCAAACCTGGCTTGTCCAGTGCTCTTGAAATTGCTGCTGGAGTAGTTCAAATTGAAACAAATGCTCCACCCCTTCCCATAGGTCTTGACTACTCAGAAGCTTTAAACAGAGCCTGGAGAAATTGCATAGAAGTTAGTCTCTGTGAGAATGTGTATGGTGATGGTGGTGCAGACATTTCTCTTGATTTGCTTTAAAAATTGTTTCCTCTGCCACCTGTATTTCCCTATTCCCTGTTTTGCCCATGAATAGGTGGCCTTTAGGTAAGACGGACAGAATAAGTAGAAAATTTTCTGGATTGAAATATTTGTATTATTTCAGATAGGCATAAAATTTCCAGAGAAAACTAGTATAACCCTGCATAGAAAATGAGTATAGCCCTCAGACAGATCATGGCTTGGATTGAAATGGACCTCAGAGATTATCTAGTTCCAGTGCCTCCCCACCATGGCCAGGGACACATTGCACTAGATCAAGTTACTCAAAGCCTCATCAAATCTGGCCTTGAACACTTACAGAGATGGGGCAACTTCTCTGGGCCTCAGCACCCTCACATTAAAGTATTTTTGTCCTAGTATCCAATCTAAACCTATCCTCTGTCAGTTTAAAGCCGTTCCCCCTTGTCCTATCACTACATAAGAAGTCCCTCTCCAGCTTTCCTGTAGGCCCCCTTTAGGAACTGGAAGACTGTTACAAGATCTCACTGGAACTTTTTCCAGGCTGAACAAGTCCAACTCTCTCAGCCTGCCTGCAGAGGAGAGCTGCTCCAGCCCTCTGAGTGTCTTTGTGGCTTCCTTTGGGATCAGTCACACAGGTCCATGTGCTTTTACTGTTGGGGACCCCAGAGCTAGAGCACTACAGGTGGAGTCTCACCAGAGCAGTGCAGAGGGGCAGAATCCCCTCCCTTGTTCTGATGGCCACGGTGCTTTGGATACAGCCCAGGATACAAGTGACTTTCTGGGCTGGGAGTGCATGTGGCTGGGTCTCTTCCACCAACACCCCGAAGTCTTTCTCCACAGGGCTGCTCTCAGTCCATTCTTCACCCAGCCTGTATTTGTGCTTGGGATTGCCCTGACACAGTTGCTGGACCTGGCACTTATCAAACTTCACGCAGTTTGCACAGGCCACCTCTCAAGCCTGGCCACGTCCCTCTGGTTGGCATCCTGTCCCTCCTGTGTGTCCCCTCCTGCAACTTAATTCTGACCTGACATTGATCTTGCTGGGGTGAAAGGCAGAAGTCCTCCTCTCTGGCAGGCTCTCTGACATCAAGGAAAAGGTCAGTAGAACAAACCCGAAGAGAAGTCACGGCCCCATTGCAGGTGGCAGGTACAGAGAGGCACTGACACCTGCTGGGAGATGTGCAGCAGAGCAGACCCAGGTCCCTGCTTCCCTTTACCATCCTGGTGGAGGTCCCTGGGAAGGGAAGGGAAGGGAAGGGAAGGGAAGGGAAGGGAAAGCTATTTTCGGTGCAATCACAGCCTATGGGGAGGGTAAGTGAGGGTGGTAGCAAAGCATAGGTTTTCCAAATTAAAGACCACTTTCAACTAGACAATCAGCATAGATATGGGATTAGAGAAGTAAGAAAAAATGTTAAGGATTTTTGCAAAGTAAGTGCAGCGTGGTCAGTTATAAAGCTGATCTTCAGCTTCATATTTTAAATTGACACTGACAAATTGAAAAAAAAAGGTAATTCAGGAGGTGAATCTATGTGTTTGTTTGTTTGGAGACACTCAAGTTGCAGAACCTACTGTGAAATTAGTGATGCTTAATGAAGTTTGAACTTAACCACATTTACAAGCAATTAAAATAAACCCTTATTGTTTCACTTCTGAGGTGTTAGCAGTAGGCGGCTTGGGCTAAAATGAAGGAGAGCAGTGGGACAACTATTGTTCTAACTCTTCCTGTGGGACAGGGTGGGGACAGGGAGTTGACTGCTGGTGCACCATTCTTCTCTGGATAAAAACGGTGGATTTAGTAAACTCACCACCAGACTGAGAAGTCTAAGGTCATGAGAAAAACTCTGTAGAAACAAACTGTTTCATAAATAAGATGTAAGGTTTTGAAATGTCGTTTCATTTCCAGTTGGAAGAAAACTTCAGAATTTTAGAGTTTTTCTCAGGTCTGCATTGCAGTTTCACTTTTTTTAGTGTATTTACATGAAAATTTTAAAAATTAGGTTTTGATACTGTGTTCCTGACCAGCTAGAAAGCAAGTTTTTATGACTGTCAAAGTCTTTCCCATTTGTTTCTGGAGACTAAACTTAGGTGAATTCTGTCTTCTAGTTTCAACAGAATTGTATTCAAATGCAATTCTGTGAAAGCTTAGCAAACCATCACATATCCTAGCAGAGTTTTCCTTCCGTTTGCCTCTGATTTTAGAGACTGTGATTAAAGAGGTCTTCTGATATACATGAATGCAAATCTAGCCATCCTGAAGACAAAACTACACAAAAGAACAGAACAAAACCAAAGAGCCTTAACCATGATGTTGCAAAAGTCACTGCTAATAGAGCAAACCTTGTCATACCAGTCAGTCCTCTAATCCTCTACTTCAAGAATTTTTTATGCATGTCATCTTTTAAATCTCTGACCCTTTCCCTGCTTGTTAAGACTGTACCATATAAACAGTTTTGAAAACTTGCAGACTGGAAAGCCGTACAAATAAGGAAGCTCCTGGCACAGCCAGCTGAAGCACCACTGTCTGGCCAGTTAATACATGAGCCTGGCAAGTCAATGAGACATTATAGGCTTTAGTGAGAGTTTTCAGCTCCTCCTTCCAGTGATAGGAGCAAATGTTGGAAGCATTTATGCAGTGAAAGCGTCATTGGCACAGGAATGTAGTGTGTGAGCAGGGTTAGAGACAACTGAGGAAAATGGTACCAGCGACCATCTCGGAATTGATGTTCTTGCCACAGGCATCAGTAGGATCAGGGGTTGAAGAGAATTAAGTAGGTTTAAGTGAGCAGAGAGACATAATTTCTGAAGTTACTTCTTCCTTGCAAAAGTTACAGGATATGTGTTCCCTCATTAATATTAAGGTGTATCGGAGTTAAACTCAGGAGTTATGAGAGCCTTCTGTCCTTCATCTCAGGGATGCCTGAAATTGCACGTGGTAAAATATTACTGCCAAAATAACTACACAGAATTGGTTTCTATGGTGTAAAGGCAAATGCACAAGCTAGGTGGGACTACATTTTGATGAATAGTTGGTTTTCTTCACATATGTGTCTTTTGAGGTACGCAGGCTTCCTGTTGTGTATTTTGGACCAGTAGAGATTTTATGATGAGTTAATTGCATCAAAGTGAAGTTGGTATGTTTAAATTCTGTCGTGGTTTCTGTGAATTGTTGTCTTACACTTGTAGTGTTGCTCTGTGAATGCCTGTGTGTAAAAGTGTTTATGGAAGCTCAGGAAGATATTCAGGTTACATCTGACTTGCCTTTGGTTTCGTGGAAGCAACTATTTATATTATTCCTTGTATCAGAAGATATAACTGTTGAGATTATCTTTCAAATAGCGTAATTTCTAACCTGTGTTTAATTGTGACAGAAAAAAATTATCTACAAAGGAAACTGTACCTGTGTTAATTTTTTCTTCTGAAAGAATTTTCACATTGCTTTACCAATATCTCATGTTCTTCCCTGCTACAGCAGGTGAAAACTGAAGTAGCAATTTTAGTGCCCCTAGTTCTCAGTCTAGAAAACAAATAGTTTTAAAAATAGTCTTCTGAATATTTATTATATGCCATAAAGATACAGAAAGGAGACAAGCCTGTTTCTTCCTCCCTCTTTCTCACCTTTAGTATACTGTTCCTCTTTAAGAAGCTGCTAGAGACAGCTGTCTAGAGGCAATCTGGTTTTTATTATAAACATGGAGCCTCTCTCCCCTCCCACCCCCAACAGGAAAAACATGTCTTGTGTCTTCCAGTAAGATAATTTTAAAGATTCTAGCTCAGTGATAGAGCTTGTAGTTTTGTGCTGCCTACACTGGGGGCCTTTGATAAGAGCCACACCTGCTTGGCATCATTGCCGTCAGCTGTGCAAAATGGGAACCCTAAAATACCTGGGTGTTTTCCATGCTGAAACTAATCTGCTCTGGAAGAGGTCTCTGGCTTGGGAAGGCTGGGGGAGGAATATTCCTGCTGCTTATTTAATGCATCTAGCTGAGGTCAAACCATGAGGACAGAAGTTAGGATTCCAGGCTTCACCTGTAGTCAATGGAGAGGTATTTTCAGGGGCAGTTAATTCAGGGCATTTAAAACAGAGTGAATAATTTGCAGTCAGTTACCAACAATGGACCAAGGTTAAAAGTAGCAAGAGGGATGGAGGAGTTGGAACAGACCAAGAAAACATTCATACTAACAGAGTTTCAACATGGCAGTATCTGTTACAGTTTTAGGGTACAATTTTATGTCATTTCTTTGGATACAAAGGCAGCTTAAAAAGTTTCCTCTGCTGCCTGCTGGTATCCAGCTCTTGCAGAGAGGGTTTATTCCTGTCTCCCGTAGGTCTCTCCATCCATGTTTTGTAACAGCTTGTGGGACCCTGCAGCAAACTGGATTACTAAAATGACTGGGGTTTGTTGGGAGGTGCTTTTTTTGTTTAGAAACAACAAGGGCTGTGGAGTGTTTGTTTGTGTTTGCCCTGAACATCTCAAGGATCTGGTTTGGGCTAAACCCACAAACCATGGCACAGCTGGGCAGGAAGAGGAGCAGACTGCAATACCGGCATCTATCTGCTTGTGCCTGAAACCCTCTCCAGCTCTGGTGTTAAAGAAAATACAGAGGGACTTCACAAACAGCATGAACCACCCTGAAAAATAATGACCTGGTTTTGCATAGCTGGAATATTGAATAAACTGGCAGTAAGTCGAACATGTTCATTTTGGACCTATAAAGAAAATAACAGTTTCATCTTTTGGGTCCCTGAATTTGCCATGTTGTTTGAAGTACCAGATTAACAGATGGGTTTGGAGATTAAGTTTTTTCTTTAAAAAAAAATACATGTAACTTCCTGTTATATGTAGTCTTGTCTCTTCTTAGAACTCTATCCAAACAATGTGATAGGGAAAGGTGTAGAAAAAAAGTACTTAATTTTAAATGTTTAATATCCCTTGCCCTCTGTGAAGGGTTAGGTATTTCTTTTACCATACTTATTCCTGTACTGACCCAGACACTTGACTTTCTTCAATAACCTTTTCTGATTAGCATGACCTGGATGAAGCTGCATAATTCTCTCCCTTGTTCTAGAAAAGTTAAAAGACCAGAGGAGAGCAAGACCTTTACGGACCCACCCTGCAATCCATCTCATTCCAAGCACAGAGAGGACTTCAGATCCCCTTGTGATCCCCTCAGCCACTGAGCCCAGGCTTGCTAAGAGACTTTAGTTTTACTGTAGCAATTCCTGAATTATAGTTTTTTCACTTAAGTAGTAAGACTTTTCTTTATGAACTGCCTTATTCTTGAATCTTATGTCTGTTTCTTCCTCGAGGTGTTGATTTCTTTTTCTTTTTTCCCTTTCCTCCTGCAGTCAGATGTACACTGCAAATGGCACAGACAGTGCCTCCTATTGTGGCTCAGGCTCAAGACTTCACATATGTAAAATGTGACTTGCAGCACTTTCTTTGAAGCCTAACCACAGCCAGGGAGCTGTAATTGCAGTCTTTGATTTGTGCCGACTTCACTTGTGGATTGGGCTTTGCTAGGGCATGCCTCGCCTGGCGAGACTTCAGCTGCAGCCCCCCAGTGAAGCCTTAGATGTGGGAAGTCTTCAGTCTCCTTAGCACATGCCTGTGGTTTCTTGAAAAGAATCCTGATTTGACCTGTTTTATATCTGTAATGCAACACCATCATCACTCGTATTTTTTAGGTATTATTTGGTTTATCAGCAGTAGAAGCAATTTCCAGCGTTTAGCCTTAAAGTGCAGCAGGGGAAAGGCTGGGTTCTAGATGCTGTTTTCAGGATAGCTACTGTGTAATTTGCTGCACTGTTTGGAAATAAAAATACGTGGGGCTTCCCTCTGCCTGTCCCCATCTAGAATCACTGTGGTGTCTGCAGTGTCTCTAGAGGAGCTGAGCATAGTTAGGAGCTATGGAAAGGAGGCAGGCGCTGCAAAAGCTGCCTCTGGATTGAGAAAGAAGCAATGGCCACTGTTGGGAAAAGCTGAGGGCCAGAGCAAGGCCACGGTCGTTATTTTAACCTCCTGACATCAAAGACAGCTTGCTGGTAAGGGAAGGGGGGAGGAGGCAGGGAACCATCTCAACAGAAGAGCATTTCATTTCCTTCAGTGAAGTAGACATTCCTGGCTGCTAATGGGGAGTAGCTCTGAATCACAGCGCTTGTATCAGACTGCTGTGAACTACTGGCCTGGCGCCTCAAGGCCATTCCTCAACAGGAAGCTGAATGTTTTCATGTAAGACTGAGAGGAAAACCTTCCCAGGAAGAGCAACCTGGACCAAACCTTTGAAAATCCGGGATGAAAAGGCACAAAATAAATATAAAGCTGCAGGGTGCTCTCCCCAGTGTTTCTCTGCTGTTTGCTTGGCCTCTCTTTCGTGCTCCTTGGAAAGGTAGAGCCCTTCGTAGTTCTTTGATCCGCACGTGTTACGGAGCACTGCGCTACTTTATAAAAAAAAAGGGCAGGAAGCTCAGGAGGCTTTTTTTAGTTGGGACATGGGCTGGTTTTATGAGGAAATAGGAACTGAATTAGTCAATACAGACCACCTCTGTTGAAACTGCTGGTTTGCCAGTGGACTTCTAGCTGTGCTGTTTAAGAGGCCTCAGTGGCTTTAAATGTCTCTTTGTGGCTACCAGCAGCAGGTGTAATTTATTCCTTATGTATCAGGGATGGCAGTATTTGGGTGACAGGGGAGTCTGCATCAAATCTAAGCTATACAGAGAAGTTGGCTATAAATTCACGCTGGTCTTTTCTACCTCAGTCTGCAGCTAAACTTAAGTGTCCTCAACTTTCCTTTTCGCTATAGCAATAGCCACATGGATATTGCCACTCTGATAAGGAGTCAACTTGTTTAGTAAGATTTTGGGGGCCCAGCTTATGCTGATTAAAATCAAAGGGAACAAAATCAGTTTTAGAGGCCTTCCGTCCTGGACTACATGAGGCAGTGTAACTCCTTAACCAGGAGCTGCCACGCTACCCAGCCACTATGAGTGAAACACTTTGTGTTGTAATGGTTTACATGGAAGCTGCAATAGATGGGAGGTGGGTGCTCAGTTATAAATGGCCCTGATTTAAATACTGTTGAAATGTAATGTAATGTAAAATTTGCTGACTAATTCAGCTTGTGGCTCTTGCAGGCTTTAGCAGTCTATCTATCATGATTAGTCTGAAAGAAGTTTTACTTGTGGTTTAAACCATTTCTTCATAAACTTTGTTCTGTCTTGCCCTGTGTGACTCAAGGTGCTGGCACTGTATCTTCTTTATGTGACTAAGCATTCTGTGTTTCTTCTGGTGAAAATTCGGTTACCTTCTCCACTGAACTGCATTCTTGTGCTAATTTTGATCACTCTCAAAAGCTTTGCTCATTGAACCTTCTACTTGTTTGGCAGTTGAGTAGTACATGGAGACCTAGAGGTTAATGTTGATTTTTCTGAGATACCAATAATCCCCAAACAGTTACTGGAGAGCATGTGTCCATGTGTGGAAAAATGTCTGACTCGTTAAGAGAGATTTTGGGTGGAGATGCTGTTATAACCCACTTGTCTGGGTCAGAAGGGCAAGGGTGATGGTTGAGTTGGCAATTTCATAAATCAGCTGATGTAACCCAGAGACCTAGTGAGGAAAAACTGTTCCTCTCTGGATGAGCAATTCCTATTAGGCCTGTACTGTGGCCATTTCACATGCTCTAAGAATATAAATCCTTCCAAGATCTAGTGAACTTTAATGCTAGGGAGGAGGCCCATGGTTCTTACACAGCTGGAAGATGTTCCCTACCCACTGAAGAGCAGAACAAATCCTCTGCAGTCATGAGGATGGACGGTAGAATCAGTGTTCACACAAGCCTCATCCACCACATTCCTATGCCAAACTGCTTGCAGAAGACAGCATTTTTTCATGTCTGCAGGGAGTAGAGCTTGAGGCTCTGAAATAGAGGATTAATTGACCTCAACCACTGCACTGCAGTACTAAAGCCCGAGGATGCCTAATTTTGTAATGGTATCTGGGTCAAATGTTGTAGATAAATGAAATCCACTACAAAAGGGAAGTACTTCTGTAATATGCTGGATGTTTAAAACCCCACCTTCTAGTCAGTATCTCTTTACAATCCAAAGTACTTTCCATAAATATGGTTGCAAACATAAAGCAAAATCAAGTAGTAATAAATTCTGCATTTAACTTTGACATTGTAATGCACATTCCACTAATACAGTTGTAAGAATTACAATGACCCATCACCAGCATGTTTGAAGAATTTTTTTAAGGGCTTCAGATAGTCTTTATCATTCTCTCTCTGTCTTCCCCCTCTCTTCCCTGTAGGTGGGAAAAGAAATGCTTTCTCAACTTGCAAAGCAAAGGCGGCGACACCAGGACCCCTTCTGGAGATGGAAGCTTGTTAAACCCTAGGTGTGTCCTTCATCCGCACAGACCGCCCCCAAGGAGTCTGTCCAGGATGTCATTCACCCTGATGTCACTGCTAGAGACACTGAATCATAAAGACAATCACTGCCAAAATCCTTCACTATCACGAGGTCCAGCCCCGATATAAATAGAGCAAATGAGCTCCTGGGTCAGCAGAGCAGCTTTTGTCTTCACCTCTGCCTTGCACTCTTAAGCCCCCATCTCATCTGTGTCCATATTGAGTCAGCAAACACAGTAGCATGGCTGTCTCTGCCTGCTTCAGCCAGCAGAATAACGTAGACCACAGCTGCCCCATACAGCATATCAAGGAATGGAATTTGCCTGGACCAGGATGACACGCTCAACCTTCTTTTTATTTAATGGTGCGACAGGATCAATTTTGGTTTTAGCTTTTTTTAAGAAACTTGAATGCTTTTATATTTTAACTTTAGTTTGTAATTTCTTTGGTGTATATTTTACTAGGTATGAGCTTTTAAACAAGTGTCGGAAATCTGAAATACTTTTTAAATAAAAGGAGTTTTTCTTTTTTTTTTTCTGCCAGAGGAAAAATCTGTATGGAAAAAAGGTGGCTGTTTTGTTAAACTATTTGTAACAAATAGTGGCCTCTCAGTCTATATAATACAGTGTCCTATAGAACTAAATAAATGTAACAACAGTCGGCTGGTCAGTAGACATGTTAGTCTTGCATCATCTACTCTGTAAACATAAGCAATACATCCAGCAAATCTGACTGCAGTGAGTTCTCCTTCTCACCCATTCCCCTTCTCCTTGTAAAAAGCCCAGCACTTGAATTATTACTTCTATTGTTCTGTATTTGTATCTGTTTTTGTTAGCCTGTTAGTGGGATTTTATGCCAGTTGTTGAAATGAGCATTGATGTACCCATTTTTTAAAATAGTAAGGCACAGCCTTTGCCAAAAATACTGTCAACCAATTTTTTTTTGTCATTCCAGTTTGAGTTAATGTGCTGAGCATTTGTTTTTTAATAAAAGCTTTGTAATAAAACTAAAGATAACTGTCTTTAAAATTGGCTTTAAAAAAAAAAAAGGATGTTTTTTGCTAGAATCCCTCGAAGGCAGAAGCAAGCTCAGGAAGGCACAGTCACTTGTAAGCTGAAGACTTCTGGCTCAGTCTTCTGTTGTAGGAAATGCAATGCGTCTGTTTATTCACCTGAAGTGATTTTGGAAAATGACTTTTTCTTTGAAAAGTGAGCAGAAGTCTCAGTTCCATACCAGAAATAAGGAATGGGGAAGGCTCAATGCTGCTCAGTTAGCTTTGGCTTAAGTGGAAGTACTAAGGATCCCTCCATCATCATTTTCCCAGCAAAATCTAAGGGAAGGGGGCAGTGGTTTTAAGCTGATGAATAGGAATATGGATTTGCTTCTCTCTGGATGTGGTCCATGCCCACACAAGAGGTAGAAGCCTACAGTTAAATTTCTTGTAGCTGTATAAATTATTGCAGAGTCAGGGACTGAAGCTGGCTCAGAATCAGCTGTGCAAGGTCTGGTTTCATAGTCAGACATCCAGAGCTGGCATGGCCTGCCTACTGCCAGTGGTGCCTGGGAGATGTTCCTGCCTCACTTCTACTGAGGGACTTAAAAAACCCTAGACACTGGAACCATAGATAAACTACTCCACTGATCTGTGAGTAGAGAAGAAATATTATGAACTGTACATTGAATCAGCATTCTTTGTATTCCAGCTCCCAAATCTTGTTTGGTATGACTCTGGACTGAGTCAAGCTTAAGCTACAAGAAATTACATCGGTCAGTTACTGCCTAAGGAAGCTTTGGAATTGGATTGTTCATAAATGACCCTTTAACTCAATTGCATAAGAAGTTTCATAATTAAAAATGTTATAAAACAGCTTTCTCTTAAACCAGTGTACACTGCACACATGCCCAGTTTTATGGCTGTAACCAGCATATTAGTTCTTGCAATATTTAGTTCTAGCAACTAGTGATTACGTTAAAAAAAAAAAAAAAAGAAAAACAAGTGACCAGGCTCTCAGATGGCAGGAGAAAATATCTCTTGAGAATAGCAACTGTATACTGGAGTTTTGCAACACTTGGCTATGTTTCCATTCAATTATCCCAGCCTTTGCTGGAAACCTGTCTGGCTTTTGGTTTGGGGTTTGGTTATGTTTTTTGAAGGGGAAAAAAGGCAAGTACTTAGTGCTGTAATTGTTCTAAATCAAGGATTACTGCAGTAGATCTGCAAATTACACGTTCCAAAGACAACAGTTCTTTTTAGGACTTTATAAAACATGACTACTTCATTTAGATTTTTAATGCCTATTTAAAAAACCATTTACCCATTCTGAAAAAAATTGTTCCCAATGGAAGCGTTGGCTTCATGTAGCACGTTGTCCCCAGTACACTGTTGTGAACAGTTGCTTGCCTTAAGGACGAAAGGTCCTTCAGCTCTAATAGTGAAGAAAAAGAATTTGGGAGCTAAAAATAACATCTCTGCTGTTAACATACAGTGAACAAGCACCATGTGTTGGGCTCATTCATAGATCAAAGACCTTTCACATACAGCAGCTATGGGGAAGGTTAACTAATATGCAAGGCTTAGGATGCTGCCATAAGAGCACCTGAAACAGAGTAACCCCACTATCCCAGAATGCCCCCTGTGGCTTGGGTCTGTGTCCACTCCTGCCCTCCCCTGCTAATTGGCATTTGTTCCTGTGGGACCTAAAGAGCCCTCACTGTACTGTGCCAGCTTGTCAGTGGAGACCGATGAGCTAGTAAAGACAGCCAAGTAATGATGGTGCTACTCCGGCAGTAAGACTAGGTCTAAATCCTTGTGAATGGAACAAATTATTCCAGATGAGACCCAAAACCAGCACCTAAATTCCTGATGTGCAATTCAGGCAGACATCAGAATCTAACCTTGTCTCTTTTGGGTGCCTGAGGAGATGATTATCCTGTGTTTCCCATAGCAAACATCTTCAAAGATTTAAATGCTCCTACCTAATGGCTGAGTTAATTATCCAGACACTTCTGTACAAGCATTCACAAACCACTCTCTGCCCCCACACTTGGTTCTGTGCATGTACAAAAGCAGTTCTTGCACGGATCACAGCACGGGTAGTCTAGTTCACAAACAGAGCTATCCCAGTACCTAGGAAACACAGCCTTCCCCCTCCCCTCACCAAAACAGCAGACACAGAGCAGGGGAGCTGAGCCAGGATTATTTACAACTAATCAGGCCAACATCACAGGATGGGCTGGCTCCTCAGCCTTCTGGATCACCTGGACCAGAGCCATTTTCCCTGTGTTACATAAAAAAACAATGCTTCAGCTAACTTTGGCTTCTTACGCAGCAAGTGATGACAGATTCACTAGTTGTGCTTAGAGGGACTCACCAGCTCTACTGAATTATCTTCTGTTGTCGTTTCCGCTTTGGATTAGGCAACAGAAATGGCTGTAGCTTAGTTGTACAAGGGATAGCTGGGTGGCTGGCTCAATTTGCAGCAAATGTAGGACCTTAAGGACCCAATCCTTGCTCCAGGCTCTAGGACAGTAGAATCCACAGCATCAGTTGTCTGCACCCCTTTGAAATCACTACAGTGCACAAGGCTTCGAAGCAACCATTCCATTTCCTGGTGGACTCCTGCTCTGATCTATGTGGCAGCTAATTAGGCTAAAGCAAGACTGGCAGAAAATGAAGGACACTAGTGAGACTTAAGAAATGCCCTGTAACCTCTTCCATAAGGCAACTGCAATTTTTTTTCCCTTCATTTTTCCATTCAAGGGGATTAACATGCAAGGAAGCCTCTCCTCCAGAATAAGGACCTAACACAAAGTAGAGGGGAAAGAAGTAAGTCCACAAATAGCCAGAAGTCTGTCAGCTGTGAATACATTTCTCCTAAGTCAGGTCAGTGAAGAAAACTACTGGGCTAAAAAGGAAGTCAGGCAAAAGGAGAAGCTGTAACAGGAAAATGGTTGGCTATAAACACATCCCAAGATGAAACCAAAAACCTAGAAAGTGTGCCCAAGCACATTCATTTCTCCACGACACATCAGGAAGAGAAACTCTGGATTAATGTATGAATTTACCCTTTGAGTCTCCTCATAGATATGAAACTTAGGTTTAGAAAGCCAAGTAAGCAAATGGGCATTTGCCCAGGAAAAGGAACATATGTGCCAGAAATAGGGGAAATGAACCTCTTAATGACCAGTTTTTGGCCAGGTCAAAACAAGGACTGAAATACTGCTCCCCATCCTCCCAGATAAACAGTCAGATCTTCGAGCCATGGTTTTTAAACGATGTCTTCCCTTTGGCTGGGACACTCCTCCTGCAACAACCATACCTTCACTGAATCACAGCTGTCTGCTTGGCTGAGATAAGAGTCACTGCATACCTGTTCTGGGAACCTTAGAAAACCAAGGTTTTCTTCTTGTGAACGATGTTCTACAAACTACATTTTGATAAACTCACCCATCCCACCTTCCAGAAATCCAACATATTCAAATAAGCAACAGATTCATTAACCTGTCAGCTATGGAAAATTAGCATAAACCAGCAGTGCTAGGAGAAAAATTTCTGCTTTATACTAGAAGACCAACTCACCCAAGAAGTGGTCTATACTCTTCACTGTGCTGAGAAAAGGTAACTGACATAAAATCTTGAGCACAATAAGAAAAAAATAACATAGTCCAAAACTTAATGATGGTCAGAAGAGTTACTTGGAGAGGCCATTCTTTGAATTTGTACAAATTTCCTAGAGCTAGGCGAAGTGGCTAAAAAAGTCCTACAGGATATCTATTCAGCTGAGTTAGGACAGCTCTGTGTTTTAGGACAGAGAGAAAAAGCCACAGAAACAAGGACTCAGATCTTGACAAAGCAAAATGCTATAGAAGGATCACTTTTTCTTGGCACCTGCCAGTGAAAGCAAAGTGCTGGGTAACAAAAGAGGAAACAGCACACATCACAACATGGCAGTGACTACACCCCTTCACTGAAAAAAAGCCCAAGATGGACAAGATTCTTACATTCTAATTGCTACTTTTGCTATCCTGAAATATTTTTTCTTTTTACTCTTCTCTGTGAAAAGTTTAATTTTGTCATGATTAACATAAACAGCAACAACATCTTTCATTCTACACTCTATTAATCCTAAATTAATAGGCAGTAATCATATTTGCAAGCAAATCATGTGACAGAAGAGCCACTGCTTTTTTTTCTGTAAAAGACATGATAGCTTCAAACTATACTCAACTTTTTATGACAATAATCTGAAAGAATTCACAATCAAAACACCTTAATCTAATAACCCCCAACAAATTTAACCATGAATGGTTTTAGCCACTGTTTGAAAATTCAAATTTTATATGGCAGATTTTACATATGGTCAAAGTTTCCCTTTAAGTGGGACCGGTATAACTGCATGACCCAGAAATAAAACCACTCACAGCACTTAGTTAATCACTGAGCAGTCTAATTCTGCCTATACTGCTACTCTAAAGTAATGACTACCCATATTTAATTGTTCCGTAAGTGTGAATTTACTGAAATTGCATACTGAAACTGAATTGCAAGCCGTTTCTCAATATTCAAGCAGTTTATTCCCTTCTTCCTCTAGTCCATTTGATTTCACTTCTACTCTAGAGTTCCTCCCTCCTCCTCTTTCTCTCTTGTTTTTGACTGACTGCTCTTGGCCTGTCCTCATTGGCAGAAAGACATCCCTGCTGATGGAACAGCTTTGCTAACTGCTCTCACCCACTCAGAAGTAGTTCCACCATTCCAATGATGTGGAAATGCTGGATTTCCTATGAGTCCAAAAAAGTGGACTTAAATCTAGCACAGGTCTAATACACTGCATTTTCATTCTGTCCAGTTTGGAAATAAATGCAATTTGAAGGAAGAAAGGGGAGAAAGACTATTTTCTAGCCAAGTGAAGGAAGAATTTCCCTGCATATCTGTTCCCCAAGCACATTTGAAGGATGGTACTTCCTTAGCTCCCAGGTATGTTGTGACGATCAGATGCAATTATATGTAACTCGCGTAAACCACAGACAGAAGAACTAAGGGATATTTTAAATGAGATGCATACAACTACACTATAGGTACAGTTATCATAACAGCAACCACACAATTATATAAACATGGAATATACTGTATCAACCAAAATTCATAGAATTCTTAAGCTCACCTTACTCCAGCCATTGTCTCACTAGCTTAACCCTTTGCCATTTTTGGGCAGGAGTTAGCTCACTTTCAGAGGCAGTGGCAAGGAAACCCAGAGAGAACAGTGAGAACAAACCACAGAGAAAGCTGATGGGCATGGATTTAAGAGTTTCACCTGAACTATCTTCTATTGGGCACTGCTGCTATTGTAGCATTTACCCTGCCATGACCCCAGGGAAGTGTGGAGAGACCCACACTTAGGCTGAGGGTATAACTAAGCAGAAGCAACAGCTCACAGAAAAGATGAGATGGAAAGGTACAAACGCCAGTTCCAGCTACTCATCACTCCCAGCTGAACAATGAAGACTCGGCAGGACTTTCTCATCGGTCCCTTTACCAGATTTCATCCAGTTTCTTTTAGACATTGTGGCCAATACTTAATTAAATTAAGTGATATGCAGAAGACAACTCCTAACCAGGACAGAAAAGCCTGCCACTTTCTTCACAGTATACAGTAGTTGGGGTTGAAGGATGTCCTTGCTAATTCACATCTTGAAATCTCTCCTACTCAAAGGTGTCTAAAATCCACTAACACTTGCTGGATTTCCAGCTGCCAAATATCAAACTTTGTTATTTCTCTCCCATTCCCCAGCAGATTCAGCAAGTTCTCCAAAACAACTTCCTTGCATTCAGAAATTGGAGAATATAGCACTCCTTTTAGATTGACTTTAAGATTTTATTTCCCAATTTCAATACAAATACATTGTAAGGCTATGTGCCTGTGTACTAGCACTATTCTCATAACATGAATGACATGAAATTCTAAGTTGAACTGATACCAGCAGTAGCTAAGCCCAGAGTTATCTGTCACTAAAACAGTTAATTCCCTAAAAACACAATAAAAGCAAATTTTCAAAGCCATAGGTTTCACCAGAAACTTTCCTCCTTGTAATGTTAGAAATGTCTACCACTGTGGAAAAAAGGCTTTGCTAAAAAGCAATGAGCCTGTGGGTGAAGACAGTGCCAATTGTATGATCATCTGACATACTCATTGTTTACCACTATTATCCCCTTCCACTGCTACTTCAAATATCACATGTCAACAGGCTAAGCAATGATTTCAGCTGTAAACATATCAAAACAGTCTTTAGAATATAACTCTGTCTTTGAGGTAAACTATATGTTCATCATTTAATCTATGACAACCAAATGTCCTTACAAATTTAGATCTAAGTAACAATACTGGCTTCAGTTCATAGATTCGCTAGTAAGGCGTCAACTTAAGCAACAATAGCTTTCAGTCTTAGCCAAAAATAAAATGCTAAGTCTCTAGGAAAGAGACTCAGTTTTAAGTAATGCTTTTGTTTAAAGCAATGAAAAAAAAATGGTATCAGGAAAACCACTTATGTAAAATTCATATAATCTTCTCCCTGTCCCCCCACATTCTCTCCTATTAAAAGAAATATCCTCAAGCCCATCCTCAACCTTACACTTCACACACACTGCCATTTTCCTAAAAGTGCCCTGACTGGTTTCAGAATCCACAGCCTCATTCAAATCAGCTCTCTCTCAATGAACTATTTCCCTGCAGTCTGTTTCACCCATGCTCCTCCTCAAAGATTCACAGAAGTCTTTTAAGGCACTTAAAACATTATTTGGGTGTCCACTGCTCACTCTCTGACACTGATGTCATGGAAGCACTCAGAAATCAATCCATAAGCAGATGGGATAACCCTTTGATTCAAAAGAAAGTGAGAGGGTGAAGAAATCAGGAGGTAGTACTTTTTTCAGACTGTTAGCACAGTCTGATTGCTACTGTCTGAAGTTACGAATTAGGAAGAGCAGAATTTTGTTTCTGCAAGTAATTGTGTTCAAGAAAGTAGAAAAAGAGGAAACAGAGGAAGAGAAGTATGAAACTGGCTGTTTTCTTACACATTGTCTCAAGAACTGAAGGGAGGTGGGAGAACTTGCTATTAAAATCCATGCCAGTTCTTTTCTAATATTCCCCATTATTTTGGAAATTAGGTTCAAGATTTAAAAATAAACTAGGACCCCAAAATCAGGCTCTTCAATAAGTACTTTTCACAAGTTCTGAGAGGGGTTGCAGTGCTGAGAAGAAATCATAGGAAGCTAGATGCCTCATCTGTTTAGACATTCTGGAAAACATCACTAGGCTTCCAACTGAAATGAAAGGCTTTTAGAAATTTCAGCCTAAATTGCAATGAACAAAGAATTGCAACATCAGCTGTAAGGAACCTATTAGCCCTCTTGACATATTCAGAGAAATAAAGCAGTTGTCAGAAACAGTTTACCTTTTACAACCTCTTTGTAAAACCATCAACTAAAAAGCTTGCGAAATACAAATGCAGTTTATCTTACAGCTGCTTATGCTTGTGGCTGTGCAGGAGTCAAAGCAACAGGTCTCAAACAAAGTCAATGCAAAGTAGGTGAAGATTTTGTGTAGAAGCAAGGGCTTCCTTTGAATGACTGCAGTGCTCTAATCCACGTCAGGGCACCACTGCACACCAAGGAGTCAGGGATCAGTGGTCCTTTCCTTGGATTATGTTACCTACATAAGTCCTGCCACCAACAGAGCAATGTCAGCCTGCGCCCAACCATGATCCACTTATTGTAAATGTGTGGTTTTACCAATTTCTATTGCACAAATGTTTAATAGGTCCATTTGAGTATGCAAGGACAATTAGGAAAAAAAAGGGGGATTTTATTTGGTGCTAATTCACCACATGCAAATTCCAGCTGTTTACTGTAGACCTACCACCAAGTATACACTTCTTCCCACAGCTCATCAGAAAGCCTCTTGCTGGTGAAAGTGGTTAATCCACAACATTTTTGTTGCTGAAGCTAAGACTCCAAATGGGGAGTTTAAGTTACAAATGACAAAAAAACTTGCATTCTTTAACTAGTGAATACTGTAAGGGTTTCTCCATTTACAGAAAACCACCCTAGAAGTGGTTGCTGGCAGAAAAAATGGACCAGAATAGAAGAAGCTGTTACCAGGCAGGACAGAGATGCACAAAGCAAAGCAGCAGCAAACAACGGGCTAGGAAAAAAATCCCGTTATCTGGCAGCACAGGACAGCCAAAGTAAGCGACAAGTTCCTTAGTGCCCGCCAAGCAAAAGCCTTGTGCTAAAATATCCTCCTGTGCTGTGGCCAACTTGCAGCCTCTGACCCCAGGCTGGAAACAAATCCTGGCCTTACGCCTCACTGCCATGCCTCATGCCACACCACATGACAAAAGAAATGGCTCCTTTAATAACTAGGTTTGATGTTTTGTATTATTCCTGCCCCAGAAGCAACCAAAACTTCCAGCCAGCATTAGAGCTTTATAGTGCTGGCTTCTCTGCAAAGAATGCACTGCCATGAGTTATTTGCAATTTATGGAAAACCAAAGAGAAAATCTCTAGGGGAGTAAAACAGAAGAGTGAAATGAACAAGTGCAAAGTTGCTCCATGGGTATACAAACCTAAATCTAATCTATTATCAGTAATACCTGACATCATCATAGACTGTTCTGTGATCTCATACATTTAATTTAAGACTCTGCACAGCATTGCATGTATAAGCAAACAAGTATACTGGATAGCAAATGGTATATAAAGAGTGATTTCAGTTTTGATGTGAACTTTTGAGAAGATCATAAAGCTCAAGACAGATCATTCTACAAACCATTTTTACAATTACCAGATTGTGGCTCTACTTAACCCTTCTCTAAGAGAATTCAGTAGAAGCACACCCCTCTTGCTGTGAATAACAGGAAAAGCTACTGAAGGAACATACAACATGAAAAGATCTAGCTCTCAAAAGAATCACAGTATCTGCTTTTTGGCCCTGGTCTCAGCTCCTCCAAAAAGCACAGCGAAAAGGCATTATTCAGTTTTATAATTGCTCACATGGTTAAAAACTGTAGTGAATAAAAATACTGAGATGTGGGTCACTGGTGTGGTACTAGTTAGAAAAGGAAGAACATAGCACCACAGCTACGGGTGCCTCTCTCGTGAAAATTAGCTCCAAAACTGTCAGCAGTAAATTTTAGGAAAAGTTGGTCTCCACTAACTACAGAAGCTGTGTGCAGTTTGTCCACATCTTTGAAGTCATTTGGTACTGTAAAGGGGCTTTCTCTAGATGTAAGAATAACAAGCATTCATTAAACAACAGAGAATGTCTGCTAATACCTCCATTCTCTAGCAGCCACCTCCTACCACCACACTTGGCCACAGGAATACCCTGCGTTGTACTGGCTTACACCTAAGTCACTTGCAGACTTTACTGACCAAAGCCTGGCACAAAGTCAGGAACATACAAGACCTTTTCACACCAAAATTATCTTTTGGGCAGGCAAACAAAAAACCTCTTTTTCAGATGCCCTTCTCATTCTAGTAACAGATAGAGATTTAACAAGAATCTCACTACACTTCACTTTATACAGCAATTTTTTTTATTTTTTGCTTCTTCACCCTGACAAATACATACTAATTTATAGTTAGTGGGTCTCCAGAAGAGATCGGCTGATGAACCTCAAAAGTTTTATAGATACCTGGAGGTGTGTAAGAGCCTCATCCACAGAACAAGCCACCAAATAGGGTACTAAGAAAACAAACTCAAACGACAGAATCGCATTCAGAAGCCACTACCTTTGCTTTTCAGACACCTGATTCACTGCTGAAGTACAGGGCTGGTAGTACTGCATCTCATGGCTCTGAAGAGCCCATGCTAGATGTTGGAGTTAACTACTGTTAATTGGTTTTTGAAGGATATTTGCACTGTCACCTCAAAACCCTTGGGTCAGATGGCTTGGGGGACAAATACAACTCATCTATAAAAGAAAAATGTTACCTTTCCAAGTTTTTTTATGCAGTTGCTCAATCAATCAATTTTACACACTTAATTCCTCTTCAGATCAAACTTTACTGCCAGCTCATGCACTTTATGCTCCATAAGCCACTCCAGCAGAGCACCCTCTGTCCAATAAAGATTCTGTTTTCAAGTCCCTGTTTAAAAATTGTTGTGCTCCTGTTTTCTCCCCTGCCGTGTCAGCAGCTAGGGTGACCACAGACAGAGCACATTTGGCAGCTGAAACGACCCAGATGCTGAATCTGGAGCCATCTTCCCAGCTGCAGTAGCTGGGCTCACATCTGACTCCTCAGCTGTTGGCTGTCAAGCTGCCCTCGAGCTGTGCCAAGTGTACATCCCAAAGCTTTGACCAAAGTGGGGAAAATGCTCTAAATCTGTGAGGCCTGCTGGCAGAAAGGATAAATAATAAAGACTAAAGGTTTTAAAAGTAGGCAGTGAGGCAAACCAAACACCCTTCCCTCCTTTCTTTCTATCCCTCATTTTTTCCACAATCTCCCTTCCACTATTAATAATGGTGAGAGCAGGTCTAATGTACTGCATGCTAGTCTGAGGTACTGACCAGCCAGAGATTCCCCTTCATCAACACTGTGTGCAGTGGAAGGTGGCTTATGTACTTCTGCTTCAAGTCACAGCCACAGCAAGGGATGGGAAATAATCTTTACTGAGGAAAGGTGGCAACACACAATTCCTTTATTTCATTGCATATTCTTTAAGCTCTCTAGAAATCCTTAAATCTATCAAAGCCATAGAAATTCTCGTAAAATTCAGGAGTGACTACTTAATATCCTACTTTTGGCTATTTCCCTAATTTTCCTCCCTTAAAAAGGACTTCTACATTCTCCATGCCTCCCCTGACTTGTTTCAATGACTACAGTCAGTTACTGTCACTCTGCATTCTGATCTAGATTTAAGAGGGAGCATTTGAAGTTTTCACTCTTTACCTCATCTCTACTCATCCTGGCACAGCACTCCACATGCTGATAAAATAAACTATGTCCACCCACCATTAAAGTACTTCCACAGGGCCTATTCTGCTAAAAAAAAAAGTCTCTTCTCAAATAGCAAGTCCAACTCACAAATGCCTCTTTTTCAGGTTTCTTCTATTTATTACATATACACATACTGTACCTGTTAGAGCTCCTGAAAGGAAAACACTCTTTTAGAGAAAGTTTATTTTTCTAAAATATCACATTTACTAGTGAAAAATATTTTGCACATGTAATATTAAATAGCCTATGCCTTGCTATAAACCTTCTCTTTTCCAAATTAAAGGTCATCTTCCAAGTAAAGAGAGTAGTAGAAAATTACTTTGACTTACATTTTTTTTGTAAAAAAACAAATAGTATTTTTTGACACAAGAGTCATACACATTCCCATTTTTAATTACTACTGAAAACAGTAGTACTAAAGCTAACTTCACCCTGCAGTATTTAAAAGGCACTAAACTGAACTACAAGCATTAGGAACCTTCAGTGAAACAGACTTCATATGTAAGAAGTGGACTGTATTTCAGTAAAACCAAGTCAATTTAACAATATATTAATTAGTAAAAGAAAGAGTACTGTTTCTTTCCTTTAACCCTTTTCTTTGAAGGCAAGTGGCTCAAAATTAGATGATATGTAATTAAGACCAGGATCCAATAAACCAAAAATTTTATTCTCTACTCAGAGATTTCTTATGTGATCATGTGCCAGGAAACTAATCTCTGTCAGCCTCAGTTTCTTTATACACAATCTGAATCAGATGATGGAGGAGGGAGGAAGAGGCAACTTGGCATTAAATAATTATTCATAATTTCTGTAACTAAAGATATATAAATATAAGCACTAAGTACAGAAAGTAAAGGAAGACTACTACTGAGTGGAACTGAACATCAATCCTCATGCTCACTTGCACTGCAATACTTGGAGAAAAGACAGGATTTGATACACTCCCACCATGGACAAATTCAGCTCTGCTAAGCCCCAAGGAAATGAAGTTGCAGAACAGAAGGTGCCTCACACAGGCAGATACACTTATTTGTTTACACAGCACAAATTCCCAATTGCAGTCCTGAAGGTACTCAACTACAGTAGTATTGTGTAAAAATGACACTTTAAATACAGCCAATTTACAGGACTCTAGAAAACATTCAGAACATCCTAGCTTATGCCCCTGAGAACAGAAATTACCTAGAAATCTTCATTATGTTTCTACAACACCTAGCAAAAGTAGGCCCTCAACCACTAAATGAAAATGCTAGAAAACCCCAAAGCAAATCATGAGCTCTGCTTTTAAATGCTTTACTGGGAACCTTCTGTTTGGGGAGCAGCCTGCCATTGTGGGATTCTTTATTTATTTTTAAATATGTCCTTCAAAACATTATTGTTCAAGGCACTGTAATTTACATCCACAGATTAGCAGCGCACTTAAGAAAAATCCTAACAAAACAACCCACTGCCTTTCCAGGCTGCATTTGTCAGCGTGGGAAGAGACTGCCACCCTGTGGGCTCCATCCAAGACACAACTGCAAGCCCTCACACTGCATACAGAATTGTTGAAAATTTTATTTTTAAGAAAGTGAGGTTGTTTTTAGGATTTTCCCCATCAACATAATAATGTTTCAAATACATAAATTCACTTGTCATTCTGTACTGCACCTGAGAAAAATCAACATTTCATGAAGGCACTGTACATAGAAAGTTTTTTGGAATTACAAGAAAAAAACAATCTACCAAATCAAGCTTTGACCACAGTTAACTAGTGCAATCACTCAGTTCACAAGTGAGTTATGTTCTAAATGCAGCTTGTGCCACCCTTGGGAAGGTTTAAACACCTGTATTATGGCAACGCCGAATAGCATATACAGATAGTTTAACACCTCTTGAGGTATGGAGTTCATTTGTATTTGTAAAATCCTTCTCCAGTCTTTTTACCCAGCTTCTTTTCTTCTACCAGTTTATTCAGGAGTGGGCTGGGTGCAAAAAGAGGATTGTTGGGCTCTAATGAATGCCATCCTGGAAAGGAAGGGAAGTGGATGAATTAGTAACAGTTGTGTTTATATGCAAAGATAACAGACATCTGCATCTCCTTAGAAAAATATTCATAGGTTAGGAAACTGAAGAAGGACTGGAACTTATTCTAGGCTCTCTGAGACCCTGCAGTACAGCTTCATAAATCCCATATCAGTATTGATGATTACACACAAATCTAGCAATTAGTCTTCAAGCTCAGTGTACTCCAAACACCTTATAATCTCCACCACTGAGGATTGAGACAATTAGAACAATTAAGGAGAACTTTTGAAACATAGTCAAGTACAAGGAAGTAAAAGATTCTGCTGAAAAGAAATTCAAGTGCCAAGAAATTCCAAGTTGAATTTCTACCTGCGAAATACATGGTTACTTAGAACAATATAACACTACTCCACAGTACTGACCAGAAGTAAGAAAGGCTCCACTGAAAATGCCATCATCCAAGTGACATTCTGCCTCAGAGAATGTTTAAGCCGCTCATTCAAAAGAACACAACCATCAACGAGCCATCACCAATGATGTATGTTTTAGTTACTGTATTAACATTCACCCACTTATTAACTGAAGTGATAGGGAGATGGTTCATTTACGTCTTTTGAGATATTTACTGGGTTTCCTATTAATTAAGAATGAAAATATGGCTGGTAGAAAAAGCATGGGGAGTCTTAACATTTGTTGCTTTTCATAGAATTCCTCCCCTCCAGTACATATCACTCTTCCCACCGATTCTTTTTAGTTATATAAAATGCCATTAACGTTAATATTATTATCATTTTCCAACGGCACTTGATGAAGTCAGCAAAGCCACCACTGTTCTGTCCCCATGTACAAAGGGTACAGGCATGCAGTACAAATGCTGTACTCACACAACATTCTGAGCTGAATTCTAACTCCTTTCTCCTCAACAGTTCAAAGGCGATACCATAAACATTCAGTTTAAATAATTAAAGTCACATTTGCATTAGAACATCTACAATTTAGCTAAAAAGTGGAAAAGCAGAAAAAAAGAAGCATGCGGTACCATCTATAATGTATTTACTGGTATCCAACCCAACATAGTCCAGCAGTTCAAATGGACCCATGGGATAGCCAGCCCCAAGCTTCATAGCAACATCAATATCTTCCTTTGATGCATCTCCTAGAGAAAAGATTGACAGTTTGATGAACAGAGAAGATTCCACGTCTCTTTGGCACCACTTATAAATAATTAACAAGGTGTTATTTCACCCTGGTGCAGCTCTTCACAGAAATCTCTGCATGTTTCACAGCCACAAAAACTGGAGTCAGCATACACATGCTGGAGCATAAAGCTGAATCTCTCACAAAAAAAAAGAAAAAAAAGAAAAAAAAACCCCACAAGCCCTGCAGGCCTGCTTTCCATTTTCCTGGTTTCCTCTTGCATTTCAATACTGAGCACTGCACTACTGATGGAGCCACAGCTACCATGGCTATCCTATCACAGCAACTAAAGGAAGAACTGGTCACTATGAAGAAACAAGAGCTTCTTTCAGAGGCAGCAGAACAGAGTATATAAGAAACAACTCAATTTCAGCTTCATGAGATCAGCAGCAGCTTTTGAATGATGCACAGGACAGAGCTACACTTACACTACAACTGCCAGAACACAAGTGATACCCAGCTGATGGGTAAGGGACACATGGAGAGGGTAGCAGGAGCAGCTGAGTAACATGCTTAGCTACAGCACCTATCACCACAGGATATCTGTTGGGATCAGAGACAGCAGATAGGAGAGACCTGAAATGACTCTGCAGGTGCAGTTGAATTCGTGAATTCCAAAATTATTTAAAAAGAAAGGATCAAAATGATCAGAAATTTGTTAATTTTGCTTCAGTCTGTGCCAATAAAAATACAAATCCTGCACTGCCACATTGTCACAGTTAACTTTAACCTAATTCTTTAGCTGGGAATACATATTTTAGACTGTCACCAAAGCAGATGCACCTCTACTGCATGCCTCTAAACTCATATTTTGAGAAAGGCAGTGCACTTTCTCTGCAGATCCTATAAAAAGAATGAAGTTATACAAACCCCAGAGGTACTTGTTAAGTAACCTCCATGCTCAATGCATACACAGTGTCCGGCAGCTTGGCAGACACAGCCTGTGCAATTTATACGCCTAAGATCAGAGAACCCTAGAAATAAATTTACAAAATCTCTTGTAAAGGTAACAACTTCAGTGACAGTTCTGCATGAACTAATAATTTATATATACCTCCTTTTACTGTTTAAAGCTGATGATGTTTTTTTTAAGTCACATTTTATTTCTGAGAAGCTGTGGAGAGTAACCTCACCTAAGTCTAATATCATTTCAGTTCCCCAAATTCAAATACAGCTAAATCCTCAGTTCATCTGCAGTTGATGCAGGTATACAGACTTGCTCTCTCAAAAGATTTGTCCCACTTTGTCAAACTGGGGACTTGGCCACCTGACAGTTTCATTACAATGCAATAAAAAATAGTAAAAGGGCAAACAAGAGCTATAATCCCTAGTTCATTCCAGTCTCTCCTAGTATAAAGCAGACTTCCACAGAAACTTAGCTGACTGTTTTTCAGTTTTTCCACTAGGGAAAAAGCAGTACAGACCACTATACATTAATATTTACAATATGTCCCATTTAAGTCATTGTTAATATACCAAAAGGTATATTGCTTATGCAAAAGGGCGCATTTAACAGAATGAGATTTTGTATAAATAAAACCTCAAGGACTAGCCCAATAAAATTGCATTTCAGTGCTTGGGGTTACCAGGAAAGAGACACAATTTCGTTTAATGTAGATGACAATCTGGCTCAAGTGTCTGCTCTGAGAATAAATACAAAGGATGTGAGAAAATTTAACCTGATTCATTGGAACATGAATTAAAAGACAGCCATCAGCCTTCCCATGACATCACCTACCTTTTTAAATAGATTTCATTAGAGTTAGAAAGTCACAAATGAACTTTAGCAAGCTTGGAAATATACGGTGGGAGAAAAATACAAAAAGAATAAAGATTAAATCAAAATATTGTTTTACTTAGGCAAAAGCAGTCAGTTTTAAAATACAAACTCAGTGACTTTTCTTCTGCATTTAATTAAAAGTTCTGTTGTCTCCTGAAATATGCACAATGATACATGTCACTTAACAAAGGCACCTCTTTTAAACACACTGAAACACCCATACACTTTATCTAAAACTGTGACTTGATCTAAAAGAATAATGCCCCTTCACATTCATGCCTTTGCCTTTCAAGTCACTAAATTTGCTTTTCTCCCTTTGAGATGTAATTAGGTACATCTGTTGATGGATAAACAAGTAGTGTTTTTTGAGTTTTGGGTTTTTTTTTTTGGAAATCAAACCATCCCTTCCATGTGCTTTAAAAGAGATTTTTAATATTTAAAGCATATTTGGTGGAATCCAGAAAATGGAGTGCTTTCATCTGTAAAAAAACAGTGATTTCAAAAACAAAATGTTTCAAATGACATTCTTAGTAGCACAGAGCTACGAGCAGAGCACTTGAAATAAAAGCAATTATAGTCTGTAATTTCATCTTTATCCACTACATTCATTATTGGCTTCTTTTCAAAACGAGCTTCAATGCTTTGAAAAATTCAGTGGTTCTTTGGGGATTCATGATTATTTTTACCTACATATTAATGTAAAAGAGACCAGCAGTGAGACTGGAGTTCCTGAAGAACCTGTATCTAAAATTCAACACAGAAGGAGAACAGGAAGTTTTATGTGGCAGCAGCTGAGCTCAAATCACTTCTGTGCCAGTACCATAGTGTGACACTATTACACCACTTACCTCAAAAGTGGTGATTTATTTCACAAGCCCCATATAAGTGAACTCAGGAGAACTTTACTAATGGTCCCATTATGGGACTTTCAATCACTTTTCTCAATGTCTCCTGGGACAGAGTGAGGAAAGTTCCCGAAAAGCTGGCAGACGCTATTTTTACAATGGCATTACGCTCACCTTCCACCTCCAAGCCAGCAACATTTTCCACCACCAGGAATTTTACACACAAGTACCTTCCAACTCTGGATAACCTGACATTTCATAGTGAAGGCAAAGCCTTTCCAGCTTCCCTTCCAGCTTGGAAGGCAAGGCCTTTCCAGAATTCTCTATTCACTTCCAGCCTTTAATGTCTGAAAATTTCAGGGAATCCCAAGGGTTTTCTGAAGCAATGTAACATTTAGCAGTGTTATATGTCAACATCCCTCAATGTCAATATCCCACCAAGTACCTCTCTCAAAAAGTCGGACAGCTTCCATCATATATGGCACCAAGAGACGGTTTACAATAAACCCTGGAGTATCCTATGAAAAATAAAAAAGGGATTCTAAGTAAACACTCTTTACCAGAACCATACTCAAATGCCACATGACAAATAAAACAAGTGGATGAAGACACTTACTGTATCATTACTTGAGATATTCTCTGAACTGTGTTTTTCGTCTCATTTATGTTCTCAGTATTAAAGCATAAAACATTGTGAAATTCAAACAAGGAATGGCACATAAACAGTCATCATGACTGAGAACAATTAGACTACTACAAGCATAAGGCAATTAATCTTAAAACAATTTAATATGGCTAGTCTTTTCTTTATCAGGAGTCTAATGATATGATTTCCTGAACGTTAGGAGAACAGTTCTTCCCTAGCAGGTTTTTTTGTGTGTGTGTCCACTACCAGAAACACTCCTGACTAAATAGTCTGCTTCTCCCCCACTGCTCACTGGTGATCCATGCTTTTGAAAGCTAGGATCATTTTAACAGCAAACACCAACACTAACAATGAAAAGATAAGACATATGCTGTCAAAAGGTAACAAATTAATACAAAACTTCTTTTGCATAAGCATCAATCAAAAGCACAATCAATCAATCAAGAGAGTTTTGCTCAAATAATGCAAAATAATATACTATTATTTTGTATATTACTACTGTTTCAGATGTTTATTATTCATTCCACTTTATCTCAATATTTAATCCAGAGAATCCCAAGCAATGTTTCTTCTATAAGCAAGAATTAAAAAAAAAAAAAATTCAGGTGTGAATACTGTATTATTCTCTGTCCAAGCTAATTTATAACAATTCATCCTATATTTTACACATTACATAGTACTAAACTGGGACAGAAATAGTCAACTGAGGCCACAGAACAATTTAGCCAGAATTTAAAGAACATGGCCAGAATTAGAGTCCAGCATCCAGAAATTGAATTAATCAATCCAGTAACTACTGGATTGCAGGCCCTTCTTTTTATGACCAACTCTCTCCTGGGGGCTGTGAAACCCAAAGCAGTAGCTTGCATAAAGCTATCCAGACTACAGCTTAATGGATTCAGAAAAAGTGTGCTTTTGAAGTAGGGTGTTTCTCTAGAGAAAAAAACCCAAAGCTGAGAAGAAATTAAGATTAATGTGTCTAGTTACTGCAGTCTTAAGAAAAACTTGCAATGAGCACACACCATGGAGGATTCAGTCAACTGCCTCACAGTACAAGAGGCAGCAGTTTTGTCTCTGGCATGGCTAAAGATGAGCTCCTGCTTAAGCTCTCCAGTCTATGCTTCTGCAGGACTTGAAAAAAAAGATTCCATAACAGTAAGCCCTGATACCTGTGAGTTTTGCTCCACTAGACAAGATGTCTAGAGTCACTGGACTTTGAAGAGTTTGTGGTAAATGTGGGTGTTTTCTTTGTCAAATTCCTTTTAATTATGAAGACAAACTGGACAAGAAGCAGCCTGGAAATTTTTGAAGTGCTCATATGTAGAAGGGAATACAGGTGACCTTGCCCCTGAGAAGTAACAGCTGTGTTAATTACCCAATACAGCCTCACCCCTGATGAGTAACATCTACATCCAATAAAGGTAAGTGTGATAAAAGGGAGTGGGTTAGCTGGTGAGAGGGAGGATGAAGGAGAAGGATCTTGGAGAGAGAATCACTGCTGTGAAGTCAGTCTGGGTCTGCAGTCACAGTCTAGGTAGGTAAAAGCCTTCATTCAGAGTCTGCAAACCAATACCTGCAGTCAGAATTTAGCAGGAAATAACCACCAGTCAGAGGCTGCAAGGGAAACCTACAGTAGGAGCTTGCTGCAGCCAGAGTCAGTGAATAGCTGGAGTCAGGATGGCTGAGCTGGGAAGAGGAATAAACCAGGACCCTTTTCATGCTATCATGTGATAAACAAGAAGTCTGTGTCTCAGCTCATTTCTACCCTCTAACAAGAGCGCTGCTGCAACATTCCTGCATCTGCTAAAACCTACCACCTTAAAATTAACAGTCTACGAGGACAGACCCTCTGAACACTACACTGTCAAAATGTACTCACCTTACAACTGACAGGACTCTTTCCTACTGCTTTACTGAAATCCACAAGTGATTCAAAAGTCTTTTGGCTGGTCATTGGAGTCTTGATGACCTGGGTACAGGGAAGGTAGAGAGAGCATAAGCATATTTATAAGCAAAATATCTCTCTCATTTCCCCATTACAGCAACGTAATCTAGAACACACTTCCAGAAATTCACAAAACCTTTTGCAAAAAAACCAACTTCAAAGGATAGATATGTAAGAGACACAAAACACTATTTTACACACAGATACAACATTTTGAAATATTGATTCTTTAAGACACTTTCCCACTCAGCCGCTATGGATGGATGGTAAAAGGAACCATTCTCTGAAAGCATGCTTAAGATATTATAGCATATAAAATCAATTTGAAAAGCTACATAGTCTCTGTTGTCCTGGGAAACACAAAGGCATCACTCTGGAGAACCAGTTAAACAGCCATAGTTCCTGATATAACAGGTTCTAAAAGCTACTCCCCCTCATTACAACCTCCTCTCAGGTAATCTTACAGAGCGATAAGGTTTCTCCTTGGCTTCCTTTTTTCAAGCTAAACAATCCCAGCTCCCTCAGCTGCTCCTCTGGTGAGTTACTCTCTAGACTCTTCACCAGTGAAGTGACTCTTCACTGAGTCTCTTCAGAGACTCAGAGAGGTGTCTCGGAGGTGTCCAGAGGTTTCCTTTCTCTGGACACTTCAATGTCTTTCTTGTAGTGAAAGGCGCAGAGCTGGACACAGCACACGAGGTGTGACCTCACCAGTGCTGAGTACAGGGGGACAGTCACTGCCCTGGTCCTGCTGGCCACACTATTTTTGACACAAGACAGGATGGCATTGGCCTTCTTGGCCACCTGGACACACACTGGCACATGTTCAGCAGCTGTCAGTCAGCACGCCCAGATCCTTTTCCTCTGGTCAGATTTCTAGCACCTCTTCCCCAGGCTGTAGTGCTGGAAACATTGAAACAAACACGACTGACTTTGTTTCAAAAGTGACAAGCAACAAGATTTCATCTCCTGACATTTTAAATTGATTTCTATACTGGTATCAGCACTTCTTATGAATAAGCCTCCCCGCTTGAAATGATGGCTATAAAACTGCACCTCTGTTGGCTGCTCAAGTGGAGAACTCAGGAGCCTTGAGACTGAAGGAGTTACCTTGGTCTCTTAAAACTCTCCCCCAACAGAGACTGCAGCACCCTCTAATCACTAGAGGCAGCAAGTTCCATATCAGGACAGCTGCAAATGGAGATTTGCTCCATCAATCTAATTGAAATCCCACTGCTGACAATCACACTGCTGGGCTGCAGTTGCTACTATGATGGAACGTGATGATAACAGGCCCTGTAAGGTGTGCTCATAAGACACTCACCTCCACGAGCTTCATCATAGGCACAGGATTGAAGAAATGGAGACCACCAAATCGGTCCTGCCTGGTGGTTGCATTTGCCATCTTTGTGATCTGCAAGGATGAGGTATTGCTTGCAAATATCGTATGCCTGAAAATAGGAAATATACAGACTGCATAAAGAACAGTAGGAGACTGAGGCACTAAACACAGACAGACACCCACTGGCTAACCATCCAAGAATTCCCAGCAATATTCTTGCAGTTTATCACAGGCCTTTTGCTGAGGTCTAAGCACAGCAATGACAAAGTAACCATTGCAAAGACCGTGTGACTTTCTGATTCTTGAGGAATTATATTGAATACTTTTATCAGGTGCTAGAAAAAAGGACTGTGCAAGTAGAAAAACTCCCCAAATCCATTCTATGTAATTTCTTCACCAATCCTAGAAACTTAAGGGTATTATTATTTGTTATTAAACACATTTACACATTTATTGAAACTCAATCATATGCAATATCAAAAATGCACTTTGGAGTCTTAAAGAAAATTTGCAATCTACTTTATTTTAAAATTATCAGTGATAGACATGATAAGCAAACCTACCATCAGAGCAAAGACTTGATGAGGAAAAAAAACAGAGAAAACTTAAGACCTGCCATGATAGAACACTGCAAAGGATACACAAAATGCCAAGAATTTTAAGATATATGTGAGAAGTCACTTTCCAGACATATACCAGATTTACTAACTGTAATTTATAACGGTTTGAGTTTTTTGTTTGTTTGGGTTTTTCTCTCAGAAATATCTCAAAACCTCAATAGCCCTGCTATCAGACCAAAAACTTACAGAAATGGCTTCTTCAAATCATGAAAATCAGAAACTACATTAGAGATTAAAACCTACCTTTCATTTTGGGCTGCATCCTACTATCCCTTCAAAAAGTTATCCTACTGAACTCAGCAAATGTTTTTCTACATAGATATTTTGCTTACATTGTACCAAGATGCAACTGAGCTCGACAACAGAGCTTTCAGAAAAGTTATGTCCAACTCATGGGGACATCTTATAAATATAGTGGCATTAAAGAAAACATTTCAAGACAAAACCATCCACTTCATTTTCCATTTTTTATTATGTTTTCTTTTTTGTTGTAGTGAAGGAAACAAAAAAAATCCTGAAAATTCCTGTTTACTCTTCTTACAAATATTCTTTTCTTATCTCCCCACCATAAAGTGGCCTTATACAGTTCTGAGGTGAGGTACTAAAAGGAGCATTCTGCATTTCATAGTTTTAACTTTGCAAAGTCAGTGCATACAAGTCATTTACTCTCACCAAAAATTTGCCACTGTACATAAAAATTAAAATATTCATATAAAAAAGAAGCACATTGATTTGTGAAATGTAATCATTGCCACATTTACATCTGAGTTCACTTAAGAGATTTTACCTCAGTAACCCTTTTGTACCTTCACACAATAGAAAGCCTTTGAAAAAAGAAAAGCATTGAATTTGCACTGTGAACAAGTGCATTTTAGTTACACTTTTCTCTCTGACCAACCAATTGATTTCAGTTGAGTTTAAAATAGAATCTTCATGCTTCTGTGACTTAGAATTACACAATCCACGCTTCAGGTGACAGCAGAGTTGGGAGGCTTTGGGAAGCCAGCACTGGTGAAGCCATAGACATGGCTTTCCCAGCACCAGAGTGCTTTCTCTTGGTGCCATCTAGTGGCTCAGGGAAAGACATCAAAAGCACAGCCCAACACAAGAGAAACATAAATAAATATTTCCAATAAATCCAACTCCTAGAGTCCAGCTGCCTTACACAGCAACCACTAAACAACATTTCTGGTTTTAACAGTTTCATAACACATTCATTCTAACACAGTGAACAGCTGAAAAACACCGGCCAGGTCCAAGCTGAGTTTCCACATCTAAAGGTAAATCCTAGACCAAAGAATATTGATCGGCATTTCCTACATCCCAGAAAAAAAGCAGAAAGCAAGTACAGAAAAGTTCTTAAAGTGGATACTAAAAAGTTCTTTTGTCATATTCATTACAACCCTGTTTGGAAAAGTGCTGCAATGTCTACAAAAATCCTAGGCTGACCTTTTTCAAAATGGAAATACAAGACTGATTCCATTCAAGAAAAGGAAAGCAAAACCGAAGAGTGGGTAGCAATGTTTTATTCTGCTCCAAAGATGATGACCCAGTAACACAGTAATAAATACCAAATATGGTGAATATAATACAGAGAGGAATAGAAACAAATAATTCTGCCTTCCACATTTTGCAAAGCTCCAAGAACATCAATTTTTGCAAAGCTCCAAGAACATAAACTGGTACATTCTCAGACTAATGGCATCCAAGAAACAGCATCCACTGTTTCACCTGGACAATTTCACAGATGAGGAATACCTTGACTTTCCACGGTGCTCTGGAGTTGCCAAACACTCCTGGCTTATTTCACCTGATTTGAACACTTAAGGGAAATGTGCTCCCCACTCACAAATACAACTTCTCTCAATAAAAGAATAGTTTTCCCATCCCCCACATGTTGTACACAGACCCACTTTGAAAGGAATTACAGTTATTTTATAAGAAAAGGAAGAGGAATTAAGTTAATTGTCTTATGCTTTTCCAAAGCAATATTTTAGATTTTTCAAGTCCCAGACTTATTTATTTTCCTTGGAGATGTCTTCACAGTGCAAAAATGGGAGATGAACAAGTACATGTTGCAGCTGAGAAAATGCATGAGACATGAAATGCAGCACAAAAGAAGAAAAATGCAGAGTTTCACACACCTTGTATTTCATGGGCAGAATTCATCATCTTGTCAGAACAACTGTAATATATAGCCCCTCACATTTCCACCTGCTATCATCCACCCCTGTGGTAAGAAGTCATGAGATTTGAATGAAGCCAAGTCCTCCCTCCACAGCATCCTGGTCTTTCCTGGTCTCTCCCTGTAACCCACACTTCAGAGGGCCATTAATGCCCAGAGCCCCTCAGAAGCAAAGCTCCTCCTAAGACTCAAAGCTGTCTTAAAAAAAAATCGTGTCTTTGTTACCAATTAACCACAAGTCTACCACCCCTACTGAGCTGATGCAACAGTCCATACAATAGGTGTATAAATTTTGAACTATTCAGTCTTAGAAAAGGCTGTAGAATGCTACACTGACAAGGAGAGCTTTCCATTCCAGCACAGTGCCATGTGGGATGAGTAAAGCCTACTGCTTCCTTCCAGCACATGGGAAAACACTCACTACAGGCTTCTGTGTTTCCCCACACTATGCACACGATCTGCAACTCTATACTCTCTCACAGTTACAAATTACCTTTTGTATCCAAAGCTAATATTTCAAACACTCCACTACTAAGTTTCACTGTTTTAGGCATTTTTCATCTAGACTTTCTAAACTGCAATCCATTTTCTTTGCCATTCACTTCACTTTCCTTTATCCTACACACAAGATATCTGTATGCTTATAATAATTTCCAAATATGCTCTTAAATAGGAAGGCTTCTTGTCTTAGCTGTTTTTCCCAACCCTGCAAAATCATCCCTTTTGCAACTGGCAGGAGCATATTTGAACAACTCCCAGTATCTTTTAACACTGTAGGGTAAAAATTGATGTTTTACAGCAGCTATGCTGACAAACAGCTCAGTCTTACAAAAAAATAGCCTCAGGTGTTCCAAACATACACGTTTTTAAGTGAGGCTTCAAGTCCCCAGGCCCACAGTTCCTTGCTGACTGGTTTTAGACACTTTACCATTCAGTACACTCCAATTTGGTCATTAAATACTCTGGCAACCAATGGTCTGTTTGCACAAAATAGGCACAATCCAACCATAATAAGGTACTCTCATAAATGCAGAGGCAGCTACTTACTTTCGTGTGTAATGGCAAGTTGCCCTGTGCTCAGTATGTGGTTGCTTGTGATCATTTAAGGTTTTCAAAATCACCAGGTAATTTTAATTACTGGCAGTAGGAGAAAGCCTGAAAATCTCCCCAGGCTGAAGTCAACTGATGATAACATCATTTCACCCTTGACACGACATTCAAGGCACAGCTTGCCCAGTTGACAGGTTAGACAGTCTGGAATACCTCTTAGCCAATACCCCCAGATTTATCTGCACTAGTTAAAATCTCAACCTGCAAGCAATCAAGGTCTTGTGATCCTGACTCATCAATTACAAGCCTCAAATTTCTGCAACTGCATGCTCACCTTAACAGCATTTTTGGGTTTGGATACAATTCAATAGTAGCTTCCAACAGTTATCAAATATAGTTCAAAGACACTTTCAGGAACTGTAAGTAACTAAATGAGTGCCTACTAAAATACTGTTTACCCTTTTACACCACACAATAATCAACCATGGCTGTTTCCTTACTCTCGTAATACAAAGTAAAGTTAGTTCACCTGAAACATTATTGAGCTGACTGAGACCTTTTAAAACTGGTTTATGTCAGGTGTGCTGGAAACAAATACTTTATCATCCCAATTCCCTATTTAAGTAAACACAACATTAACAGTAACCCACGTGTACTGGAACAAGTTAATTCTACTGTTCTGCATTTGTAGTTGGATTTAGATTTGAACTTACCAAGTAGATGGTCAATCTTAATGACTAAACACACCTGGAACAACAAATGAACAATGCAACAAGCAAATGAAGCAATGCAACACACCTGAGAATGGCTGTAACATATGCACCTGGCATAACAATTCCACACCAACATGATAGTCTGAAACTACTCTAAGACATAAAAACTCATTTTTAAATATAGCAGCTAAGAAAATAGAGAACTAACTGTAAGTATAAAACCAGAAAATAAAGTCTAAGTTTCAAAATGCAACAGGAAAAATACACATACTCTGGAGCAAACTTATCCAGTGTCTTGAAGAGTTCATTTTTGACTTCCAGGTTCTCCACAATGGCTTCTATCACCAAATCCGTGCTGTGGACCACTGATGCTGCATCTGTGCTTGTTGTGAGGTTCTTCAAGGTCTTCTTAATAAACTCATCACCAGCCTGAAACGTTTTCAACCAGCTGTAATGTCTATTTACAGTGATTTAATTTACTTTCACATGAGAATCCCCTTACGTGCTCTGGTGTCTCTGACCCCCCCAAAACACAGGCAGTCTGCCACATTTCCAAATCAATGAGAAAGTTCTAAGTGAGTAGAGCTACAATGCTTTTCACTGACAAAATTTTCCTAGCCAATCAAATCTGTTTTGAAGCAAACAGGAGACCTTTAAACTCATTCTGTTAGTCCAACCTTCGGCACAAGAGTCTGAGTGATCACCTGGTTGGTCAATCAGTAGCTATAGTTTCAGTGAAAAAGTGGGGGAAAAAATATTTTCTCATTAGTAAGTCAACATAGTTTACTTATGTAGTAAGTTGACATAGTTTGTGAGGGCAGAAACCAAACAGAAATGCAAGATTTTTAGTCAAGGGTAAATGGAGATGTAGTACAAATAAAAAAACTCTACATGGTAGAATATAATGCCATACAAAAAGTGCAAGTATTATGCGGACAGTTTTCTTTTTGATTAATAAAAGACTCTCCATAATTACATATGTATGTAATTATGCTGGTACCTCCATACTCCTGCAAACAAGCCCTTTTCATTTCATTTGTCTGCTGCAGCATTTTCTGGCAATCATCAATATCTGTATACATTTTATATGTTAATATGTATCAAAAGAAGAAATTAATCTGCTGTGGAATTTAGAGAAACAAGCACAGCAACAAGTAACACATAGGATACAAAGTTAAACTCATCAACTGCTCCACAGTGGCTTGCTTATGCAAGTCATACTCAGCAATACAAGTGAAAAGTTGTACATCTAACGTGTCACTTGCATTCATTTCCTTTGCAGTAATCCTGTGCCCAAGTGTTAGGAGGTTAAAAAATAAAATAATAGAAGACTCCTTACTCAGGTATTAAGACAACTTTGTTACTATTTGCTTTTGGACAAAATGGGTGCATTCCCAGGTAAGCACTCAAAGACTACTTGCTTTTAAGTTATGATGAATAATTTGACTCCATTACACACTTAGCATCTGTTTTAAAAGATTGCCAAGTTGCTTTAAGTCTTATCTTAAAGCTGAAGTTTATTAAGGAAAGAAAATGAGATAAGACATCTTTCAACCTCCCTAAATTTAAAAAAAAAAAAAAAACCCAAACTGAAAGTACAGGTTCTTGAGCACATGGGGGAAAAAGCTTGCTTTTTAAGCAAGTACAGTAACATACTCCATAATGCATAGCTGCAATACCATAACTTCAATGTGGCAGGTTTTATTCTTTCAAGTTTTCCTAGAGGAATAAAGAAGAAGGTATCAACCTCAGGCTTATCTGCAAACTTCTTCTTTGTCACTCTCTTCAAACTCTCTTCAATTCCTTTTGTAGACTTTTTAAGGATTTCATCTGACTGGTCAACTAACACCACAGTATGACCACTGGCTGCTGCAACCTGAAAGTTAAAAAAAATAAAAATTCAACATCAATGTCACAAAACAACGAACCATATCAATCTGTGTGCACAGACAATATGCCAGTCATTTAGGCAAAAGAGAGCTAAAAGACGTCAAATCAAACACATTTGACTAGAAAAATCACAAAAGCCTGTATACAGCTGGGGTGATGCTGAAGGGGTAAAGATATCAAACAACTTTCTTGGGTTTGGTTTCTCACCCGAGATTCAGGTTGTTAAAAGTCCTTGGCCCTCTAAAAGCCCCGAGCCACGTCGCATAAAAAACGCAGAGTCCTCAAGGCCTGGTTTTCAGGTTTCTCATGTTGTTTATTGTTTGGTATCTCAGAGTTTTCTCCGCACCCAGCCGAGGTCCGGACAGTGGCTGGGACACGAGGCCACTGACTGCCGGTGGGGCGTTGCTTTGCTCTCATACAGATAACTACGTGTCCACTATTTACAGTTTTGTGCCAGTGTGCAGTATCTATACTAGAAGGGTCATTTCTACCTTGACCCAATCCCCTCAAACTACTTTGTGTCATCCCCACAACAGAAGATGGAGGACAAGGAAGAAGGAGAGGAACTTAGAGCAACACCCTAAATCCTCCATTTTGTCCCCCACTTACCTCCATTCTAAGAACCCCAAAACGACAAAATTTTTCACCCTGTGCTGTGCTGAACTACTGTTTTCACACCTTTGTGGTTTGTAATCCCTCTCTCAGTGTTGGAAGCCTCTTCCATGGACTAAAATCAAACCCAGTGTCTTCCTGGGCTCTGTGCCAAGGTCTCCAACCCCCCTGGTCCGGCTCCACAGCCCCCTGTCCAGGGTTCAAACTCCCTTCCTCGGGTCCCACTCATCCAAAGGGACGCTCTGGACTCCAACAAACTTGAGGAAAAAGGAAAAAGAAATCTCTCTTTCCCTCACACTGTCTGCAGAATCTTTTGTCTGAAGGCATCTAAATTCTGTGGCTGTTGCTACAGAATAAACAGCCGTCTTGAAAGGAACAAGTGTTTTAGCTGAGAGCCTTGGATCTTGTAAGGAAAAAGGGCTCTGGAGACCAAAACTAGAACACTGGCAGGGTGAGTAGGTGGCAAAAGGGATGGCCAACCCTGTGTCCCCATAACATAGTTCTGCTGTCAGGCCATGAGCATGCCCCTGCAACAACAGGAAGGTGACAGTGGAGCTGGGAGCAGCAGGGAACATTTGCCACTCCAGGATTCCACACAGACAGGAATGGCTGCAAAGTCTCCTTACTCTGCACTTAGTGCAAACACTGGCTCAGCTACATGCAGCACTACTGGATTGCCTTTTTGGTTGGTATTTAAATTAATTTCAAACACTTAACATCACTGTCTCGCACTGCATCAGCATATTAAAGATCAGCTGCTCATTATCTGTTACTTCACTATTACTTTATTTATGTTCCTCCTGACAGCTAGCAACAGCCTATGCCCACTTTCAGAATCCTTGAACTAAGAGAGTTATTTAGCAACTGTGTAAAACAGATAATAAAACACGGTTCCACAGATGGTTTTAAAGTCTCTCAACTTCAGAGTTTCCCTTCTGCAACCTTTTACCTTGCATTTAAACTTACACCTGATGACTAAAGACTTATGCACCCACAAGACTTACTCCAAAAAAGCTAGCTGAAATGGAAAGTACAGATATCTCATGAAGAAAAGCATAGTGATATTCCCATCCAATCTGCCTCACTAACCCAGCAAATAAAGAAATCCAGATTGTCTCCGGAGAGCAGCAGCAGAGCTTTAACAAGGGGTCAGTCTGCAGACAGACATTTATGCAACTTGGTTTCTTATTTTCACTATGGCCATTCCATAAAAACCACCTAAACCAAGCTTCTACTTCTATTCCTAACACTTATCTGTTGCTGATCATTTGTAACAGTGAAGCAAGACTCTTCAATCTTCAGATGAAAAATTGAGCACATTTTTAAGAGGTGCTTCACTGAGGATCCATTCATGACACATCACTGACCAGATGGTGAAAAATCCTAGAAAAATTAACATCTTTCATTTCCCACCATGGACAAGAAAGAAGAAAATGAGACAAGATCACACCATTTCCTTGCAACTCAAACACACACTTGCCTAAACTCTACTATCCAATGATCTTAAGAATGCTAAATAAGAAACCCAAGTGCTGGGGAGTCAATTAATGCTTTTCTCATACAGAATTGCTTTTCACAGGGCAGAATCAAAAATTATGGCTTTCAGTTATACATTTTAGCAGAGGCTTGCTTCACCTGACAGTATGAAAAACCAAGAGAAGAGGAGACACAATTTCATAAGTGCTCAAAAAGGGATGAAAAGCAGCTTTATTATTAGGGTACAGGGGAGACACCACTCAGTTTTATAATGACCTCTGCTTTGAGATAATTTTGGATTGATAAATTGGAGGCAGATGGTCAGCAAAACCATCCTGGCTCCTTAACAGTGGTAGAGGCCTGCAACCCCTGTTACTGTCAAATACCAGACATGTTTCTCTTGACAAGCTGCTCTCCAAAAATGTGCAGTCCAGCAGAACAAGATCAGCTCACTTACCTGGAAAATTACAAGCTTTGCATAGTGTGCATCTTCCTCAAACAGGAGAACAACTTTTTTCAAAGTTGTTCTTTGATGGTTCTACAGTGGAAACCTCAAGCTCTAGTATCATGATACAGAGAAGTGTTTTATCAGAAAAGTGAATAAACAACTATTTTCTTAGCAAAAAAAAAAGCCTCTGTATTCCTTCTGCTAGAGATTTGCCAGAAATGTAAGAAATCTTTACTTCTGAGCAGCAAACCTATTCATTGAAATGGAGAACTGCTATTCATGAGCTCCAGCCTCACCATCAGTTTCTGCATAAATGGTTGCCTACTCCCCTTATTCTTTGTGAAGTTTGTGATCTACCCTGGTATTCTGGGCAACAGGTTCTTTCTCTGAATTAACTAAGTGCTGAAACTTTCAAACACTGAGAGGATTCTTCAGTTTCATGTCCCAAAGCTATCAAGTTAAAGCTGAACCAAAAAGCCAAAGGCCTGAGATTAAACTCTGGGAAAATAAATCCTGTTTAAATATTAATCACTTTATAATTCTGAAGATGACTGACAGCTAAACGCTCATTTTAGTTTCTGCATTCTACTGGTAAAATGTCACTTGATCTGCCCCCTTGGCAAGCTAGAAGAATCCCCTTCCCAACCAACATTTTCCACATATCATTACCCACTGTCTGTTTACAAGGAGTCCACGCATTGTCTTAAGAACCACATTAGACAATTTAAACCATCAGCCTTGGTTCTTTTCACCAACCCATCTGACCTAAAGATGTGCGGATCGGAAGGAGAAGCGCAAAAGTTGAGCAAGCAGAGAGCAGCAATGCTGTGTACCCCGCCTCGGCAGCAGTCGAACCCGAACCCGCTGCAGTCTGGCAGCAGAGCGCAGGGGCGCGTCCCAGCACGGCCGAGAGCCAGTGCAGACGCTGCTTCCCACACAAACGCAGCCTGGAAAGGCAAGCGCGAAGGAGTTTGACCACGGACTGTAACACATTCCCAGAAGCGCTGGAAGGGTTGTTTTGTTTTCTTGTGGGTTTTATTAACGCTCGTCCGCCAGCAGACCGCTAGCCCTCCCTTGCGCTCGCCCCTTCCCGCCCGGGTACAGCGCGGAGTGCAACAGCGCGGCCGGGCTCAGCTCCGAGCGAAGAGCCCGAGGGGAGCGCAGGGACGCGGGAGCAGCGGCCCAGAAAGGGCCCGCGCTGGCCGCAGCGCTCGCCCCGCGGCCCCGAGCACCCGCCGGGCCCGGCCGCCCCGCGGCCGCCATGGCGCCTCCGCTCCCCCCCGCCAGGCGGCCGGGCCGCCCCACCGCGCTCACCTGGGCGATGCCGGCGCCCATGAGGCCGCCGCCGATGATCGTGACATGCTTGATGAGCAGCTTCTTGGCGGCCGCCGCGGCGGCGTCGGAGGAGGCGGCGCGCACGAACTGGCGGGTGGCGAAGGCCATGGCGAAGGCGCGGAGCGAGTGGCGGCACCGGACAGGCGGGGCCGGGCCGGGCGGAGCGAGGGCCGCGCTCCGCCCCGGTCCCAGCGGCCCGCCGAAGGGAGAGGCGCGTTGGGTGTTTCACCTTTCACCTACTCCCTTAAGAGGCAAAGGAGCAAGGCCAAGGACAGCACTGCTGGGACGCCCGCAAGCCCCCAGCTGCCGCTGGGCCGGCGGCCGAGGCTGCGCTGATACCCCCCCTTTGCTGCAGAGGTCACCTCAGCGCTCACCTTGCCGCTACCCATGCTCACAGAATCGCACAATCAATGAGGTTGGAAAGACCTTAGAGACCATCGAGTCCAACCCATGACCCAATACCACCCTGTCAACTGGACCATGGCACCAAGTGGCACATCCAGTCTTTCGTTAAACACCTCCAAGGACTGTGACTCCACTACCTCCATGGGCAGTCTATTCCAATGACCAGTTACCCTCTCAGTGAACAGAGTTCAACCTAAACCTTTCCAGATACAGCTTAAGGCTCTGTCCTCTCATCCTGTAACTGGCTGCGCGGGAGAAGAGGCCGACCTCCACCCTGGTTACACCCTCCCTTCAGGGAGTTGGAGAGAGCGACAAGCCCTCCCTTGAGCTTCCTTTTCTCCAGGCTAAACCCCCAGCTCCCACAGCCACCCCTCACAGGACCTGTGCTCCAGACCCTTCCCCTTCCTTGGGCACACTCCAGCACCTCAATGTTCTTCCTATTTGCATCCTTAGAAGCTCTCTCTCCACAACAAAAGTTTCCTGACTAGAACAGGACTTTATTTCGAAGCTAGTGCAAGAGATCTAATAAACAAATATAATAAAACAATAACAAAATTCTTCCATTATAAACACTAACAACTGAATCATATCAGATGCAGACCCTGATTTTCCATCTAATTCACCTATCACCAAAAGACCTGCACTTCAAGTCAGCAACAGCAGCAGCTGACAACACAGCAAATACTACTCGAGTCAGCATTGGGGTAAACATTAAGCAGCTTGTTTTATTCAAATAAAGTGTTGTATTCTCATACCTCTGCACTTTGTACCACAAACCTACAGCAAAAAATCCACCTGGATTAGGCAGGAGCAGGAAGTGGCTGTGGAAACAGCTTTACCCAGAGACTCACCCTTAATGATCTTTGTGTACACAAATGACAGCTAAGTGGTAATTACTGAATTTCCCTCAAAAAAAAAAAAAACGAAAAAAAACAAAAACCACCAAACACCTGCGCCCCCCAACCCACAAAAAAACCCACCAAAAAAACCCAGCAGTATGCAAGTAACTTGCAACCTAACTCCAGCGCATAAGACACAAGATTTCTACCTACAGCTGTTGTTCCTGAGTGTCCACCTCCTGGTTAACACGAGTGCTGATACCCACATCTTCTCCACAAACACTTCAGTTGGCTCCTGCTCAGCCCCTGCCTTCCATATGGAGGGATATCTCACTTTCCCCTGAGATCCCTCAGGGGATCTTTGCCCTCTACCCCAGGCTCTCCCCTGGCACCCCTTTCCCTCTCTGCCCTCTGCCTCCTGTGACGCCAGGAGTCCAAAATAAACTACACCTCAACTTCTGCCCAGGTTTTCTTTCCTGCAGACTGCACACCTCCTCCTGCTGACAATTCATTTGCTCTTTTATCTTCCTCATCTCTGCCCTTCCCTCTTCTTTTATTCTGGGTAACAGTGTTTTTTTAAAACAAACTCTATTGTTTGATCATAACATGCCTGGCAATGTTATTTTCCCAACTTCACTTTGTTTCCCCACCTCCTTCACTCCTCATTGAAAGCATTTTTAACATTTTCTCATTCAGATGCTTTTTCTGCAAGATGTAAGATGTCAAACACCACAAGTTTAGTCAGTAAATGGAACTCATTGAAATAACTATGCAAAGCTGGGAAACACTTATTTGGGAATTATTTTATTCAAAATAGAAACACATTGAAGCGAAGTAATTTTAGAAATAAAGATATTTTCAGCATTCAGAAACAGTCACCCACTTACATGAACATAATTTTTCAACGAGGCATTTGAGATGCTTCTTCTGCTAAAGAAGAGAGGGGGAGGATACATTTACAAACACAAACCAAATCTGCTAGTGTTCTTTACAGTTTGCCTAAGATGACAACACATTTTGAAAGCCACAAAGATTTTGTTGCTTTTATGCTATTGTTTAGCTATTTTCATGATATCCTGTGAAAAGTTCAGTGCACCGGGAAGGTATGAAAGGCAGGTGGTTACTGCCATTTCCAACAGCACCCTGTATTCTAGCACACCTTGACATGATTGGAACTTCTCATCAGTAATTTTTGCTTGTCACACATCGCAGCATTTGATTACAGGTATCACCAAAAACCACATTTTCACTGTAGTATTTGTAGAAGGCTAATTTTCAAAGGACAGTATTCAAAGGTGACATTTTAAACTAAACTCAGCAGGTAAACCAAGCACAAATATGTACAGTTTCACACACCAGGGGATTATGTGAATTGCATCTTCTTTGGAATCTGTAAAAAAAAATACTAAAGTGCTTTTCAAATGTGTCCTCATTGATTAAAAGGACAGGTATTTTGTACAAGTGATCAATTTCACACCAACATCATTATGTTGTTTAAAGAGGCATTTCAACAGAAAGATAAATATTATCAGCACTTAATTTTAGCTTCTCAATTAAGCATAATTATAGGATTTCCAGATAAAAATCCCAACTCTACAGAATCTATTTATTCATTGGAAAATATAAAATTAAATTAAATAAAGTGCTTAATTCTCCAGTGCTGTCAGGTTTGAGAGCAAGTTCACTGGCATTGGTACCAAACCTAACTTTTTATTGTACTAAGTTTTCAAAAACTTCATACCAAAAAATCCAAACCCACAAGCCTATATAGTCCAAAGTTAACCTAATTAAGAATTGAAAGTTCTCATACGAACAGTGGGATACCTGACCAACCCAATACATAATTCAGAAATTAAGGCACTCTGTTATTCAAAACAGGTAACAGAAAACCTTAATTTAAATGCAAAATTACTATCTTACAGTCTTTGTTAGGCACTACCTGGCTTTTAAATCCTCAAGATTAAAAGTGACAAAACCAGACATTAATTTAAAGCTGAAAAGTTGTCTCTTCTTTTAAAATTTAGGTTTTGTTTCTACTGTGGAATACCCAATTCTAAATTACATTCAAATTCACATTCCAGTCTCATAAAGTTGACATTAGGAGGGCTCTGGGTATTCTCTAGATCTCCAGTGAAGGGAAAAAAATCTTTAGAATAAGAACTTAATTCATGTGATATGAAATTCTGATAGATCCAAAGGAGTATAAAGAGATTTAAGAATGATTATGAATAACTATTTAAAGGTTAGTTGTTACATATTCCCCCAAAAGCTCACTTTCAATGTTTGAAATACAAAGCAAGACTGAGTGCCCTGTTCTGAAACAATTAACATGAGGTTTCCCTGGCAGCTGGTTTGACAGTGGTTAACAGCACTAAGATTCAGCATGTGAAGAGAAAGGTACTGATACACTAATACTGTATGAACTGCAGATATTTTTACTCTATATGGAAGATAACAAAGAGAAAGCCACTATATTCAAACCTCAAGTTTGTCAGCTTCCTCCTGTTCCATGGAAAGGCCTTCACCTGCACTACTGTAGTGATGCCATATTTGAAGACTCCAGTTCCCAAAGCCTGAGGTTGTGGTAGTACTGTCCACACTGTCTGTGGATGAGAAACCTGAGTGCCAGCCTCGACGTCAGGACTACACAAGTAGTGTTTTCCCCAGTGAGCAGCTGCTGGTCCCATCCAGCCTGCAGCCAGTGCTGCCATGAGGTAACCAACGAATGCCAAGAGGCAGCACAGATGTCTTGAATATGTTTGGCACCAGAGAGAACAGTGTTCTGCTGTTTCTTGTTAGAGAATTCCGCTCTCGTTTGTATTCTGAGAGAAAACATCTCCATCCAGATGCTGCACGCTCGTTTCATGTTGAGAATATGGCATATTCAAGGGTTCATTTGGATTGATTTGGAGCCCTGAATCTCACGGATGTTCGGATCCAATCTACTACCCCTATAAGTTACTTGCGAAAAAGAAGTCTCCAAGGTTAAAAGTAATGTAATTTGGTAATTTCCAAAAAGTATACATAATTATTTAAGCTCAGTCATAATCTTTCTTTTCACAGAAAATGCTAACCATCTCTCATTCATCAATACTTTTAGTATTACATGATGTGCTTCACTCCTTCGGTAAATGAAATGTTTACATGCTGCTTTGACAATTTTTTATGATTACTATTTGCCAGAACAAATGTTTTGGACCATTCTCCCCTAATCAACATTTGACAAACTGACAGTAATAGACAGAGGTTAAGCCCACCAAGTTTTAATACCTAATTAAAAACTATGCTGTCAGTTCATCTGTGGAATGCAAGAACAGACAAAAATAATCTCTTTCATGAAGTCTAAATGGATCATTCTCACTGACTAGGAAAGCCTATGCAATTGGGGTTTTTTTCTGGAAAGAAAGTAACAAAATAAGCTGGAAATAGTAATAATAAAAAAACTCTGTATTTTAAAAATGCAATATTTCTTTGCTTAATCTTTTTTGGTGCTCTATTATTTCTTCAGAGCTATTATGTTGAATGGACATGGAGCTAAAGTTAGACCAAACCTTCCCTCCATGGATGGTTTTGCAGCATTTTCAGGGTACACGAAGGTAAAACTTTGCATAAGACTTGAAAAAATCAAGAACAGCTCCATTTTTGCCAACTGCTCTCCCATGCATACACGCTTACCTAAAGAAGAGTTAGAAGAGAAGTATTACTGGATTTATACAGTGGACTTATTTGTTAACACACATGTAATTCCTGTGCTACCATAGTCCAAAAAAGGCTCAAACTACTATTAAGCTATGACCTCTGAAGCTCTGGCCTCCTGTATTTGAGTCTAAGCCTTGCTCAGCTGTACTAGTTCATATTAACAACATTTACATCCACAGCAGAAGTAGTGTCAAAGGACAATTCATAATTTCTACCTGGCAATTGGCTGTTTAGGAACCCAAATCATTCTGCAAGCCACTAACTGTGATAATAAATCTACTTCTACATTTGGTCCTATGTGCAACTTTTACATCTCTCATCCCCAAGGTCCTACACTTGAAACACCACCACCCACTCACCCAGCTAGTCACTCCATGTGGATTATCTTACCCATTCCAAAAGGAATGAATGACTCTTTCTTGATTAGCTGGCCATTTGCATCCAGAAATCTTGATGGTTGAAATTCATCTGGCTTCTCCCAAATGTTAGGATCTCTGTGTACTGACCACAGGTTGGGCACAATCACACTACCCTTAGGAATATTATATCCCTGGAGCACTTTAAACAAAAACAGAGACAGAAATATGACAAGCTGCCGGAAGGAAACACAGGAAAAATACCAGTAAAAAGACAACAAGAGGATGTCACAAAAAACTGTATTGATCTTTAGCTGTGGGCTGCAAATGCAGCAAAACCTGAAGGCAAAGGTGATCTCTGCTACCCTGCCTGAGTCAGAATCACACAAGCCTGAGCAACTGGAAAGACACCAAGCTACACCAATAGCTTCTGTAGAGAGAAGGAAGCAGCCAGCAATTGTCAGAAAGGCACTCTGCAGCACCACGATGCTGTGACCCACTTTCCTCCTGCCCCTGTGCTGTCACAGAGCTCCACCACAGTCAAAGGATGGATTCTGAACTCCTGTGACACAAGGGTTTTGAAATGACTAGTCTCATTTCAGCTTGTTTGCTTCACTCTCCTGCAAATCAAAACATTAAAAAAAGCAGATCAATTCAGTAATAGGTTTAAAAGCCAAGTATTGCTCTCACACTGACTTTAGCCAGTGCTCAGCTATGTTTATAAAAACACACAGATGAGTTGGAAGAGGATATTTCTTAATGTTTTCTGTACATGTGGAAGTCAATGGTATAAGCCTTTAGTAAACCAATTCCTCTAAAATGATGATTTCAGACCTCTGTGTCAGGATGCCAAAAACAAAGGTAGAGTTTCAGCTGCCAACTATGACTAAGCACATTAGTCAATACAAGCTGACCCCCAAATCACTCGAGATTAGAAAATGCTGGATGACAGGTCAGACATGCCCCTGACATAGAGAACTAGGTTGAGGCCTCCTGCTCCCTATAAAGGGCATTTTACATATTTGTTTTAAAGGTCAAATACATAAATGAGGTCTTTGTAAATTATCGCTAGATGTCCTATCAGATCTTCAGCCCCAGAGGAAAGCTGTAGTAACAAGTCTCTAGAAATGCTTACCAGCATTTTCTGAGGCCATTCGAGGAATGGAAAGGGGAACAACTGCAGTCATCCTCTGCACTTCCATAATGGTTGCCTCTGTGAAGGGCATTTGAGCCTTGTAAGCAAGAGAGGGAACTTTGTCACGTCCTAGAACTGCTTCAATTTCTGCATGAACTTTCTCTATGCAAAGAGAGGAAGAAAATAAAGAAATCAAAAGACATCATCTCAATTTCAACTGACTGTGCTTGCTTCACTGTTTACACAGATCTCTCAAAAATTACTACAAGATGTGATTACTAGCTGAAACAGCTGTGCCAACATTAGCCTTAGGAACAGACTCAGTTAAGAAGAAAACGACCAAGCACAATCTTTGCTACAGCTACTGAGATGACAGACTTCGCTAGCACTTGTATTAGAAAAGTACAGAAAAAGTCCTGGTGCTACACCAAGCATATTCATAATCTTACTTTAGGAGGTTAATTATACAGTAACTTGAATGACGAAAACATCAAGCTTCTGCTCTGCCATTAAAAACTTGAATGGTAAGAGAACTGCATGCAGTGTGTGCCTGAGCATGAGGAGATGGGCAAGTTTTTCATGCAGCTGCTTTAGATACTTCATTCTGGAGCAGGAATTCTGGTGCTGTTACTGCAAGCACTGAAGCCGTTTAACTCCTTCTTGCCATTTCCTACTTTCTATTCACAGAACCTAAACTCAGCTATTTCCCATTTCCCCCAAAGGCAGCAGCAGATGTTCCTTTCCCACACAGCCCTTCTGCAAAGCCAAAAAAAAATACCAAACAGAAAAGAAGTCATGAGCTTCTCTACTTGCTCATGCATGGGAAGCAAAAAATAAAAAAAAAATCAAATTATTTCCTTGCATTTCCTTCCCCTTTAATTTCACTGAAGGCTCAGCATACAAGTAATACTCTTCATAAAAGTTTCCAAGATTCAAGATTTGTTTCACCTACGTACACAGAGGATGATGTGCCTTTTCTGGCAGGTAACTTGTAATCTGACTACACCACAAAAGACAATCTTGAAAGAGGAGACCTCAAAACTGTCCTTTAATCAAAAATAATAAAAGTCAGTTTTCATTTTTTATCCTTTATATCCTGCAGACTTTGTGGTTGTCCTGCTTGCCTTTTCCAACCAGGACGCCAATATTCTGAGGTTTTGCTCTTTTCTCTCCTTAGCAGTGATACAAGATTTAAAAGATTAAATGCAAAAAACCTGTCAGTTTCCCCAGCAGCATCCCAAAGTGCTGCTTGGACTGTGTCTAACGAGCCGCTGCTGCCACCTACTGGGTTTGCCAGAAGAAAAGCCCACGCATGAGGAACATTAAAAACCACAAAAAATACAGCAAGAAATGTGCCGACGGTGTGGCTCTCCAGTACCTTCTTGGTGGGGGTTTGCTACTTTTATTAGGGTCATATCATAGCCCTATATTCAGGCATGCATGTCTACAGTCATCTAAACCCATAAATAAAGTTTTCAATATATAAAAAAAATTTAAAAATTAAAGAGACTGCCTCATACTAAATGCCACAACGGTGCTTTATCCTGAACAAGTCATTTGTTCAGAGTTTCCAAAAATATGAGGAAATATACAGAGAACAGCCAAACTGCTGCTCACATTACCAGCTGCAAAATGTAAACTCCAGCAGTCTCTGCAACAGCATGTTATTTGAACTGCTCCACTACTTTTCATATATTTAAAAATCCTACAGATCTTCAGAAATCAAGGACCAAAATAAAGTCAGGGAACAGAAAAAAACCAAATACTCCCCATGGCTTTACCATGTTGTCCATCCACATCATTGTCTATTTCTGTGTAAAAAACAAAACTGTTTTCCAAAGAGAAATTTTTTTCCTCCAATAGGCCTTAGTTTGCCTTTCCATGTCTGCAAGAAACTTCTGCTACTTCTAAAAAATACACAATTCAGGTATTTTCTCTAGGGAGGAAATACATTTAAGAGAAATGTATTACCAGGAATAAAAAAGAAAGGGGCTCATACATAACTCCAAGGCAATCAGGATATAAGGAATGGTATACCAAAAGTGATACTGTCTGGACCACTGAGCATATTTAGATTACTTGACAAAAGCCACAGCATAAAGGAGAATCAGAGAGAGGCAATAGAACTGCTAGAGATCAGCAGAAAAGTGAAAATTGACTAGCACATACACATACAGTACCAGGAAGAAGGAAAAGAGGTTAAAAAAACAAACACAAAACTCTTCTAGATTCCATTTGTGTAATTTAGAATATATCTAATCCATGTAATTGCATATCAAGTCAAGCAGTTACACAACATCAGAAACAGAAGAATAAGCCTATGCAATGAAAGTTTACTTTAGATTTGTCCCCAGTGAATTCTCTCTCCCATGACTGAACTGGTGCCCTATTTTGCAATCTTTGGTCAACAGTCTGGTTGACTTTGTGCAATGCACTATGATCCTGACCTATTTAAAGAGATTTTTCCAAACAGATCCAAGTCAGGGTAGATGAGACTACCACCGGTCATAACCCACTTAGTTTTGAAAAATTCCAAACCCAGATATTCTGTTAACTCTCAGGGCAATCTGTGTCACTCCTTTGCCATGTTCACAGGGCAATTTCTTTTCCTAGTATCTGATCAGAATTTTCTTGTTGTAGGTTGTTTCCTCTGCTTCCCTTCCTTCCACAACACACCTCAGGGAAGACTGCCTCCATCTTCTTATCATCTTTGGATCAGATAGTTGTAGACAGCATAAGATTTCCTCTCAGTCATCCTTCCCTAACACTCAACCAGATCAATTTGTTCTGCCTCTGTTTTTGTCCCCCCTTACCCCTCATCATTAGCAACCCACCTGACTGCCATGAGCACTCAAGACTGATGGAGAAACCCCCTCTAACAACACTGGCAGCTGGTGCTGTGCATTTGTGCAAGTCCAGTTTGCTTAAGCTGTCTCTGATTTGATCTTCCTCCACAGTAGGTAGTGTTTCACCTGCCCAGATTCTGCTGCCAGGCTTAAGAACCTCCCTGCTCAGGGAGCCATAAAGCAGATCTATGGTCTTCACACCTATCACCACTGTATGCCTGGAATGTCACAACTGCCGAAGTTTTCAAACATGCTAAAGCTCCCTGGAATTGCTTGGGAAAGATAACGTTGTCTCAAATCAGAAGAAATTCACAGACTAAAGGGCCATTTAGCACTTAATATATAGCACTAACCCAGAAATCATTACTGAACAGCAGGACAGAAGACGCCTGATTACATACCTGTAGTAAAGCACTCCCACCCCCGAGTGGGCATGGCTGTATAAGGAAAGACTTTCAGTTTACCTTTAGACATTTTAGGATGTTTAACTAGAAAGTTCTGTGCCCTCCTCATCGACTGGCTCAGGGTCAGCACAGAGGCCTTGATTGGGCTTGGAAAGTGTAACTCAAAACCTGTTGCTGATTTCATTGAGCCAAGAGCCAAATATCCCACCTGAACTACTGAGTACTAAAGAGAGAGAACAAAGAAGCTCGAGGCATTTTCGAGGTGTTGTAGCAGGTGTAGGGGGATCTGCCCCTACACTTTGTGTTTGGCTTTGCCTTTGTGTCAGTATTATTTTCTTCCCTTATTAAAACCTTTTTGATTTTTCAAGACACACTGGATCATGCCATATCACTAATTGATATAAGCCATTTCTCTGCAAGGGCTGGACCCTCAGAGGTATGGGAACCCCAATAGATACCAACCTTTCAAATCATACATACAACACAAACCCTTGGCACTCCAAATGATTTCTTCACTGTCGCTGCTTGCTTCTGTTTCTGAGCATCCATCTGGAGCTTTACAGTCTGGAATAAATCACCTAGAATAAAAGTAATCTTACCTTGTACTTCAGGGTAAAGAGACATGTAGAGCAGGCACCACAGCAATGTGTTGGAAGTAGTATCTGTGCCTGCGATGAAGAGATCACCAATGATAAAAAACAGGTAATCGTCATTAAAACTGCTCTCCTTGCTCTTCTCTTCCTCCGCATGGATGAAGTACATATCAATGAAGTCCCTGGGATTGGCTGCATCCAGTGTATCCCTGTGCTGGGCAATGATTCTCTTCAGAAAAGCAGTGATGTCTAACTCAGTTTGCCGCAGCTCCCGGAAAGGCCCGAAGGGAAGGTAGTAGAGCCAGGGGCAGATGTTGACCAGGATCATGTAGCTGTTCACGCTCAGCTCCAGGGCACGGGCCATGTTCTTCAGCATCGTCTTGAACTCATCGTCTTCGTAGCTGAAACGCTTGCCAAAGGCCATGGAACAGATTACGTTGGACACTGCATTGCGAATGATAGGGAAGGGATTAAATGAGTCCTTTCCATGTTTCAGCATTTCCTCCTTTATAAAGCTCAGCTCCTCGATGATTTTAGGCTCTAAGCTGTGTCTCCCCACTCCAAAATGACGCAGTGTTGAGAGAGAGAATTTCCTCTGTTGCTTCCAGACAGGGCCATAAGGGGCAAAAATAACACCTGAAAGAAAAAGGGAGAGACTGAAACCAAAATGCCCAATTTTCAATTAGAAATAGTTAGACATGCCTGCAACCCAAGAGCCAGAAGAGAAGGAAATGATACGCAGCAGATCTCTCCCAAGCACCTGTCTAGGAGCTAAAGGAAAAACACAAGGTTTTTTATTATAGCTTTTGGGAATCCTGTCCCTCTTTTTCCTCATCACTGAAATGAATACTCAAGTTACATCACTAGTTTCATTAGAATTTGCAAGATACAAATAGATGGAGAAGAGTTAGTCTGGATATATGTTAGATATAGCCTTTTCTCCCCAATGTCCTGAGATAGGAACTTCTTCAGCAAGGCATAACAGAAGACATTAAAACACAAACTGATTTGCATTTTTTCCCCTTTGTGGAACACAAACTTCTCAATACTTTTTGCAAGTGTGTCTATTACAAGCGAGTTTTATCTTTAAGTTATAATAAAAATACAAATATTCACACTGCAAGAAAACTGGGAAGGCGAAGACAGGTTCAGAGACACTTGGCAGAACCCTGCTTGATTTGCATCTTAACAGTTTTGATGCCCCTAGGCACTTGTTCTGCAGGATTGTGTGATTATGAGACACCATTTAAATTAAATCCCTATTACTCACCTCCGAGGAGAAACATCTCTTATACTGAATTAAAACACCACACCAAAGACTCCACAGGGTAACAAATATACATAACCTGCGGATTTCTAATGTACTCCATGGTTAACCGGAGGGAGTTTAGTCATCAAACATGACCTAGTTCTGGATTTGTTCTTCTGCTAAAATGACACCTTTTTTTTTTTTTTCCTGGAAACAAAACAGTAACTTTGTAAAAGCAACATCAATTCTTCTGTCAACTGCAAACCTTAAGGTTGAATTTAAAAGGAGAAATGGCCATAAGAAAATAGAAGTACATAAATGCTAGAAGATGCACCATGTTTCAATACTTAACATTACTTACATTTGTATTACAAGTTAATGTTCCTAGCCCCTAATGCTAAAAGAATGCAAACACATGACCTAGCTTTGAATGTCCTAAACAAGAACATTAGGAAGAGTCAAGACAAGCTCAGAATCAGCTGTATTTCATCTCCTCTGCATGAAGACATTCCTCAGCCAATTTTTTCAAATGCCCCGTTCCTGGCCCTTCAAAAACAGAACCAAAAACTTTCCAGATTTCCTCTCTCAACTGCTTCCTGTTAGCACTGGTGTTCTCAAGTAGGTTAAGTGAAAAAACAGTATTTGGGGCTGGATTTGGCCAAGAACCAACTTGGGTTTCCAGGGTTTGTGGCTGGGTTGTGAAAGAAATATGGATTTCTTGGAACAAAACAAAGTTATCACTATTTCTATACCGCAACAAATATCTCCAAAACAGGCTATTCATCCACAATCTCTTCTCTTTTTTGTTGTAAGGAAAATTAGTTTTAGGATTCAAATGCTTTCATAAAGGAAAACAGACCTATTGTCTTGAATGTAAAAGAGACTCGCCTAGGCCCACAGAAAAGCTAACACCACCAACACACCTCCCCAAACCCAGTGAGCCCCCCCAGCAGTCCTGCAGAGAGCATGAGTGTTTTCTGATGTCCCCAAAGCCCAAACTGCTGCAGAACACTAATAACTGATTTGTAAATTGGGCAAGAACGACATAGGAGACAGATTAAGGAAGAAGGGCATAAAGATAGAGCAATAGAGGTAAGAGAAGAAAGCAAAGTCTCAGCTGCATTCCTACAAAGCTACAATAATGGAATAGTCCTTTGTTGATTTCAAAGAAAATCTGCCTGCCCTCAAAAGCCAGGTTACTCAGCACAGACATCTCTATTCTTAAAAAAAAANAAAAAAAAAACCCAAAAAACAAAAACAATCTCCCCTGAAAACAAATTAAAGCAAAACAAAACAAACAGCAACAAAAAAGACCCTGAAGGACGTACAATAATAAATTCTGAAGCATTCATGCTCTCTGCAGAGGCCTAATTTCTATGAGCTGATAATGAAACCCTTTCAATACAACCAACGAACTCACAAAACCAGAGAGTTCATTTTATTCCCCCTTTTTATACCTAAAAAATTTCAAATCCTTACAAGAAGCAAGTTCTGGCAATGGCTTACTTTGCTCCATCCCCATCATTTTTTACTGCTAGCTCTAGTGCTGCTACAATACTGGGGACATTGACAAACACAGCAGTCATGACATTTAATAACATTCAACTTCTGTACTGTCAGATGTCCACATGTGGATATGCACAATAAAGGCAGACAACCACTCTGACTCCATGTACTCGGCAGATTCAGTCTTTGCTACCTCTTATAGCTACAGAATACAAAAAACTAAAATACTAAAATTAGACCACAGAAATGTCTCGTTTCTCCCCAGTCTCCTATTTCTCTTTCTGCAGACATATGTGATGATTAATTAAGAATTGACTACTACCTTCTCCCTTAAGTTCTTGTGGCACTTTCTGTCCAGCCAAGAGGCCTCCCTCACTTGCTAATCAAGTTGCTGAAATGTAGTATTTGCCATTTCTGACAATTCTACCTGCTCTTCCCCCAGCACAATTATTTTATTTGTTTCTTACATGCAATAGAGCCACAGAGCTGAGACAAGCCCCCCCTTTCTTCCATACTATACCTGTCAGGGCAACTCAAGCCAAAGACAAAACTACACCAGCAAATGTAGCCTACAAGAAAATAGCTCTGTAAGTTCACGTCACAATAGCTCAGTTACAGAACGAAGGAAGCCAAAGAACCCAAGGACATGAAGAACGGAAAATGGACACTAAACCTCCCAGAGCTGTAGTGCCCAAATTGTGAGTGGTGGATCTGAATTTACCTATCACCCTGCCTTTATTGTTTCCTTCCCTAGTGTCCACTAACACAACTGCCACTGTCCCAACCTGCAGCAACATCTCACCCACAAACTCCTGAAATTATCTCCCAAACCAATCTTAAGAGGCCTCCAGTTTGAGTGCTGTAACCCATCGACCTCCCCCATGAACCACACACAAAAAAAGCAACACCCACTGGCACAAACATTGCAGAGGCTCAGTCATCTCCTCATGCCACCACTAAACCCAGACCAGCACAGGGACAGCACCTGTAACTTTCACTGGCATCTGGAGAACCAGCTTGTGGAGGGCAGTGGCCCCACTGCCCATATTCACTGAGGTGTCCCTCTGTGCCCTCAGAACACACCACCCCTGCAGTTCAGCCTACAATACTCCTACAGCCGTGGCAATTCAGCATGCTGCTAACATGAGCACTGTGGAACCGCTGGGGATGTTTTACGGACCACCGGGCAGCCCTGATGCTGCAGTCCTCATGCCTGAGCACAGCTGTGGTGGCCTTCCTGGTAAAACCAAACCTAGAGCAACATAATGCCCCTGCCACAGCATAACACAGACAGGAACAGTCCCTGGGCTTGGCTGCAGCATGCTCTGGCTATGGACAACAGGCTCCTGGAACCTCCAAATCTCCTGGAGCACCCAGTGGTGGAAGCTGCCCATTGCCCTGGCTACTCTTTGCTTCACCATATACAAAGAAGTCTGACAGAGAACAAGAAACATGAAATTCACAGCATTCAAGGGAAAAGAAACCTAACATGAACACGATGTTTTACAGTACTGCTAAAATTATCTAACTCCTCTTCCCCTTTCCTCCTCCAGTTCTTGCTGAAGTACTGTACCTAAAAATACTCACGCATGATAACAATGTGCCAGTAACATCTATCTTGGAATAATATCATCAAACCAACAGAATTCATAATTTACTTTTTTATTCTTTAAACTGATTTCAGCAATGGTACCTGATAGCATTTTAATAAACATGATCTAGGTCCCTCACTTCCTTCTTTTCTTTACTAGGGCAATTCTGGTATAGGGAAAAAAAAAAAAACAACAACCAAACAAAACTGTTTCATGCACTTAAAAAAATCAGATTTTCCTAGCTTTGGAAAAAATAAAAAAAGGTCAGTTTCACAAGAAGCTAGCACACTAACATGCCTTCTAGGGTACACCTCCTAAACCAAAAAAGGGTAAGTAAATTTCCATAAACACTGAGATCAGTAATGACCTAACAACTAAACATGAAGAAATCCTACTGCAGTATGTCAGCATGTGTTTAAACTCTTCATGTCTTTTTCCTGCAAAACCTAGTAACTCTCCTTTGCACTCTTAAAAAAAAAAAAAGACAACTAAACCCAAATATGCTCAGTAAGTTTTGACAAGCAGAATAACACATTTTGGAAATATCTCAGCAACGGTAGCTTGCATGGAGGCAGCACGAACTACGCAGCCATGGAACTCCACATAAGCCTGATCTCTGCCACCACTACCTTGGTAAGAACTGGGAGAGTGCTCAGTTTTGCACCACTGCCCAAGTATTCAAAATTTCTTCCTCTCACACAGCCAAAATCAGAAAGTCCTCAGATGACAGACCAACTGTGCCTTAAACCCCTACACAAATGCCAGTCACAGAGGGACAAGGTTGGAAAAGACCTCTGAGACTGATTCCAACCCATGGCCGAACACCACCTTGTCATCGTGACCATGGCACTGAGCACCACATCCAGCCTTTCCATAAAGGCCTCCGGGGTGGCGATTCCACCGTCTCTCTGTGCAGTCCATTCCACTGTCAAACGACCCCTTCTGTGAAGAAATTCCTCCTAATGCCCAACCTAAACTTCCCCTGGCACAACTTCAGGCCATTTCCTCTTGTCCTATTCCTTATTATCAAGGAGACCCACACCCCTTCCGGGCTACAAGCCCTTTTCAAGCAGTCGGAGAGAGCGATAAAGTCTCTCCTGAGCCTCCTCCAGTTTCAACCACCCCAGCTACCTCAGCAGCTTTACTGTACAGTCTCTCTACTGTACACAGAGCTAAAGGGATCAGGCTGATTTCAGTCACCCAGAGATGCTCTGTGGCGCACGGCACAGCACTGCCAACTTCGCGGGGATGCTGCACCTCAAAGCAGCGCGAGTTTCTCTCCAAGCGCCTTCTCTCAGCACCAGGGCGAGGGGTACACACGAGGAGCAAAAAGCAAGCAAATACTTCAGTCCACAATTCGTGGAAATTATTTAAAATTTTCGGCAGAGCAGCCATAGTCCCGAGCAGCCCCCGCTCGGTATCGCTCCTACGCATCACCCTGGCTATCACCGGGCGTGCGGCAGCCCCCCGAGCGGGACTCGGGGTGCCCCCGGGCGCTTACCCTTGTGGTGGGTGATCATGAGGACTATGGGCACGGAGGGCCGGTCGCTGAACACCTCCGCCTTCTGCACCAGCGCCTCCCGCACCGCCCCGAAAGTGTTGAGGATGATTAACGGGCGGTTGCCCACGAAGAGCCTGAAGACGCTGCCGTAAGTCTTGGTGAGGCCGGTGAGGAAGACGTGGGGCGAGAAGGCGGGAGAGAGCCGGTCGCCCTTCACATCCACCGCCCACCTGCGCATCAGCGGAGGCGGCAGAAGGGCGAAGGCGAAGTTGCCCACGAGCGGCCAGGGCGCGGGGCCCGGCGGCAGCCCCGAGAGCGCCCGCGGCCGCCGCCGCAGCAGCCAGTAGCAGCCGAGCCAGCACAGGGCCACCAGCAGCAGCTCGGTGGCCGTGGGCGGCCGCAGCAGCCACGTCCAAGCTTCCGCGCTCGGCTCCACCATCTCCCCGGGCAGAGGCACCGGCGGCCTCACCCTGCTGCCGGCGCGTAGCGGTTTAAGATGGCGGGGGCGGGCGGGAGGCGAGGCCGGCGGCGGCCTGACCCCGGCCCGCAGGGTCTGTGGGCGGGCAAGGGGCCGGGCCCCGGCACCGCCCCCGCGCCCAGCAAGACGTAACGGAGCCCAAGTTTATAAAGGGATTAAGCGCAAACCCTGATGTCCTGCTCGTGTAAAAAAAAAAAAAAAAAAAGAACAAAAAATGAGCGCTCTTCTCCATCCCCCACAGGACTTGCTTTCAAATGCTCCTTACGCAAATACCTTTTTTTTTTTTTTTGCGGTTTAGAAGGGAATACAGATGATCCTTTTTCCTCGTTCCCAAGCACAAAAAACTAGCAATTGGAGGTAAAACACCGAAATTTTCTGTTCCCAGCGCCAAGGGCGAACCTAGAACCATGTACCAGTCCTAGGTTACCTGCTTGACAAATGCAGAACAGCAGAGAGGCTTTGAAGAGGGGCACTTAAATTTTAGAGGAAAAAAACCCCGTAGCTCTCCTCCTTTCCCTTAAATTAAAATAGTAATTAAAAGCCCCAAACACACACACAAAACACCAAAACACATCCAAACACCCCAATCCCCCCCCCCGAACTGGTTTTGAGGGTAATTTTCCCCTCCCTCTAGAACACGCCCTGTGCACTTTTTCCAGCCGATCAGGAATATAAAATTTAACCCCTAGAGAGGTAATTAGATGTTGAAAAATTCCACTGTCTGGTCTTCTCAATAATTTGCTGCAGCATCAGTGGGTTTAGTAAGTGCTCTTGCTATCCCCTCGCTAACAGAGAAAAGTATTCCTGTGTTGCCCACAGTGATCCCTTAAAGTGATCCCCCAAAATAAAAAATGTACAGAACCGTGCTTATCCATTAAAAAGGGCTAAACTATTTTTTTAAACAGTTGAACATCCAGTAAAGATAGTGACAAGTTGCTCAAAAAATAGTGGCTGAACTGTATTAAAAAGGTTTTATTGCAATTATACAGAAGTTACAGCAATTTCAGAAATACATAAAGCTTTAAATGGTCAGTTTTCCTCTGAGCAATTAAGGCAACTGTCTCTTTAATCTAAACAGCAAGTGGACATTTTCCCAGCCATGGATTAAACAAAAGAGAAAAACTAAAAAATTTAAACTGTCAGAACAGAATGCAGCTTTTATTTTGTCCATATTTGGCAGAAATTCAGTGGCTAATTACAATGTATACCAATAAAATGCATCTATTAGAAAAAATATCTAAAACCAGGTGAAAATTAGCTGGAAAAAAGACATTTTAAATCTGAGTCTCCAGAAAAGTCTAAGTTCTGTAGTGCAAAATTAAGAAGCTAAGATATTCAGCACAGCTGAAACACACTACTAGTTTTGCCTGTTTTCTTTGTACAAGGGTAATCTAGCCTCACCTTCTTCTCAGTCTAGTCCAGAAGCTAAACTAGATTAAAAAAATGCCTTCTTTCCCTGTGTATGGAGTTGAAAGATTGTTTTCAGTGGCATATGGCCAATTCTAGGGTGTCCAGAGATTAAACGGCACACTAACTTTGATTAAAATGAAATTAATTTCAAAATTTTAAGTGATAAAATGTACTTTTGCTCTAACATACCAGTACATAAGCAGATGTTTCAAGTTAAAATAATAGTTGTTGCAACATTAAATCAGTTTCTCCAATTTAAATTAGAATCAGACAGCCTCTTTTTAAAGCATAAAATTAACAGCAAAACATATCCAAGTACTTTACTAATATTCTGTACACCCCAAATAACTACATGTACAAGTTTTAGCACTATAGTACTTTCCATGGAAATCTTTCCTCTTCAGTCCTAGCATCAGTATAATAAAGAAATCACACCCCCTTTAATTCTGCAGTTAAGGAAAAACCATTCTTCAAACTCTTTTACCCCCGAGGAATCAAATCATTTGATGACTCCACTTTTAACAGGTCAAAAAATAGCTCCACATAACGAGCGAACAAAAATCCCCACCAGAGTAAAGACTATCATGAAAACAAGCATTAAAAATAGAATAGTTTAAGGGAATTAATTTTTCTTTAAAGATAACCAAATTACAGAGTTAAGGCCCAAGCAGAAGCATTGGAAGCTTAATTAACAGAGTAAACTCTCAAAAGCAACATAATATTCTTCTCTCATACCTTATCTTAATCTTTGAATCCTATCAATGCTTAGGACTGTTGCTGTTCTCTGCAGCTGCTGACTTAGCACCCATTCTCTTCAAGTATGATGGGCTGTGGTTTTATATGCTTTATTTGAGCTTGCAGGCAACTTTTGGATTTTTATTTCCACAGGCACTTTATTCATAAAAAACACTCTCCTCGTCAAAAGCACACTGAAAATATTTGAAAGTTCTGAGTTACACTAGTGCACTAAAATATGTTTCTGTAACACAGCAGCTAAAGCTAAAAAAAACCCACTTTTGGTCAAGTGCATGTCACATGCTTGCAAAGGTTTTGTTTTTGCAGGGCACTGAAACACGCAGCTGTTTGTCTCTTAATATTTCTGTAGGTATTGCACTTTTTTTTAATAAGTTAAAAAATACAGTCCATTTTCCCTGAAGCATCTAGTAATAAAGACAGGAAAACTATATTTCATTGTGGCTTAGGACTATTACAGGTGACTTTGTTCAATCTTTGGCTTTTTCAAGTGTCTTACTTTTAAAGCAGGCACTGAGACAAGTAGGAAGACAATCCAGACTATTGTTACTAGACTATCCACCTTCACACAACAAAAACCCCACCCAGCCCTGGTTTTATCCTACATGGTGAGCTTGTTTCTGCTTTAAATGAATTTACTCTAAACATGGAATATTCTTTGCACTGACATTGAAGTTTCATCAAATAGAGACCCATTTACTTCTTGATGTACTAGGTGGAAGTGATTTAAGAGAACTTATTCTAGTATATGAAGGCTAGCAACTTAGGGTACAAGCACTTCAGAGCAGAGGAGTGTGCTGCAGTGCCACCACTGCACCTGGACATGGCACCTGCTCTGCATGTTCACATGTCCAGATGAATTAAGGGCATTATCCCATTTAAGAGCTGACTACAGCAGGATTTCCATACCTGTCCCAGGCAGATACTTTCACAACTGTAGACTCACAAGGGGTCCTCAACAGGAACTAAAGGCTCAGTATTCTCTATGGATAGAAAGTGTAGGTATCACTGCCCAAAAATGCCTCTCAGACAGATCTGGAAGTGTGCTGTCCATTATATACAATAAAATCACAACCAAAGGCAGGGAGAAGGGCAACAATAGCTTCTGCAACAGAAGGCACAAGATGAAAAACTATCTTAAAAAAAACTTGCTTGCGAAGATTTCAAACAAAACTAGAAAATTACTTTGTTTCACAATCTAAACAATCTAGCTTAATGTTATTTCACGTGTTTTTATAATGTCCTGTTGTGAGCTGCCTTCACAATTGTTTCACTTCTGTTCTTTAGATTACATGGCCACATCCATCACAAGTTGTTTGGGTTTTTCTAAAGTTTCAGCAAAATACACATCCACACTGCATAATCAGTGTCCTCCCAATACAGCTTTGTCCATTTCACATCCTCTCCCTCTACCTCCAAAGCTTCAACAGTAATGATGAAACCAGAGAATGATTTTCTTTAAACTACTGGCCTATCCCTTAATCCTACCTAGTACAATTCTTACATTTTGGACTGAGTTTCAGAAGATTAACTATCCTAAAATGTGGAAAAAATTAGAATTGGATATGTAATTTAGAACAATATACACTCCTAATGTCTTCCTGTATTAAAATACTATTTTTGCAGGTTTTATATAAAACAGAAATAGAAAAGTGTTGTATTTATATAAAAAGCATTTGGAACAGGCTTAAAATGTAGAGAAATTTTGTTTTATTGAAAAGGTATCACAACAGCTTTCCTTAGTGTTCATGTGTAACAAGAGAATACCAGCTCTTTATAGTATTTGAGATTATTAGCACCATAAATGGATATAAAGTTTTTGATTTTTAAAGACGTGGGTGGTTATCTAAATAGTCCAGCTGTATTCATTAGTACACAGGCTGACTATAAAAAATTTCAACTTGAATGTGCCAAGTAAACCACATAGGACATTTTCTTTAACATGTTTTTTACCAAATTCACAGTTGGCAGTGATCATGACAAGACAGCACCTCTGGAGAAAAGCTGCAAGATGCTCCCATTATTGCTTTTTTAAAAAGTACAGCTAGTGCAATAGTTGGTTTTGGTTTGGGTTTTTTTTTTTAACACAGTGAATAGATTGCAGCACAAATCACAACTCTAGCTCTAGTATCTCTTGCACATATACAGCAAACCATTACACTCAGTTACCTAAGAAAATATCAGCTATAGTGTTATCCTGAAAGTTTTACAACATAAAAGCCAACTCCTGCTAATTGTGAAGAATTTATATGAAAATGACACCCAGTTTGCAAAGATCAGTAGAAACTACAGCACCAAACATTTCTCAATTTGTTATTGTAGTAGTCTGCTGCATGGTATTTGCAGAATTGGACCCTAAAGCTACAGAACAATCAGCTCCTTATCGTCCACACATTACAGCATTCTTATATTACCACCTGGGGCTTCTCAGCAGCCAAAATATCTTCTTGCTTAGTTTTTCCAAGGCTGGAAAAACTCCAGCCCCAAATGACATACAGAGCTATGGATACACAGGATCCAACCTAGGAGAAGTCATGCAAGAAAAGTTGCAGCCAAAGTGAGGTCCTGGACTATTTTCAGGGAAGTCTTGAGAGTTTTCGAAGTCACATGGAAAGCATGAGAACCACAGGCATCAAACCATTATTTCTGCTTTTACTTTCAGGTTCCTTGGTGTAATCCGGACCTCAAAAGCTGCCAGAACCTTTTTGACATCTCACACATGCTCTCCTGAATTACAAAAATGAACACAAACAAATGGGGCAAACATTTAAGCAAGAATTGATTCCTGAGGGAAAATAAGTATGTCCTAGCATGCTAGGTTTTGAAACTTGAAATAATTTTCACATACTAACTGTGCAAAGATGTGTCTGACAAGACAACCCTTTTGGCTTCAGGGTTAATTATGAGGCCTTCTCAAATTTAAATCCTACTCTTCTGTATCCAGCCATTCAGAAAAGACAATTAGTAGAAGCAGATGCAGTTAGACAGGAGTCTAAAGCACCACAGGCCTCAGCATAAGCAGCATTTTGAGTGGCAACAAACTAAAAAAAGCGGAATGCAAACCCAGGTTTTACAGAAGTAACAAAGCACTGCCAAGTTACTCAAAATGTAAGAGGGGTTGGAGTCCTCTAATATTGTTTAAGGTTCGTACACAAACCATTCAATGGTAGAGGTAAAACTAAGCAGGGAAATAAATTTCCTCTTGGTATTCTCAGCACACCTGCCATCTTTAATGAGAAAAAAATAATTTGGAAAGCAAACTGTCCCACTCATCTTAAATGCGACTCATGCACCTGAAGTAACACCCAATTGCACATTCCGTTGAATTGGAACGCAGCTCTCTGAGGACTGATTTTACAAAGATTTGCCTCTTCAGCCCCATTTATAGTTTTGATCTGTAAGTGACCTTCACTTTTTAGCTATTGCCACCTTTAGGGCTGCACTGCCAGTCCAAAAGAAGCTCAAAAGGACAGCTAAAGACTGCTCACAGCCACCTGTACAGTACAAGTACAACCTAGTTTGCCTTCCTAGGGAAGCTGCTGTGTACTGAATCCAATATTGCTTCTGCCAGAGAAACCCCTTTCCACACACATGTGCCTGCATGGTGTCTGGCCCCAACTGGTTGCGATGCTTTTATTTCAGACTCATTTCTGACTGTTTTTCTCTTAATTAAAAAACAAACAAAAAAAACCCCCCAAAAGTCCTCTTCAAACATATTTCAGCAAAGATACCTTGTGAAAATTGATCTCAATTAGCTCAAAGGAGATTCCTCTGTAGTAATTCTTTGCAGTGTCACAAATGCTAACCTCCTAAAGACCATATTATGCTGAGAGAAAATGCAAGAGTTGACATTATTATTATTTAGGCACAGCTTGAAAGAAGAGTATTTCTCCTAGAAGAAACCCATGCACAGACACTTTAAAACACCTTAGATACTGTATTCAAGGGATCTGCAATTTTTCCATTGACATTTACCAGAACTAAAACCAGTTATGTTTAACCATACAGACAGCAAGTAAAGGACAAAAATACTCACTCCTCATCCAGCAGAAGGACTGGATCAACCACTACAGAATCATTTGAAAAAGTGCAAACACTAACTCTAATAGCTTAATAATAGCATCTTTTTTCAACTGTGGCACAGATAATACTGCATGTAACATGCAGCCAATATAATTTTAATTAAAAACGTCACACATGGCTCCCTCCTAGTAAGAAGTGGTGTGCCCTCTCCTCCTACTTAGTTTGCATCTTCAAGGTTAGTACACAGCCAAAGCCAAAGAAAACAAACAGCTAGCTATTTGCTCAATTTCAAGTCCTTTGCAATTAAAAAAATTTCACTGAAAAAAAGTGAAGCCTTCGTGGTTTTTTAATCACTGATTTAGAGTAGAAAGAAGGAATCCTCAAGACCAGTATTTCATATACACATTAGAAACTGCAAAGTACTGTTACTTCATCTTTAAACAACATTCAGGCATTGAGTGCTTAGTTAGGAAAAATGAGATCAGAACTGGAAAGTTTCCCTGCAATACATCAGCTACCTGTATCTAGCCTGATATTCTTATGTGCTGCTTTCTAGGTTATTAAGATTTAATCATATTGTTAAATCCATGGAAACCGAAGCCAAATAGAAAAAAGCTTCTGTATGCTTTAAGAATTGCAGTTCTTTGTTCTTGTTTTAGAAACTATTAGTGACAGCTTGTAGGAACAACTTATAAAAACTGCTAATAATATTTAACTACTTTAATCTCCAAGCATATCTCACTGAGTTGGGCTTTGTTTTTATATTGTAAGTTATGGATGAGAGCCAGCAGTGATACTCAGCTGTACCATAGAATGATGTTAATACTGCTGTTTCCTTTTAGGTCTGGGGTTTGGGGGGTTTTTTTGCAGAACTATTATAGAATTTAAATCTATACTTCTTAAGACATTAGGTGTAGTTTTAGCTAAATTTCAGGCAAAAAGCAATATATGATCACCATCTACTTCAGTGTTTTCATCTTCCTTTTCCTTATAAATACTACAACAAATGCCTTTGTCTCTATTTTCTCTTTCACAGCACTTCTCTCTGGATTCTAAGAAGCATTATAAAGTAGCACATGAAGGCTTACTTATAAGAAAAGTCATTTTAATGGCATGCTAGGATATTTTTCTCATGTGCATTTAAGCAGCAACACTCATCTGAATGACACCTAATAGGAGTATTTACTTTTAAGATCCCCATTCTCAGTAACTGAATTTAAGACATTAATTTTACAATGCCTGGAAGAGAACACTTCAATACAGACATGTTCAATCTTACAGCACCACTCTAATTTTGTGTGCCCATATGAGAGTTCTAGGTAATTCCAAAACATGTATATTATAAAAATACCAAGGTGACAATGGAGCTCTACGACTATTACACCTGCCAGTAAAGCAAAATGGTTCCAGTCCATCTGGCAGCTTGGATCCATTTTCAAAATTACCCCATGAATCCTTAAGATTCAAGGTTTATGCATTTAAACAAACAAACCAAACCCCAAAAAAAGTTACCAACAACAAAACAACCCCACCAAAACCACAGAAAACAAAGTCCCCATTAACAAAGAAAAAAATCGCCACAAACATAAAACCAACAAAGAGCTATGGGAAAGTTCATGTGAAGTTAATGGAAAGACCTCACCTTGCACTGAATTTAATGGACCTGTCTCTAGAATAGTAAATCCCATCTAATGAAATGAGAAAAAGAATTTGGGTTAATACCAAACAACTTAGGATAAACTGTCTAGCCAGATACTACTGACAGGAGAAAGCCAGAGATTGAACAGATTCTAAGAACCTGGTAAGTGGATTTACAATAATCCAATTAAGAGAATGGTCTCTCATCTCTTTTAAGACTTCCCAGTTCTGTCTGTTGCTGAGATTTATTTCTCCATTACATGAAGGTAGTGTATTTTAACAAACTTTTTTTTTAGTCTCCTTCTCTCCCAACTGTTTTTTCAAGGAGGGCAGCAAATCCAGTACTAGTGTTTATAGCAATGTTTAGCACAGTTTTTGCTACTACGCCACCTCTGGCGATCTTTCCAAGAAACCCGCAGCGAAGGATGATTAACAGTTCGAACCATTTATGTCCACATGGGAGCGCTAAGCACGTACCGGAAAAGGTCTCCATTCACAGCGCTTTCAAGCGGACATTAACAATTTCTGGCAGTAGAAGTAAGCATCTGTACCATGACCACTTAGGAGCATATTTCTTTAAATGGCCAAGTTAACATTTTAAATCCAGATTTAAATTTACATTAGGCATTTTAAGAAAGCCCCTCAGCATTTAAGTCATACTGATATGTCACATGTATAAATGCAGTGGGGGGGTTTTTTGAGTGTAAAGCTCAACATGTAACTGCTCTTCAGTCGAGAGGAGCATGTTACAGCCACAATAGAGGGGCAGCTCATGGGATATCTGAGAAATATTACTGTAACTAGGAAAAACTAATTAGTGACACACTGCAAAGTATTGGGCATATACAGACCAAATAATATACTGATCAGTCAATATATTGACTGTAGGCCTAAGCAAAGACCAAGTTTCTCCTTTTTACCTACTGCAATCTCTTGCCTCTTAGGATGAAACTATACTTTAAGCTTTGTATATAATGATCAAGATGTTAAAATTAGTAATTTTTATGTAGCAGTTGTGGTTTGTATTGGATAAACTACTACAGCAGTAAGAACTAGAGTATACCATTACTTACCCCATTTTATCGCCTTACATATAGGTCTGAAGAGTCATCAACTACAGCTACACCATGCAAGTTTGTAAAAGCAATTAAAAACTATTCAGAGGGTACAGAACTGGGACTTTCTGCTAATTAAACACACATAGGTCTTTGAGAGCTTTCATACAATAGATAAATACTAAGCACTTAAGGGAAGACTGAGCCAGAAGAGCAATCAAGTATTTTGAGCCAGAGCTGCTACTTAAACCTTCCTTTTGTAGTACTATAGAAGTCTCTATCAAATTCAGCAGTAGAATGAACGCTCACACAGCCCAACAAAAGCAGTCTTTACTTGGTTCTGTTTTATCACTTTAATATTTTTTTCTTTCAGAAATAGGGAAAAGTGTAAAAAACCCCAACCACCTCATCCTGCAAAGATCTGCTTTCCAGATCTATTACAGAAATCTCACTGAGGCATGGTGGTGATAATGCAGACAATTAGATATCTAGACTATCAGAGTGTTTATTTTTCAGCCACTAGATGAAAACCACTGCTTAAGTTCCTTCAGTAATGCTTTTCATCATGCTACTTTCAAGGCACAGTGACCACTAATGAAATCCATTCATAACTCCCAAAAGATAGTATTACTACAAGTAGATTAACATGACCATATTTAAGGTATCCCAAAGCTTAGATTTTAGCTTAAAAAATTATGATCTATGAAGTAGTACAGATATAACAAGTATCTTGGGAGATCTACTGACTGGTGTTGAAGAGATTCATTTATATGATAGAGAAAAAGGATTCAAAAGTTTTTTGATACTGGCTTTTTAGCTGTTCAAGGTCTGCTAGAAGCAAGCAAACGAAAGCACAGATATGCCCATATACACACAACTTCAGGGGCACATTATCAGAGTCTACTAAGCTCATTTTAAATAACAAAACCAAACATCAGCAGAATTTCTTAACTAAGTTTTTCCAAAAATGTATTGAAAAATAACGCTTTTTATTTTATTTTTTGATAATGCACAAAAATATTTGAAATGCACATCAAAAATATTCTCATGTACAACGCAAAGCAATGATCCCCTTAACTGAAAATTATTATATTTGAATACTCTGTATTTCATTTTATAACTAACTGAAGTTGTCATTATTTAAATTGTGTTCACACTTGTCACTCAGTTCAAGACAGTCTTAAAATATGCAGCATTTTGTTTATATTAGTATCACCTCAACACGTAATGCAGTTTTATCTTTTCATTAGGTTTTAGTGAAGATCTGAAAATAATATTGAGTTAACTGCAGAAATTAATACAGAATATAGATGGCTAAACATAGTGTGCTAATTTCCTACTTTGCTTTCACAACAATACAAAGCAACATAAACCAACAAGAAACTGTTCATCTGTGGTTGTTACATGTTCACCCCATGGTAACCTCCCCCATTCTCAGAGGACTTGTTTAAATAGCCATTTTATCCGGACTGAAACCCTGGGGAAAAAAGGGAATCTACATTGGAGTTCTACCACAGTGTAATTTGAAATTATTTTAGGTTGCAATTGAAGTAATAGTGCTGTTGTAGATATTTCCCCTTATCACTTTTTTGTTTGGTTGGTTTTTTAAAGTAAGTCACAAAAACATGTCAAGAGGTAAAAGACAAACAAAGAAATTCAATGGAGAATTACAGCTCCCAAGCAAACCTGCCACATAGCTTCAGCTAGAGATTGCTACTAAAATGAAAATGTTTATTTCCAATGTAGCCCCATTTTGGACCTGGCCTTGCATCAAGCAGGTGAGAGCTGTACAACTTTTGCCTGCATCAAGAACTCTACGATCACTCTTCTCAGTAAATAATTTTGTTTAAGGTGTGTGCTTTTGTGTATATATGCGTTTATATACACTGATAGGCACTGTATATCTATATACACAAGGCCAGCTGCAATTCAAGAGTTAGATGTTGAAACTGTGTCCCTTATTAAAGACAAAATTTTAGTCCCCTTGAGCTCTGATGTTAGCAGCTATTTCTAATTTGCAAATTCATCAGGTAGCACAACTGTTTAAATATAAAATTACTAATAAAAATGTAAAAACTGGTATATAGTAGAATACATGGGAGTTAATGGTGTTAAGCAGTATTTTCAAGTCCTAAGATACTCATACCCGCAGTGTGTAAAAAAGTCACTTCCAGCTGTACCAGTCACACAAAGGCCTTACCTTCATTAACAAGAATAATGCAACAAACCACTTCCCACAATTGTGTTATTTTTTTATACACCTCAATCCATCAATACCATGCCTTTACTTTGTCGTATTTTAGCATATTTTTGCCCTTACACACTCCAGAGCTCTGAAGATGAGACTTTTGGGTGCTTCTGCGGATGAGTGATAGTAAAGTAATGGAAGTGTTACTGTGGTCTTTGGCACCTCTATCTCATTAATAAAGCAAAGTCCTGCTCCATTTTTTCTTTAATAAAAAAATCCCATCAGTGGTGCATTTCATTAGCACTGAAGAGTAGAATAGGTCTGAACAGCCTGATGAGAGGAAAACATCTGAAATGCAATATTTGTGTCTACAATTGTCTTTCCATCAATTGCACAGAAGCTTGGTCCACTTCTTCAGTTACAGTCTTCTTAAGAGCTTTGGTTACAGCATTAATGTTTTGGTTAAAAAAAATCAAAAATGAAAAAACCAGAGCAGATGCTTTCCTTCTTTTTCTTCAGGTAGATTTTTCATTGTCCTCTCCTGTCTTCTGAACCCGTGAATACTTTTTGCATGAAGATTTGAAGCAGCTGGGAGGCCAAGATATCGGCCAGGAAAAACTGCAAGGAACAGAGCCTTGCACATTCTTCTCGAAGAAATAAAATATTGGATACCACCATGCTCGAGACAGAAAATTCGTCTGCGAAGACACCTTTAACGTCTGTATTGGCACAAGCATGTAAAGACAAAAAAGGCAACTGTCAGTTTAAAGGCTTATAATCCATTACAATTAGTCAAGACAACAGCAAAAATGCAATGCATCTGCATGAATTTCTGCAAAGGCAGTGAGTATTTAGCCTAGAAAACACAGAATTGAGATAGACATTATAGTCCAAATACATACTACAAACTGAGCAACTTTACCACAAAGGGATGCTTTGTTGTGCAAAATTTGGGGCAACAAAGCATTCAAGCCTCTTTCAATATGAGTACTTTCAGGCATGTCATGTTTCCAATGATGAGTAATAATTGAGAATTAGATTAAATGGGCTTAAGAGCTATGCTTCTGCTTGAAAGTGTTGTTGAAAGAACAGCAGCAGCAACATTCTGAACAGTGTTCCTTTAATGACATTTACACAAGAATTGTCACTAGAATTGTAGGACTGTCTAGCTAATTTCAGTTGGCCAGAAGTTTTATTACTCAACCACTTATTCATAAGCTGAGACAAAGAAAGGCCATTCTATACATCAACTACAGCATTAAAACCTCAAAAGCTCAAGAAGTATTTTTAAGACAAATTAACATTATTTACTTAAATAACAATGAAGTGAAACTCCTTGCCCATTCTGTTTAAACTTCAATATGGAACATCTATTTTTATTCTGAAATTAAGACTCAACTTTCACCTTTAGGCAATTTTAACAAATGCAGGCTACACATTGATTGTGAAGGTATTTACCACACACCTTTTCATTAGCCATTGAGTGATACCACCAGAAGAGCCGTGTGGTGATATAGTAGGCAATGATGACATCTACAGTATAGTGCTCATGAGCAACCAGGATACAAATGATGCCAGCAGCACTCATCAGCCAGCAGATTAAGTGATACCACCAGAAATGACGCGGTGAATCTGTGAGACAGGGAGGTGACAGGGAAAAAACACAGCAAAAAGCCATCTCTGTTATTCTAACAATCCACAAAAAGAAGGGAAAAAGATAAAAAATTAATTTAAGACTACTTAATTTGAAAACATAACTCATATCACACTGGTACGGACCCCCTGCTTTGATTTGTATGAATCTACATAATGAATTTTGCAAACTTATTGAGGTGTTCTTTTTAAACGGAGCACAAGATGGGTTAGTTAGACAACACTGCCACCCATTTTCTAGTCAGATTAAGTTTTCCAGTTAAATAATTTCTAGGATTTGGGGTGCAGAGGAAGAGACAAAATTGAAGTAAAACATACACCCAAGTTAATAACCAAAGTGCATTTAATCTTTTCTTTTCACAGTCTATATTCGATTGAACTCAAGCCTCTAGAATTGATATTACCTGACCAGAGATCACAAATTAAACAGAAAAAGACACTCATTTTAATTCTTAGGTTTTAATTAATTTGCATGAAGCCTCAGTTCTGTGAAATAAAATACACTGTACAAAAAAGGACAGTATGTGAATTTCTGCCCTTTAATGAAAGATTTAACGAACGTGAGCAAAGCTATTCAAAATGCATTTCAGCCACTTCAGTGGAAAAGTCCTGTATTTCTTTCCCCATTGAAAAAATGCCCTGAGTGTCACAACGACCATTCATAACTTCTGACAGTCTAACTGGCTTCATTTCACTCACAGTGGGAGGTTTTGGCACCTCTTGCCTTATGGGGCAATGGTCATCCTTTACTTTCCCACAGTACCAGCAGAAAAGTTACTGATCTCAACAAGTCTACCTGGTAGCCTCTCAGAGGCCTGTCCAAAATAACTGTAGGGCCACTGTTTGGGTACAAGTGTCAAAACGATAAATTCTTTAAACTCTCCCTAAAACACTGCAGACAGATCACCTACTACTGATTTTTTTTTTTTTAAGATTAGAAGCCAAGTAATCTCAAGAAGTCGATGAAAACAGCACTGAGCAAGACAGACATACCAAAGCTAAAAATACTAAAAATATGAAGAACTATTCTGGTGAAAAATGTGGTGTGCAGAAAATAAATTTAAAAAATGGTAGAATATAAAAGGAAGAGTAAAAACTCCACTAAGCCAGACAAAAACCTCAGAATGCATCTTACACCAAAGACATGTTACCAAAAGAACAAAAAAGACCACTATATGCAGTCTCTAATTCAGAGGAATTATAGGGCTTATGCCCTGGCTCAGATAACATTTTGATCATTATATGGGAGGTAAAAAATGGAAAGCTATGCATTTCTCACTTGTAGAGCACAATTTCAGTGAAATATATATCTAACAATTAGGCAGCAGTCAAAGAGCTTATTACAAAAATTTGTATGATAAAATTGCTCCAATCCCTTATAGTATAAAGTACAAGAGAAACTAGCCCAGAAAATATTGGGTTATCTTAATCTTTTCTGGTACAATTTAGTATGTGAATAGCACTAAAATACAATGTAACAGACAAAACAAGGCAAACAATAACTCTTATTAGGATATTTTTCTAATATTGCTCTGGTAATTTCGATAAGTTACAAATGCCATTTCCGCAGTAATAGTCACATCACAGGAAGGACCCAGGTCTAAGAATCATCAGACTATAATCAGCATCTTAAATCACTGTTCAAAGAAGAACATTTCAAATCTGTGATTTGGAGTCTATCACTTTCAAGAGGACCTTTTATTTTGTGGTTTTTGTTTAAGGCAGAATGCAGCACTGCAGCACCTTGTTCTCTCAGCATTTTAATACAAGGAAGGCATCAAACTAATGCTGGTTAGTCTTAGCTTTGTTTCGGTGAGAATTACACATTCCCATAAGCCAAGCTACCATTTGCATAGTTTGAGATACAACAATAGTAGGGAAGATTCCAACTCCAAACATGTGAGCTGAGAAGGGAATTCCCCACTATATATTCATGAGCGGCCAAGCTCCGGGGATAGAAGCGCTGCTTACTGTATATTAGATTTAGAAGTCAGTGCTAAGTGCTCTAACACTTCAACAGACAATCTGGGTGCAGCACAGAAGATTTTTTCTCCCGTGCCCCAACGCAATATAAAGCCAGGGAGGAAACCATAACTGCATCTTCTGCATGCTTGCCAAATTCTTATCAACTACAAGAAGCATTAAGTAGGAGACTCAAGCACAAGACATCCAAAGAGCATGAATTAACTTTTCACTGCTTGCAGTAACTAACATACAGCACACCTGAGAAAAGTAACTTTGCTTCTGGATGCAGTGTAAGTGTGCAGTGATGCAGTGTTCAAGCCACAAAATTGCCTAGAAACCCCTGCAGCTAACCTGCACAGAGCTAGTGTGCACAATTACTACAGCATAATCTAACCAAAATTTAAATAACCTGTCGACAAATGATGAGAAGCTATTTTGTTTTAATCAAGCAATAAACACTTACATAAAGATAGAGGCACATGTTTAGCCACATTAGCTCTCAATTAAAGTCCACAACACTTAGTCAGCCTTACCACAATCCCTAGGAAGGGGATGAACAGCTCACCCTTGAGGCCATCACTAAGCATGTGAAAGATAAGGTGATCAGGAGTAGTTAGCATGGATTCACCACAGGAAGTCATGCTTAACCAGCCTCATTGCTTTTAAAATGTGGACAACTGCCAGGATAGATAACAGGAGACAACTGGATATTGTGTATTTGAACTTCAAGCAAGACTTCTGACACTATCTCCCATGATATCCTCACAGGCAAGGCCTGACAATTAGTGAGGTCTGAGAACTGGCTGAATGGCAGGGCTTGGAGGGTTTTTAATCAGTGGCACAACCCAAAGGTTCATACTGGGCCCAGTATTGTTTAAATCACTCATCAACAACTTAGATGAAGTGACAGAGTTCATCCTCAGCAAGTCTGCTGAGGATACAAAGCTCAGAGGAGTAGTGCTGTGCCGCCCTTCAGAAGATCTCCCACACTGAAGGGATGGGCAGAGCAGAACCTTTTGAAACTCATCAAGGGCAAGTTCAGGGTCCTGCACTCAGGAAGGAAGAACCTGGTGCACCACTACAGGATGGGGGCCAACCTGCTGTAAAGCAGCTCTGGTGAGAAGTACCTGAGGGTCCTGGTGGCCAGGCTGTCCATGAGCAGTGCTCTCATGGCCAAGAACGGCAAAGTAGCCAGGGATGTTATTAGCAAGATCACTGCCAGCAGGTTGATGGAGTAGTCCTGACCCTCTACTCAGCCCAGTGAGGCACATCTGGAGTTCCAGCTCCCTAGTACAAGACAGATGTGGAGCAAGTCCATTGAAGGGCTAGGATAATGATTAGGAAACTGGAGCACCTCTCTTATGAGGAATGATAGAGGAAAATAGGCCTTCTTAGACCAGAGAAGTGTGAGAGGAAACCTCGTCAATGTGTCTAAATGTATGAATGGAAGGTGTCAAGAGGACAAAACCAAGTCCTTCTCTGCTAAGCAATAGGATGAGAGGCATCAAAAGCAGGAAATGATGCACAGGAAGTTCTAGCTAAATGCAGAAAGAACATTTTTACTGTGCAGGTGACCGTGCACTGGGACAGACTGGCCAGAGAGGTTGTGAAGTTTCCCTCACTGGAAACATTCAAGAACTGTCTGGACGCAATTCTGTGCAATGTGCTCTAGAGAACTCTGCTTGAGAAGAAAGGCTGGGCTAGACAACCTACAATGGTGTCTTCCAACCTTAACCATTTTATGATTTTACTACAGCCGCAGTTCCATTTCCACTCAATTTGTGTTTCAAACCCTTATAAATACAGCCTGTGTACGAGTGATGAGTAACTTTTGTAGGGCAGTAGTTTTACACATGCTTTTGTCATTCATTTTCCCAGTACAACAAATATGAACAAGAAAGAGCATTTAAATACAATTACTTACACTCTTTGATGAACAGATAGACCAGCGTTAATACTACAGTGTGTCCACTAAACAGGAAGTCTCCACACAGGATGTGTGATCCAGTTATGGATAGACCACCACCAGAAATCAGTCGCAGGATTCTCTGAACCTTTGCCTGAGAGTCTCCGTTCAACTAGAACACCAGAAAGAAGTATAAAATAAATTTTAAGATACACCATAAATGACTCAAGCAACCTTCTTTCCCAAATACATGTACAGTCAGGGAGACAGGGATAAAAGGACAAATTATTTTCATTTTTTTGGTTTTCTTTCACATCCTCTTAAACAAATAAGCATGCATATTGAAGTTGACAGATTATAAAGATTAGTTTGGTAATACTAGCATTCTGTCTAGGCTTTACCAGGCTATTTTAAAATATGCACTGCATGAGAATGAGATGCAGAATATACTGAAAACGTACACATTAAAAATTTGTAAGGTCAGATCTCTCATGACAGCAGTTGACAGAATGAATGAAACCCATTAAAAACTGGTACAACCATGCATACCAATTCTGTTACTGTGTTCAGAGCTGACCAGTGTTGCTACTGAGTAAAAACCTCAAACTCACTTGATTTTAGATTTAGTTACAAACTCAGTCAGGACTTAACTCATATTTGGAGGATGTACATTTTTAAAGCATTCATTAGGACCAGCTTTTGATTTCTCATAGATACTAGGCAGTTTTATCCAGCTGTTTTAAATTAACTCGAAAAAAACAACCAAGAAAAATGGCTAAGTGTGTTTTCCATAATCAGAAAAATATTCTCATATGACAAAAGAAATCCAGAAGAATTATCATTAAGTGTTTTTCCAGAGTTCATGTAATTCATCCTGGTTTAATGCTAGCAAAATGCACTTTCAGCAGAGACATTTGCATTTTCCTTTGATTACCTCTTCTCACTCCTCAATACAGAGTCTACTGCATAGTCACTCCCCAAGCTATTAGAACAAAACCATTAAATCTGTACAATAGCAGCAGTTAAATAAAGCATTTTCAAATAGACACGGATTCATAAGAGAAATAATTCATCCACTGTATCCGCACGTTGTCTCAACGTAGACAACAGCCATGATGCTGTAACTCAAGACTGGAAATCTTATCCAAGAGGTGACAAAATTATCCCCCTCCCCTAAACTGGCAATACTTTTTTTTCACAACAGCCAACACAATAGAGTTTATTCCAAGGAATTTTGAGTCTACAACTTTTTATTAGTAACCTAAAGTGGGAGTAACAACTTCTTTATGTCACCACTTAACTCCAGTGTCATTAAACTTTAAAAATATTTTTGTAAAACTATTAGCACATTGATGTTTCTGTATGTATCAGTTCATTTACGCAGATGAACTTGTTTAAGTCACATTCCTATACATTTTGCAGGCTGGAAGCAGAGACAGGCAGCTGACATCAGGGATTGCAATGGTTCTTGACCAAACAGTGTGAGAAGCTAGGCAAAGCACGTAACAGTGTGGGTTTTTAAAGGAATACAGCAACACAGGCTTTCACATCAGCCTATGAATTACAGTATTGACCTTTGGTATCCTACCATATAAGAAAGAACATTGCTACAGTATTAAGAGTGATTAGCTTGAGCCTCAGAAGCAAGTTGATTTAGTAGCAGCACGATTTCAACCTAAGATGTTCTGAAAGGGAGCACCCAACTGCATCAACAACTTGAGGCCCTGTTACCACACAAGTTTTGGTTTATCATTACCTATGTTTCTGAAGACATCAACTGAAAGTAATTTGTATTATTTAGTAAGACCCGAAACATTATCTACTATTTGTTCTAAGGAGCCATCAGGACTGATGCAGAGACTAAGGCAAGAGGCAAAGATTCTTACCTTTGGCGCACACTGAAAGTGCATTCCGGGCACAGGTAAGGTGGTAACGTACATGGTAATGCAGCGGTACAGATACAAAGTTCCTATTATAAAAAAGAACCTGCGTCCCACTATTGATCTGAAAGTAATGAAAGGGGGGAAACAGATTGAGTGCAAAGTTTACGTGCATAAATATTCAACCATTACAGAGCTCTAGCTTCATTAGATAGTTAAATCCTTAGAATGAAAAAGCAGCTCCACACCATACACTTCTCTGAATCAAGTATTAAAACATCCCTCTTCAGCTTTTAGTCTTGTTAGCTCCTTACAGTGTGAAGCTCCCACCAATTTAGCATGGCCTCAGTCTAACTTACAGGTAAGGTCAGGCAGCTTTCCTCAACTCAGTGACCTTTTCCTTTTAGTCTCATACTATAACCACATTCTCAATTTAAATATGTATAGTTCAGGCAAACAAAGACACAGGAGAAAACTTCTATTTAGCTGTAGAGGACAGTGGGTTCTTTCTCAAATTTGGAAGAGATTTTCTTACATCATAATTTCCTCAGTTTGAACATCCCCAGGTCAGTAAACACACTTTGAAAAGCCCAATGTCAGAATAAATTTGACTAGTACAACACAGGTGTCAGAAATCAGAATTCAAAAACATTCAGTAATCAGAAAACCTGTATTTCCTTATCTGGCATGGACACTAGAACACCTTGTAAACAAGCCATGCCTTTGTTATTTTCCTGCCAGCCCTATTCTACAATATTGTCATAGATTTTACTGTACAATTGCTTCTACCTGAAATGAGCAATATAAACATACAGTAGAGAAAAAAAATATTGCTAACTTACTTGTATCTAAGAAACAACCACTGGAATATCCATAATCCAAGCAGTATCATTCCATTTATTTCTGATACAGAAAAAGCCCATTTCACACGATCAATGTAATCAAAAAATTTGTCAGGCAAGGGAGGGCTCAGCTCCTTTGGAGGTACTCTCTCATGGACCACAGTGATCATGACAGTTGTTAAAATCAAGTTGAAGAGAGCATAGACAAAGGCAATGCCTGTTTTCCACCATTCCAGAGGAAATTTGTTCCTAGATTCAGCAGGCATAGCAATCTGGATGTAATCAGGATACTTCTTTGCTGTTTTTCGCAAGCCATTAGACAAGCCCTTTGGTTTGCTAGTGCCATTTTTGTTCTCTTCACTGACTGAGAGAGTAGGTCGTGAGTAGCCATTAGAAGTCTCATTTGGCTGACCTTCCATATGCTCCTCAAGCTTTGCTGTCTCAATGGTATTCATTTCCAAGCTGTATGGCCTTAGAGGCTTTAGTGACCAATTTCTGGGCTCTCTGAACTCTGTTATTCCTCAAAGTCCAATGTTCTTGTTCCTAGATGACTTCTGCAGAACTCTAAAATACATCCATTGTGCTTTCAAAGGAATTTGTGAAGACAAATCTTTCTTTTAGAGCTGAATCATCTGCAAAAAGACCACAAAACAGATACTGAGGACCTTCATAACCAGTAATGTGACAGTGAACAAAATATTCTCAGAATAGGTGCTTTTAAATAATTAAATTCCATCCAAGTCTACTCACAAACATAGTCAAAAGGCAAATTACTGTGAAATAATTTAAGCCAACTACTATTGATAAATCTCATATCAGTTTAAGAACTAGTACCAACTTAGGCTTGGGTTTTTTTGAAGGACAAGATCCACAGACTTTAACGATTATGACATCACTTGCTTTAACAGTCTTCAGAATTAAGGCTAATCCGTATTTGTGGCAACATTGAATTGTACTGCTTAGAGATATTCCATGCAAAATATCCTGGGTTTGACCATAGGGTTGCTACAGATATTAATATGGGTTGTCCATATTGATCAGACAAATCTTGTCAGTTCAGGTGATAGGACAAAAACCAGAAGGGCACTACAGAATTCAATTTTGTAGAGATTAAATTAATTTAAATTCATCTAGAAAATCTACTCAATAGATAGCTCCATTAAATTTCATTAGATCTAAATGAGTATTCTATCAAGTCAAAAATGTGTTTATATCACCACCGTAATACCCACTAAATGTCTTAAATTTCAGATAACTGAGAAACATACCCGTGGATTCAATTCTTAGTTATGGTACACTATACACAGAACAGATGACAAATGAACCTGCATTTGTCTTTTAGCTACTTAAAAAAAAAATCTATTTATACAGTTTTTAAACAAGAACAAAAAGAAAGAATCATTATTACTCAGGATTTAGTTCAGGCTGCATTTGCTAATTCATAAAAGTCAAAAAAACAGGTAAGTGCCTATGTTTTATAACAAAATTTTCTACAAGGAGAAAGAATGAAGTTCATCTCCAGGGAACAGACATCTCTCTAGTAAAAAAAGGCCATTTCCCCATCTTGAAAGTTCTGTGAAACCACTTACTCACTGTAGCTATGATGTACCTTTTTTTTAAACTCTGTTCACTCTGTTTTTCCTATGGCAAAAATAGTATTACCATGTACAAATTGCTCCCCATCTATCAGTAAATTGTGACTCTCTTATTTTAATGGTTCCTGCAGGAGAAGTTCAGCACTGCTACCCCCTCAAGTCTCTGCATGGCAACACAGGCTGCCAGTTTGCCACGTTCCACATACAAATAAGTCGTCAGGATGGCGGCTAGAGCTGCCAGTCTCCCTAACCATACACCACAGGACTTGGCTTAAGAACATGGAACCTGCTTAGAGGACAATCTAAACCAAAAAGAACCTGGAAAGTCCAGTGATTTTGTTTTGGTCCCTCCAGCCTCATCCCACCCAAACAGAAAAGACATTTAACATGGTCAGCACACAAATCCCATTGATTTCCTGGGTGCTGCTCCAACCACTGAAAAAGAGGTAAGAGTTCAGATCCCTAATACGAGATTCATACAAATAATACTGAAATAGCCGAGAAGCATTTTGAAATTTATGCCCCAGCAGTGTTTCTGAAATCCACTGTCATTGGTTGACCTCTAAATTCCTGATCAATGAGAGTATGATAACTATCCACACACAATACACACAAACAATAAACACCCAAGAAAACACATGATTTTTGATGCTTTTTCTCCCTCTTACCAATCATATTGTGATCCGTGCATCTCTAAAAAAAGGGTATGTTTAACCCATCAGCCAGGTAACAACTTCTCTGTCTCCTACAACTAAAAATACCCTTTTAGAGCACTTACAAAAGCAACAGCCTTACTCAAAACTATACCAGAATAATATTTTAGCTTTCACAAGTCTTAACACACACACACTCTTCTATTCCTTCTGTCTACTAAAGTTAAGAATATGACAGAACACTTCAGTGACAGAGAAAAACATCTGAACCTAATCACTTATGTTTTGGAATGCATGTACCAAACATTCACCTACTAAGTCACTTCTCACCATTATGTTACATAGAGCAGTCATTGAGGCAGCAATCAGCAAAACCTGGTAAATTTCCCATCATGTGCAGTTGAAACATTATTAGAATTATGCATTTACTGAGAGCAAACTACCTTAGTTATTTCCTTCTCTTCCCTAGATATACCTAACCTAGTATGCCTAGTGACCTAAGTGAAAGATTTTACTTTCAGATGTTTAATGACATCCAAGTAAACCTTCAAGATCAAACAGTATCTGAAGTACAGATGAACAATAGCCTAAGAACCTAAAAAGTAGAGTGCTGCTCATGTTCTCATATTAACTTATTAAGCAAAACAATTATAGCTACAGCTTGCAGGAGAAAGTTGTGTTCCTTCCTGGTACTTTAAAATGGATTGTATGGCATATTGATCTACCACTTCTGATGGCTCATCAAGATTATTTCAAGCAGAGTACATACTGCGGCCAAAAGTTTTACATTGATAATTAAAGGTGCTACATATCATCTGATGAGTAATCTGTAAGAAGGTAAGTGCTTCCCTTTATAGTACCATTTCAACCTCTCTCCCACATTCTTACAGGAATTAGCAACTCTATTGATGAAAAAGACCAAAGTCCCTCTTCAAGCTCTCAGTCACTTGCTGCCAATCTGACTGGCCAGCAAAGTGACAGGTACAGAGCACCAACAGCCTAATCATCCTCTGCTACTGGCTGTAAAAGGAACTCCCCAGAAGTACACAGCTTCTTCTGCCAAGTTCCTGGCCCCAGTTCAAATACCCATTCACATACCCATAAGGGGTGTGGCTCCTTTTGGCTTCATATTGCTCTTATGATCCTTTAGATAAAATATCCTTTTGGTTCTTTAGTCAAATCCAAAACATCTTCATATCAAAACTAGAAGATGCCCACACACTGCCTAGTAGGCGGCCTTAGAATTCTTCAGCAACCAGGCAGCAATGCTTAGATCTGGCCATCTTGCCAACACCTAGGTCTGAAAAGCACACTTAAATTGCTCTGAAACAGGGAGCAACTACTGGGGAAGTCTCAAACTCACAAAAAACTGCCAAGTAACCCAAAAGGATAAATAAAATTCCTATAAGGGATACCTCCAAGTTTTAGGAACAAGTTTTCTTCTCGAAACCACTTCTATACCTTCTAAAAAGAAGCAGAGGCTCTTAACCAGCTTTACAGCAGAAATCCTAACTGCCTCAAGGAACAACATATTTCAAAGAAAATCTTAAGAATTAAAAAGATGCTAAAAGAGGAAGGGTCCTAATATTTTATCCTGACCTCCTACTGGCTCTCATGCAAATAGCTCCTTTAGTTTTCTGCATCCCCATTTGACTGTCATTTGAAAGAAAATAGTTGATGGGGGGCACAGCTTTGAGACAAGCATCAGAAAGCACGTCTGCATTTGGCTCTTTATGCTAGGGCTCAAGAATAACATGGAGTTTTATTTAGCTTGTTAGTCATCCGATTTTCATCTAAAGGTCATTTTCACAAAGTTAGCTCCCAACTGGTATTTCTCCTCCAGTATTGGAACTTCAACATTCCTTAAAATATTTTAATTTCTATAATTTATGAAGGACTGAATAGTCACAATTTGCACAGGGTTTTCAAATAAGCAGTTCTTAACCTGCTGTTTCAATACTATCTGAACAAGAGTATCGAGAACAGCCAGATTTATCTATTCTGACATTAAGAGAAGTTATACTTTCATATACAAAATGGAAGATTTTTGACAGTAGGATTGAATCATCATTCACTTTCGTTAGAGCTGGCTCAAACATTTGATACTGCTGTATTCTTGTATTTGGTAGCTGCAGAAAAAGGGTCTTTAAACAAAATACAATTTGAAGTAACATGAGAGAACATTTTAGTATATTTATCTATATGACAATTACTGGGAAACAATTGTTAGCTAACTTGTATTTTGGTCACTTAAATTTTTAGGACTACCTATGGAACTAGAACTAAAAAAGAAGCCGGGTTACTGCTGTCATCTGGACAGCAATTAATAAAAACTTGCTTTTAGGGGTTTCTCCTTAATTTTTATTTTTGAAAGCATTCCAGGTCTCAGTTAATTTTTATAGTATCCCTTCTTCCAGGTTATATGTACATCTCACAGCAAGCAGACTGCTGGAAGGGAGAAAAAAGTAATAATCCATCACCACCCAAAACCTCCAAAAGACAACTGCTGCAATGCTAAAGAACTACAAGTAAAACAAAGATGGATTACAGAAGTACCATTCATTATCATCACATTATCACTTGCAATAAATGTATAAAAAGCTTTAACTATTTACATTATATAAAATTTTTTTCAGCAGTAGAAATAGAGCAGTTATTCCCTCTACTTTGAGAGATGGATTCTGCAAGTCCCTTATTTAAGATTACTTATGTACCAAGAGAAGACATCTTTAAGGACTAAATTCCTACACTTACCTAAATAGGAGAAAAGCTTCAAAGATTGGTAAAACTTGGTTTATTTGCACAAACCAGGTTTTACCAATCCTGTGGTATTGTGTTTCTTCATACCTTTTACTAGTAAAAAGTATGTTAGGTTCCATTTTCCTAGTAATTCATTATCCAGTATGTCCTACAGCAGTGCCAGGTTTCTGAAACAGTATGTCCCAAAAAGCACAAAGAAACCCCATTTGTAGCACCACAGAACGGTTTGGGTTGAAAATGACCTTAAAGATCATCTAGTTCCAACCCTCCTGCCATGGGCAGGGATGCCTTATAATAGACCATGTCCTCAAAGTCCCATCCAAGCTGTTCCCAGTAACTAAGCAAGCAAAGGAAAAAAAAGTATCTTTAAGCTCCTTTATCATTTTGAACACTGTTGGGTAGGTTAACTGCATGAAGGCATCTTCAAACTCTTGAACTGTTCGGTCCCCAGACTGCAAAGGATTGTATTTAGTAACTAAGAGTCTGATGTCCTTTAAAGGTGACACCATGACATGGCTAAATTTTCCTTATGATTTTTATTACCCTTATCTTTCAAGAAACGAGATCACAATAGCTGTCAAATATTTGTTATCATTTAGTGCTATTGTAACTCAGTCCGGAAATAATCCACACCTATATGACAAAGTTGGTTTTATTTGCAGGTTATCAGTCCTTCCTAAAACAGGTGTTTTGAGAATGGTCAGTCATAAATCTGTAGAACCAGCAGAACAAACGGAATTATTCAGGTTAGAAGAAACCTCAGGAGGTCTCTGGGCCTCTGGCCAGGATCAGCAATGACTCAGGGTTTCAATCCAGCTGTACTTTTAATGCCTACAAAGATTCACAACCTCCTCAAGCAGCCTGTTTCACTGCACGGTTGTTCTCACATTGAAAGCTGGACTGTTATTTTTGTTGTTTTGGTGTTTTGTTTGTTTTCTAATTGTTAAATCTACTTGTTTTGTATCTACTTCTTATTCAAAGTTACAACCTTTGTACCTCATCTTCCCAGTGCTGTGAAGAGCCTGGCCCCGATGTTCCCGATGGCCCCCTTGCAGGTGTGAAGGGGTTGTAGTCAGGTACCTCTGAGACCACTCTTCTTCAGGCTGAAGCAACCCAGGCTCCTCCAGCCTCCCCTCCCAGGCCTCTGCTCTGGCCTCCCAACAACTCTGATGGTTACTCTGCTGGGCTTGCTGCCAGTTCATGTTTTGCCTGGATCAAGGACCAAAAACTAGATACAGTATTCTAGGCACAGCTAAGTAGTACCGAGCAGAGAGGAATAATCACTTCCCTACAAATAATGATTATGCTCCTAATAGATACAGCTCAGGACAGTGTTGGCTGCCTTCACTGTCAATGTACACTGCTAAATTCCTTTTCAACAGAGGTGAAAGAAGCATTAACATTTCAATGTTAAAGTCTAAAGCCTGAAGACTCCCTCACAACTTCTTTATAACAGAAAAAGAAGATTAAGTCTTTTTCCTGCTTAACCCATACTCTCCAAAATGAGACTGTTTCAGTATTTCAGATTTGCACAGAAAGGTCTGCTAACTTGAAGTGATATTTATGCTCTGAATCAGCTGCTTTTGAATAAAGGCAAAAAAAGGTTCTCTATCACTGCATATTTTGTAACACTGCAAAAAATGTTTGGCTCATAACCTTCTTCTATTCATCAGAAAAGTCTGTTATAAGCACTGTGCAAAGCGTGGAAGTCACTGTACTACCTCAGTCTCATCAGACAAAATAATGCCAAAAAACGAGTGCCAAAATAAGCCTCTGGATCATGCTTTTATGTGCAAGCTGGCTTCTCATTGCTAACTCCTTTCACTCTGCTAGAGCTTCACAGACACTGCTGATGAGCCACTATCCAAAGCAAGATTCTTCTCAAAGAGACAGCAAGGTCTAAAGATTTGTCAAGAGCCAAGCAGCACCATCTGATGCCTCCAATCTTTCCTAGTGGACACAGAAGCTGCAGACACTGGCTGTGAGGTAAGGGGGCCCAGCCCAGGAGGCAGGAATGTTTTAGACTATTTTGTGAAATGCTCCACCTAGTTACCGAGGGTAAAAGTTGCACTCCATAATGGAAAGTCAGACCCAGAGATTAGTCACCACTTTCAGTACAGGGCGGTGAGGAGTCACAGTGACTAATGTGTGCTTTAAAGTGACTGTGCTACACAGCTTATCAGCCATCAGGCAGCTAGAAGAGGAAGTTACACACTCAGTAAATTTATCAGTGATATACCCTAAAAATATTTGAGTAGTTATTAAGAAGATAATACCTGTCACATTTTTCCCCTATGTTACTTCCAAAAGGCAGCCATGCCAACTCCAAAATCACAGAATCACTAGGTTGGAAGAGACCTTCAAGACCATCGAGTCCAACTCATGTCCTAACACCTCAAGTAAACCATGGCACTGAGTGCAATCTTCTTTTAAACACACCCAGGGATGGTGGTTCCACCACCTCCCCAGGCAGAGCATTCAAGTACTTAATCACTCTTTCCATAAAAAACTTTTTCCTAATATCCAACCTATATTTTCCTTGGCACAGCTTGAGACTGTGTCCTCTCCTTCTGTCAGTTACTCTTGGAGAAAGAGACCAAGCCCCACCCGGCCACAGTCACTTTTCAGGAAGTCAGAGAGTGACAAGGTCACCTTTGAGCCTCCTTTTCTCCAGGCTAAACACGCCCAGCTCCCTCAGTTGTTCCTCACAGGGTTTGTGTTCCAAGCCCCTCACCAGCCTCGTTCCCTCCTCTGAACAGGCTCAAGCGTCTCAATGTCCTTCCTAAACTGAGGGCCCAGCACTGGACATAGCACTCAATGTCCTCCCTAAACTGAGGGGCCAGAACTGGACACTGCACCCCAGGTGTGGCCTCACCGGTGCCCAGTACAGGGGAAGAATGACCTCCCTGCTCCTGCTGGCCACACCATTCCTGATCCAGGCCAGGATGCCCTTGGCCCTCTTGGCCACCAGGGCACACTGCTGGCTCATGTTCAGCTGCTGTCACCAGAACCCCCAGGTCCCTTTCCTCCTGGGCACTGTCCAGCCACACCATCCCCAGCCTGTAACACTGCAGGGGGTTATTGGGGCCAAAACACAGGACTCGGCACCTGGACTTAATAAACTTCATCCTACTGGACTTCTGCCCATCCATCCAACCATTCCAGGTCTCTCTGCAGAGCCCTCCTACCTTCCAACAGATTGACACACACTCCCAGCTTAGTGTCATCTGCACATTTACCAATGAACGACTCAATAACCTCATCCATGCCAACAATAAAAATATTGAACAGAACTGGCCGAGCACAGACCCCTGAGGGACAGCACTGGTGACTGTCCCCAGCTGGATGCAGCACCATTCACCACCACTCTCTGGGCCTGGCCATGCAGCCAGTTCCTAACCCAGCAAAGGGTGCTCCTGTCCAAGCCATGGGCTGCCAGCTTTTCAAGGAGTCTGCTGTGGGAGACAGTGTCAAAAGCCTTACTGAAGTCCAAGTAGACAATATGCACAGCCTTTCCTGCATCCAAATAAGAGGTCACATTTATGAGAACATTTCAGTGTATATTCTGCAGCAGGAAGATCCCTTGCCCTAAAAGTTTAAAGTGAGAGGACAGCAATTGCTTAAATCTGCAGAGCATTTTACAGTATCAGCAGTAATGCACATAAAAGTTGCACAATCCAGAGACAAGCTATTTTAGCTCTGAGGTGTACACAGAGGCTGCTACCTCATAACTCACATTTTTAAAAAGCCTGAAACAGACTATAGTCGTTGCAAAGCATAGGACTGTAATCCTCACCCCACATGAGTTCTTAGGACAGGGCATATTTAAAACTAATTACTATCATACTATAAGCTGGTTTCATGTATCCCTCAGTTCATGCGGCACATTACAAATTGTGACTGTGGTACACAGCAGCAACACTTGCTGTGTTCTGAGGCTCAAACAGTGAAAACATCCCCTTTCAGTCAGTATGTACACACCCACACACCCCCTTGTCTGATGGTACTCCGACCAATGTTTTACCCTCTATGCCAACAATACGAGTCTAGCACACTGTTAAAACTGGTCAGGAAAGAATCACTGACTCATTTCTCCTCTCTTCTCCCTAAGAACAGTTTTCAGCTTGTTCAACTCTGTGTTGATGTAGTTGCCTGGAAAGCTTTATGAATATTAGTTAAGGATGATGCTGACATAATACATCACCTACTGCTCACAATAGTGACTAAAACTCACCAAGAAACATGATGTAGTCCCTATTTTGGTCTTCCCCTCTACCTTCTTGCCATGCCTACCACCAAGCAGCAACAGTCTAAGACTCACGCATCACAATCAGCACCCCCCAGTCAAAAAGAGATGGGAATATACAGACCCTTCATTCAAGCCAGTTGTTTAACAGGCTCAGACATCCAAATTTACATCCAACTCATACACTAGATGCTTCCTACCAACTTTTTCCCTCCTGCCCCTGAATTTTGTTGACACACTTTCAGAATTAAACCTGGTAAATTTAATTCTAACACCAAAAAGTTAAGAGTATGGAGCAATTTCAGCAATTACCGCAATCAGTCCTGATGTGTTTACTTAAGGGATTGGAAGAGCAGCAAAGAACCCTTTCATAATATACTCTTCAAGCTTCCAGTTTGCAATAACCAAAATTATATCAAGCTTTCTATATGTAACTGGGTTTCTCACTGAAGTTTTACACAGTTGAAAAAAGGCATCACAACCTAAGCTTCCAACACAGTCCCATGGTCTTCTTTAAACTTTAACAAATATTCCATTAGCTCAAAGCTTTCTATTAATAGAAGAAAATACTTTCCACATTATGCTGGCAAGAAAAAACATTTCCTTTTTATATTATTTAATTCAGAAAAGACACTGTTTAACTTCAAATACTAAACACTTAAGTACTACACACTTCAACACTTCCTTCTTCATTTTTGTTTCTGCCACAGACTGACGAACAAAACACTCATTTCCTTTGGATAATCACTTCTCCTGCTTGGCAAGCTATCTCCCCACAACACAGGGTATCATTGTTCAATAATTTTTCTGAGAGGATGTTAACAGTGGGGCAGCAGTGTAAAGTAACCATTATAATCTAAAACCTTTCTGTAATAATTTTCCCTGCTATTTTGCTACCTCCATTCCAGTCTCACCCTAGAGGTCAGAAAAAGAGGCCAAGAATCCTATTAATGTGTCCGTACCACCCCTCACAGAGCTACTATTTAAGAGCTTAACTAAACATCTCCAAAATAATTCAAACCTCTCTCCATTATTCCCTGCTGAACTGCAGCCTTTGGTAAGAACAACCCTGCATTGAACATCAGGGCAGTAATGAAATTCCTTTATGCCAAGCTGCTCATGAGACTCAGCACAGAGGCTTTCACCATTCACATCAGTATTTTCATTTAGTTGTCTTCCCCTTCTCGTCTAACAGTTTGGGAATTCTACTTTTTAAAAAGCTTTTAAAAAGGATTTAAAGAACCAACTTAGTCAGAAAGGATTTAAATAAAAAACTTGATGTTCAAATTCCCACTTACTAAAAATATAATATTAGAACTATCTCTGCAAGAAAACAGCTGAATAGCATCTTCAGTATTGCTCCTACAAAGCCATCATTAGAGTCTTTCATTGTAACATCACACAACTTCTTCGTAACACCTACATCTTGCCCATGTATACACAGCATAACTAAAAAGGTACAAATGAAATTAATGACCGAAATGACATTGGTCTTATCCTACCAGTTGGTAAAACCTGGTGTGAAAGTACTGAGGTGACTCTCAATCTACACAGAATTATTTGTATTACACTGTATCATCATGTGCCTCAAGTAGCAACTTCCACACCTTAAACTGTGTGTTGTACTCAAGGAAGGCTTCTGCTCATCACTGAATCTGTTATCTTTAGCAGCATAGGCAAGCAAATGATCACTCAAACCAATCAAGCTTGAATGTCAAGTGGAAATACAAGCTAGCCAATCAAACTGCCTGCTAAATGTGTTCATACCAGCAGCACAGTGTGCTGCACTGAACAGCATTTATTTTCCATTTCTTTAAGTAACTTTACTGTCATTTTAAATTTTGAGTCAAGAGACTACTGCCACAGGAGAAAACCCCACAAGATGGAAACCAGGACCACTTCCGACCCTTGTCCTACCACCCATAAAAAATTCTGGGGCAGAAGAGGTAAGGAATGTGTGATCAAAAAAGATGTTTCAGGAAGGACATTTGGAAAAAGTGATTTACAAACATACATTGTAATTCTTAGTCACATTTTCATGGGAGGTCCTAGACCTCTAAAGCTTACTTTAAAATAGAAAGTATTTTATAAAAATTATCCAAAAAGCATTTTATGGCATTCTTATCCCAATGTCCAGCAGGCATCTATATACACATTGATTTGGGAAGAGGAAGGGAGGCCAAAGAGGGGCCATGTAGACTAGCTAAAATATGGAGGGCCAAACAGATTCTATAAACTGTTCCCCAGTCAGAACAGCAACTGACAAAACTGTTTAGGACAAAGTCAGTCTCATTTTTAGACTCCCTGAGACCAGTCATGTTGTGAATGTGTGCTAAGTAGCCATGATATACAGCAAGTAAGTGGGGAATCAACTAATTCCACGTGATCAGTTACAAAAGTCTAAGGACAGAACTAAGTGTTAAACTGGAAATAGTGCAAATCAGTTTTAAAAGAAGAGAATGAAGGTAAAATTAGGGCACAGTAAAAACAATTATTCTTGTCTACCAACTGTCTTTTTCCATGAAGGAGGGCACTATCTTATTACATACTGCTATTTCTGCTGTGTTCCTGCCTAAGTTTTCCTCAAAAATACCAAATATGTCATGAAATCTGCATCTATCAGCAAGGACAGATCACATTCTGGTTTTATAAGTAACCTTCTAAATTTAGAGCAAATGGGCACAATCTGAGAAAATTGTTGTCCAGAGCAGAGCTTGAAATTGAGACACAATAGTGGCTTGGATTTCAAGAGCTTTCATTAACATAGCACTACAGCAAGCCAGGCCACTTTTTAAGGTGCTTACCTAGCTAAATGCAGGCCAGGATAAGGGCTTGCACAACATAGCCTCTGTTAAAATCAGCTGTTGCAAGAACTGTTCCTGCATGGCCATTTTGTAGCTAGAGGCACTGCAGGTGTCTTTGCTCTCAACTACTCTCCTCCGGGATCACTATCATGCCAGGAGTAGGATGGCATATCCAAGTATCAGTGGCACCAAGAATATCCTAAATTCAAATCTATTCTAGAGATACAGCAAAGGGATTGAAGGGAAGTCTCACAGATATTTATCCTAGAAGGTCCCCACATCAGCTGCACTTGAGCATTACTTTAAAAGGTGGGTAACTTCACCATTTCAAAGGTGCACAACTGAAGCACAAAATACTCACATGGCAAGGACAATATTAAACACGTGAATGCCACACCTTGCATGACAGACATTGTATAACAAGGAACACCCCACAGGAGCAATTACAGGCCTGCAGAGGAGAGAGGCAGCAGCCTTCTAGACTCATGCAAGCCAATTACAAAGAAATAATTTAAAAAATCACTTTACGTTAGGCTACAACCATAACACATGAGGTGAGATATTAATGACAGCTGGGGCAGATCAAGATGGCCTGAAACATTCCATACCAATTCCAGCTCATGAAATTTCTTGACACTGCTTTATCAAGACCACATACAAAGATGGGGATAGTTCAGGACTGGTCATAAAAACTGCCACCCAGAAAGGCATATTTTATTTATCTGGAAGCAGAAGTCAGGCTGAGATACTAGCATATTTCAGCCCATGTTAAGCTATTCTCCTCCCAGTGCAGAAGAATTATTTAGTTAAGTTCATGCAAACAGTCTAGGCCATACATGTTTAACTTACATGACAGGTCAGTGTTAATTTTATTGAACCACATGAAGTGCAGTTATCCATACTGTACATCTGTATAAACAGTGACAGTGGATCACAAATCACCCATGCATTGGTAAGCTTTGTTGGTAAAGAACAGAAGAAACTTATCTGAAATCCCAGAGCAGATCTATTTTCTCTCCTTCCTAATACTTAAATTGAAAAAAAGTAGAAAAAACTGTTTTTAAAAAGTCTTTTAACATAAGGAATGCAAAATGCTGTTCTAGCATAAGATAAATTGAGTTGGAATGTTAGTTTAACACCTTCAGAAGAGAATCTATGCCCTACAGCAGGTATATTATTCCTCCCTGAAACTTTCCAGATGGGCTCCACATCTCATGCAAGACAAAGAACAGAAAAGAAACAGCTTTTATACACAGCAGTGTTACAGTCCAGCAGAGACTGTAAACAAATCAGCCAAAAAAACAAGTTGAACCTCTGAACAAATCTGATTGCCTTTTCAGATAATGCACATTATGAGCTGCCTTACGTATTGAATACTCAGATGTGTGGGTCTTATGCAGAAAAGAGGTGCCACATCTTTAAAATGAAGGCATCTGCCAAAGCCTAGGTTTTCCTATATTCCTGGGACAGCTTTAGAGAATACACTCAAACAAGTTAAGTATTGAAGTTTAATAGTTCAATTCCAACAGCATGAGAAACTACCCTAATCTAAAAAGGACTGTTCAGAGAAAGTTCTTGGCTTCCCAAAGTTTCCTCATGTCTGACAGCAAGATTTATAAAACAAACTTAGAACTGACACTTGTTCAGTTCTGCTTCTGTGGGGCAAGAGCACAAACTGTGATCTCTTATTCTGCAAGGAGGCAGTCAGAGCAATCACCTGAACTGTCCAGCATAAAAACTTGCAGTGAAATTCCTTAAGCATATTCAGACACCAGAACACTGAATATTCATAGACACAGAGTGAGACACTTTCCAGGAGGAACCTGAATTGCCACTAACCCTCAACATTTGAGCTAATGCGCAGATTTCACAGCAGCCAATTGAACAAAACAAACACAAAACAACAAACAAACAATAACCTTCCAACAAATACTAAATAAAAAACCCCACTGGAACAGGTACTATTCAGTCTAACTATGCAAACCACTTTTTTAACATATACAGGAGACAGAAAAACACGAGACAAGGGGCTCACACACCCACAGACTCTTAGAGCTGTAACTGCTAGGTAAAAAGCTACATGTTCTTTGGCACATTATCAGCATGAACATCTATTTGACATACAGCTTGGTTGCCTGCATACATATCTCATGGCCAATCACTGGGAGTGCTGCCTGGCTAAGAGGTAAACAAACACAAAGGTCCTCTCAGACCTCTGAACTGTACTAGACCTACATGACTCAGGAAAAGAGATGAGAGGTGAGGAAACAGTGTTATAAAACAGTCATCAAAGTGACAAGACAAATACATCATCCTAAATAACAATACATTTTCTGTCCACAAAGATTGTCTTTTACTCCATCAAATCACACTATGACAAATGCACAACACTAAAAATACCATCTTGCAGTTCATAATCCTTTTGATGAAAGGAGAAATCCTTTTTCTCTGATTCTGATTGGAAACACTATAGAATATCACTATAAATGCATGTGTCAGTACATTTTGCATGCTACATTCTCAACAATGCATAACCAAATCATAAGCTATGTAATACCAGCCTAAAACCTGCTGAGTAATACAAACCATTAAAATGAGAAGCATCTTCATAATAGTATTACAGAACTATGATCAAGGTAAGGGTTCTTCAAGCAAATTCTGGAAGCCAATATTCCAATATTATATGGAAGGCAATAACTACAATATTCCCCCAGTAGATGTCCTTGTAACTGCAATAGAGACTTTGATAAGAATGAACTTTATCTGCATGTTACACACATCACAGTCAAATTTTGACCTAGCTGTGTTGCCTCTGTCACATGTTCTAGAAAGGCTTGCAGTACTAAAAGCTTTGTTCCTGATTCTACTACCATGGGATGCAGAGGGAGAATAAGAAGAAAGCACATATGCATGCACACTCAAAAAGAGTTACAGGTAAGATAAAAGAACATGGTTCTAGTGTTTGGCCTTACTGCAGTATAACAAAACAGAGAGGAGCTTCTGCTTTCCTGCCACACTTCGCTGCCCTCCAGGCCTTTGAAGTGGAATAGTATCCCATTTCTAATTCAGTCATTCAGTTGTGAGTTCCTCAAATATAAGACAGGTAAAGAGCTTAGTCAAACTCTATGATGTTTAAGAGTTTATATTAAACTTCATCTTAGTACAAATTAAGGAAAAAAAACCCAAACAAGAAACTTTCTGTGCAAACATTCCTTCTGCATAGTAAAACTAAGCCAGGCACCTTACCTTGTTCAGACTGTCCAGTGACTAGAAAGCAATGTACACAAGAAAGTATAAACTGCCTGCAATCTGTAAAACTATGCTTAAAAAAAAAATCCTGAACCACTTCATATCAAAGAAAAATACTTTTAGAGCAAGAAGTACAATTATTTAACCCAACTACTTGAGCTTTCCTATTTGAGATATTGTGCCTCAAATATCTGAGGTTTTTGAGGTGTTGTGCCTCAAGTAACTTTTAAAAGTCAGTACAAGTCACTGACTTCACCAGTGAGATATACATTATTCCTCCCTACTTTACAGAGTTTGTTCCAAACAGAAGTGTTACTTCTCTTAATACTTATGCTGTTTGCACATATGGAAAGAGCTGAGCCATTTTTTAGGACCTGCATGGAGGAAGCTAACGACCACAGTTACGGCAAAACACAAAACAAAGACCAACAAGAAAACTATTCTTGCTGGAAAGCACTTGCCATTCAGCTGTGTAGCATGCACAGTATTCAATTATGTCTCCAAATCATAATTATTGCTAAAAAGATGAATTCTGATTAATCTGAAAATTCAGGATACAATCACTGCAGAGGACAGAAGTTTAAACCCGTAATGCTAAACGCTTCAAGAAGTTCCTTAATATTAACTTCCAAACTAACTTCCAAGTTCACTATGGCACCTTGGAAGGAACAATGCCTTTAATACTTCTTGCTTCAGTACCAAACAGGATGCCACGGCCCTTCCTTCCTCTCAAAACTGAAGTCCACCAAGAAAGTTAAAAAATTTCTAAGAAAACAAAAACACTAGAGTGCTGTTTTTTCTATGTTAGTGCATGAGCACTTTTAATCGTCAATAATAGGATTCAAACCATTTCAGCTAATGTGCTGTCTCACAGAATGGAAATAAACAGAGTTTGACTTTGGAGGACCACCTTCAGCTTTCTGGCACATTTTCCAGATCAAGTTGATTTGGTTTTCCCCAAATATTTTAAGATCGCTCCTCATAGCTGCGTGCAAAGTATTCACATGCTTTCAGAGCAATTTACAAACAATTCTGTGAAAAACAGCATCTGCATTTGGGTAACACCATCTTAAGCAAGTGTATTAATTTTTACTTATAAATTAGAGCCAAGCTTTGGCCTCTAACAGACCAAGACGGTATGCCAGAAGGCAAGAATGAACTCTTTGTCAAGTGACACTCAAACTAATGTAAAAAATCTGAGTAAAATCAAATTAAGACAAGCTCATGGTTCAGAGATTGGCACTGTAAGGAACTCTTACCTTGCATCCTTACAGATTAGTACTGTAATATGCTTTGGTAGGGCTTCTGTCAGGCTCCTAATACACAGGAACTAAAAGTAACACAAGTTAACTTTTTAAGCTACAACATATCAATAGTTTCTATACACTGCTAAAAAAGTTACCAGAAGAAAAACCAGCACCTATGAACTAATCCAAATTAAGAGTCATAAGAATTAATATCTCTCAGTAGTACATAAAAAATCCCACCAAAACAAAACAGGGCTTTCAGAATTGCAGTTTAAATGCTTTTGATTTTTAACAGTTATTGTAGTACATAAATTTGAACCAGAATAACTGTCAGAAGATGAAACAGAATTCTACATCAAGCGTTGTTTTCGCACTGTTAAGATGGTAACACAGCATTACAGTTTTTAAGATGTCCTTTTTAAGCAACTGCAGTGATGGGAACACTTTGCTCCAATACAGCCTGTGTTCAGACTCAAACCAAGACATGGGCAATGGCACTTGGCACAAAGCATCTACAGACAGCAAGTGCAGTTTCCCATTTACAAGACTGATGTGGGGAAGTAAAAAAAGAAATTTAAAAAAAAAAATCAAATAAGCTGTAATTACTGTAGAAGCATACTAGAACTATCAACAAGCTACAGGATCATATCATGCCCTCCAGATGAAAGACAGAATTAATGACTATGAGGCATGACCTTCTCTACTGCTGCTTCTCTTCAGCAAATTATGTCACCTAAATAAGGAGACTGTCTCATTATATCTGATTTAGCAGAAGTCTGGAATATTAAATGGAGCATATAGAGATGAATTCAGTTTCTTGGATAGGACATAAGCATAACACAGCTGAAACTGAAAAAAAAAAGTCTAGATACTCTGTCTCCTTATTTAGCTCTGCTCCACTAACCAACTGTCCAGCACTACTGCGAACATAAGCAGGAACTTGGGTGTGTGCATAAGTAAACATTTTGTCGCTGTTATGTACATTTCACATGGCTGAAACGAACTGTGAGGAGTCATTCAGCAGTCATCACACAACAGTTCAACATCTTAGGAGGCTAAGTAGAATACACACTCTAAAAGGAGAAAAAATAGAAAACGCAAACATATTTCAAGATAAAAACAAGTAGTGAGAGCACGTGACTTCTTAATAAAGAACTTCTACAGACAAGTGTTCTATTAAAGATCTTCTGGGGAGGTAACATATGCCAAAATACTTGTAATAATACTTCAAGAAATGAAAAACATTACCTTTTGCTTAGGGCTTTAAGCTAGGTCTTACAAGATCCAAGAGGCCTGTTCTTTGAGGCTGGACAGATTTCTGCATTCTGATAGGATTAAAGACTCCCATTTATTTTATAGTTAAGTCAGAAAGCAAAAACAAAACCAAAACCCACAAACCAACCAACCAACAATACCAATCAAATTTAAGTTCTAGTATTAGAGACATGAACAATGATCACGGATCTATGATCAAGCAAAACAAAAAACCCATCCATCTCTAAGTCAGGCACTACAAACAAACCCCCAGTAAGTTTTGATACCTCACAGTGACACTTCGCTATCAGAACTTGTACAAAGACAGAAAAAATATACTAATTAGACAGAATAAATGTAATAATATTGGGCCTTTTTTGTTTATATGTAATTAGTCCCTATCAGTACTTAAAACTTCACTCTGTGAATATTTAAGCTTACAGTAGCAGCAAGACTGACAGGCCTAACCAGGCAGCCTAGGCAAAAAGATCTTCTTTCCCAAATGCAAGGAAGTTACAGAACTTTACATGGGCGATACTGGTTTATGACAACTGAGAGGTAAACCTGCCTCTGAAACATTTCACTAAGAACAGGACCAATTGCCTGGGGACCCTTGAAAACCAGTGATCATGAACAGCTGCAGGCAGTTTGTAAATTCTCAGATGGGGAATTAGAAAAAAACACCCTAAATATAAACAGCTTCCTGGGGGTTTTTGCTCATTTCCGTTGATTTCTTTTGTGATATCCATCTCTTCCACCACCGAAGTAACCTTACTGTAATTGAAGATACAGTTAATCATTATTTGTACTTCAAGCTTTTTTCCCGAGTTTCAGCCATGATATGCTTACATCTTATCTGAAAACTGAATTCAACTCTATATGTTCCATTTAAGATTTCAGATAACTGCTAAATCAAAAATAATCCAGAGGGAATTTATTTTAAATTTAGCCATTCTTAAGCAAACATATTCCTAAGTGCTCTGCACCAGTTCAGCTTAAATCAACCAAACTAAGCTGAATCAAGTTTTGAAAACATTCAGTGCTGTGCCCAACAGGCTCAGAATTTCCCCAAGGAAGAACAGGTGTACAACCCTAATCTTAATTTGCATCAGTAACCACAGACAACAACACTGCAAAGTTTAGTGTGGAGCTTACAGCATGGCGCAGGATCCTAGCAAGATTCAGCCTGAGGAAATCTCTACATATAAGGAAAAAAAACCAGAAGACTACAGAAGAGAGCAGAAAGAGATGAACTCTAAAGGCCAGGAGAAAAGCCAGGAACAGGAAGACATTGCAATATGACTGCAAAGCTCAGACTTTGGAACCCTCACAGGTCTACTAATGTCAACAACTTTATTTTTGTATACAAACTTTATCAAAAATAAGTGAGATGTCCTTGAAATTTATACATGGCAGTTGAAAGTTAACCTCTATCAAATGGGGAAGGTAAGTGACACCTGATTTTTTGTTTAGGCACCTTCAAATGAACAGGACATTCTCTCATTCTAGAGTTACACATTAGAGAAACTATTTTTTTTTGGAAAAAAATAAGTAATTAAATGTTGAACACATGCTTTTTTGCTAAAAAATTATCTTGTTAGAATGAATGCAGTGAAGTTCTCCTGATTAGTAATGGTCATCATTTTCTCTGAGGATCTAGGCCCAAACAAACACTGTTTCATTAAGAATCATTCTATTTACAATGATCACCTCAACAGCCACAGATACTCTGACAAACTGTTTCTTCATCTGTGCAACAGACTAGATTGCAACATTTTTAAATGTCATCAGACTGCAAGCAGGACCCATCTGACACACAGTAAAGTTTTACTCAGCAACCAAAAGCATGACTTCAAGGCACAACAGTCCCCTTATTTTACAGATACCGCATACATGTCAGCTAGAGAATAAGTACCATGTTTCCCTAAAGCTGATTCACTTTTACTATATATTTTGGTTCTATTAAAATTCCTATCAACAGCCACAGACTTTCAAAACCAATTATATTGGCAAGAAGTACTTCATTCTCTGTATCACCCATATCCCCACAAGATCTGTTCTGGGGAAGAGAAACAGTGATAACTGTCAGTGTTAACTTAAGCAGGCATCCTCATACAGGAGACGCTTGTGGTTATTAATGTTCTGGAGCCTCACTAGAACAGCTGGCTTTCAGGATAGTTAAGAAATGACCAGAATAGACTTTCTGTTTGAAAGATAAGACAGAGCTATCTGCGTTACATAAAGCTTTCCCATTTGCAGCTCTTAAGGTCTTCAGCATCTGCTGGGACAGTGGTGCCTGGATGCCTGACAGTCTTAGTGTGCGCAGCATCTTTGGGGACAGTGGTGTCCATGGTACAAACAATTCTCCCAGCAGGGAGAGATCTCTGAAGACAGTGGATCTAGTGTTAGGTTAATCTTCGCAGCATCTGTCTGGACTAGGGCAATACCATAGCCCTACTAAATAATATGTCACAGCATCTGTATTGTCCACTCACCACAAACAGTATCAAATAACATCGTAGGCCAACAACCCACCAAAATTAGAAAAAAAAAATCCAAACAGAAGATGCATGCAATTTCATTACAAATATCTGTCCTTTCAAAGTCCACTTCTATTCCAGGAGACTTAAACATAATGAGCCATTTCTTCAAAAATCTTCTATATTTTCTTCTCCTTAAAAATGCTACTCATTTTTTAAATCCATCACTTGTTTCAATACATACTTTGTTAATCTTTAAAAGTGAATACACTACATTTCAGTCTTCATACCTTTAATATGCTATAGTCGCACGTTGTAAATAAAGAACTCCAGTATTTAGAAATAAAAATACCTAAGATTTTGTCTCTTATTCAGCTCTTCCGGAAACAGGGAGGTATATGTGTGGGCCAAATTTTTTGCACTGATAAGGTAATCTTCAGTTTTTCACTATACTGTAGCCCTGATTTAACACTTCTGATGTCTACCTGAAACACTAAGTTCTGAATTAACTTCTACCTTACAATATTATAACTACAACACATTTTTACTATGCAAAAAAGTGGATGCTTATCAACATGCCATCCATGGCTCAATACTTAAAATTTAGGGGTAGAGGCATTCTATATTGATATTACCAACCCATGACTTAATCCCTTTGCTCTTTTCAAATTGTCATTTCCCCATTGTTCACTTCAAGGACAGCACAGAAATCTACCTCATTAGGGGCCTTTATCAGCTTACTATTGCTGCTCCGTTAGATTTTTGACCTAAAGTTTCTCTCGATCACAACTTGATTTGTCCAATACCCTCTAAGACTAACATACTACACAGGGTACACAGGAATATTTTCTGAAGGACAGAGACAAGTACATATTTTTCAGTAAAATGTGATAATCTGTGTCTGATTTTAAACTAACAACCTAAAAGGAAAGAAATATGGAAGCAAGCACATTGACCTTTCTAGTAAATTAAGCCCTACATTATTTAAGTTAGAGCAAAAAAAGGAATAAAAGTTATTGATTTCACAGCGAGAAAGTATTTAAGGCTATAGAGCCTCCAAAACCCTGCCTCGTCAAATAATAATAATACACCTAAACAACTACATTAAATATAATTTTAAAAAGCAAATTGATTTTGGACAAACCACTTAATAAATGAGGTTTAAAGTGAAGCCTGTCAAAATTCCTGTAAGGCCTACTGTCTCAGATGAAGTACCATGCACCTACTCAGTTTATGCTAATACTTCTATGGAACCATTCATTTGTATAATTAACTGTACATAAATTAAATAGCTGTCAAGTGGTTTGAGGATTTTCTAAGGTCCTCAAATAAAAAAAAATGTTTAGAAATTGACTAAACTGAACAACAGCTACTCTACACTGTATCCCAGTTTTAGTACCTTGCCAGAAGATTATGCCTTAACTACTTTCACAAGGATTTTAAGCTAAATTTAAGCCAGAAACCACACAACATTAAAAGAAATGCAGCCTGCCACTACGTCAAGAAGTTTAGTTCAGCAGCACTTCAGGAAGTTTAACAGTGGCTTCGACAGAGCAGACGTGCAACAAGGAAAAAAAACACCTACAACAAAACACCTTTACAACACCCTTAAGAACCTTATAATAATACTTTATCTTCCTGAGCTGAAGTCCCACATTTTGAAGTCCCCTCCTGAGCAGCTATGCGCTACTGCTCTAAGGGGTCTGTACACATTGCCCATACTGAAACCACAGAATTTTACTCACAAACTAAGTATGTTCCATAAATTACATATTGGCAAGAGAAATCAAAACAGCAGATGCCCTTCCTAGCTAGAGGGGCTTCAAACTCTAGAAAGAGATGACACCACAAGCGTAGGATTGCTCTTCCCAGTCTCTATCCGGTTGACACGTGTAGGTCTTCTGTGAAAGAGGTTCTCCCAAAAGTGTGGTATGCCACACTTTAAATCCACCTATGCCGTTCCCAACTTACCTACTCAGCCGTACAAATAAAAGCTTGCACTGCTGACAGTTCCTCCTCCAAAGGCGGCTGAAGTCTTTTTTGGAGCCTCAGGGCTCCTAGGTTTGGGCTCTGCAGTTCCTTATGGGCAGACACCCCCACCAGTGAGGTAGCAGTACGCAGAAGCAGCTAGAAAGTTTGCCACAATCTCTACCTTCCCCTGCAATTTGCTCCTCTCCCAGCCTCAGCCTCTTCTTCCTGGCGAAAGGGACCGGCTTTAAGGGCGTCGGCGGAGGCGACACTTCTCGCAGAGGTTTCCTGCCTCAGCCGTGCCGCAGCTGGAAGGGCTCTCCCTCTGGAGGGCGGCTCCGGCCCGGGGGGCGCCGGGGGCAGCGCTCGTTCGGGGCTGCGGCCACCGCCGTGTTTGCCGCGAGCCTCATGCTCGCCGCGGTGCTCCCCTGACATCATTCATTCTGCTACGCGCACGCCCGCCCCCTCCATTTCCAAGCAGTGACTCACCCCGGCGCTGCCGCCGCCGCCGCTGTCCGGGGCAGGGCGGGCCGGGCCGGACCTCTCGCCGCCCCCGCCCGCCGCGCAAGGTGCCGGCCGCGCCCGCCCGCGCGGCCGCTCCGGCCCGCGCCTCTGCGCGCGCGCGCCGCCCGCCGCCCCCTCCCGGCGGGGCCGCGCGCCCGCACCGCCCCGGCGCGCGCCTCTGCCGGGGCCGCGCCACCCCGGGGCGGGCACGTCCGCCCCCCGAACCCTCTGCCGTGCCCGCCTGCTCCTCTCTCCTCAGCCAGAGCCGCACCGCTCTCCCAGGGGACGGCTCAGCCCCGCTGCCGCCGGGCAAGCGCCACGTCGGCCCCCAAAAGGGGGCACCGACACTTGCCCTGCTCCCTGAAACGCCTGCTACGGGAAGGGCACCGCCCGCCCCCGCAGCGTCAGGTGCCGGGGCCGCCCCCGCAGCCGGGCCACAGCCGAGCACCGCCGCCCTCCGCAGCGACCGGCTTCCCGGTTTTGCCGGGGGATTTGATTTCCCCAACTCTGCTCACATGACGGGTGACTGTCACAGAAAGCCCTTGCTTCTCGAGTGTTTCACCCCGTCTCTGAACTTGGCTCTCCTTGGGGTTGTTTTTGTTTAGCTTTGCCTTTTTTTTTTTTTTTTTGGNAGTCTTTTATTTTCAAAAGAGTTTCCCCATCATTACCTAGCAGCCAGATTTTGTTGGAGTTTTCCAGTGTAAGAAACACGTGATTGGCGGGGGAGGAAGGGAGGGGGAAGAAGGTGTCAACTCATCCTCACCGAAACTCGCTCTGGCCGATACACACCTGTCCCGCCTTACTCATTCGGCTGCAGCGCCGAGCGGGAACATGACAGAGCGGCGGCTCGCTACACAACCCTGCGAGGAAGGCACCTGACCCTCTGTTCGTCACACCCCTGGAAAGCCCCCTTCACCCAGCTATTGGCTATTCTGCTTGGGTTGCTCACGCTTTGTTTTTTTCCACAAAAGCTTGGGGGAAGGGAAGAGGGAATCTGCTTTATTCCAGCACAGAGTGGAAAAATTTTCCGCACTCTCAGTTTTCTGTGGGACAGGAAAACTACCCTAGTCCAACAGTGACAGCCAGGGCACTGCTACAGACAGAATGCCAGGATTTCCAAGTTTTATCTCCTGCAGGCTTAACGCAAACAGTCTCTTATAACCAGATAAACAATTCAGCAAGGCTACAGTTGTTCTTGTTGCTAGGTGAATGCACATACACACCTGTAGTGCTGAACCAAAGACGTCTGCTGGAACCTCACAGCTCTCTTTACTGCCACTGTGATCCCCCTCCTACTCTCCTAAGTGGATAATGCCTCCTTTAAAATAAAATCTGAAGAAAAAAAAGGTACTATGGGCAGGGCATTTGTTTTTAACTGATTAAGATATCTACATATGCCTTATTGCATGCACAATCACATGCATGCCTTTGCAGAATCAGGTCTTATTTCAAGCTGTTATACAGAGAGGATAATAACTGTCAGAGTAACAGATCAAGAGTAGAAATAGCAATGCAAGTGGAGAAAAAAAAAGTATCTACAGGCAAACACACATATAGGTACAGCAAAGGCTAAACAGAGGCCTCCTCTAGTTTTCCTTAATAAAAAAAAGAGCCACTGAAGAAAGGTTAAAAGCAAAGACTGGAGACTTTACTGGCATTTTTCCAAATTATTAGATAGATTGGTAACCTGGAACACTGGCATTACTCTTAAATAATATTCTCTGAAGCACTGCATTTAATTAGAAAATAGCAGTACATTTTCTCACTCTGCTCAAGGCTACACTTCACACCCAACCCCACAAGCCCATCCATGCAGATGAGAGGTTGAAGTGTAGGGTTCAGAGGTGGATCTCTGAGGAGCAGCTTGCACGAGAGGGTCTTTAACTAATCTGGTAAGAACTGTTTGCAAATCCTGCATAACAACAAACCTTCCAAAGCAAACAGCAAATTTGTGAAGTCACAAAACTTGACAGAGGAAATAGCAGCACATCTCTTGATCTTTACTTTCAATTACATTAACTTCAGAAAATTGTTTTCAGACAGAATTATGTGAGAGATAACAAGACTTATGAAATAACTTACTTTGAGGAAAAAGAAACCTTGCACACACAGACAGAATTCCATGGAGAGACTCACATACAAGTCACATTCCCCTTGACCTCCCAGGGAGGCAGATGAGAAGGAGAAAGTACAGAAACAGAGTTTTGAGGGGGAAAAAAATTACTGTTCCTTTCACTTGGAACAAACCCAGTATCTTTTTCATTACTGTTTACTTTTTCCCCTTTCATGAGATCAGCAGGGATATTATTGGAAACAGTAATTCTATAAACGAACACAGCCAGCTTGTGCATTAAAATTCTGACTGTTTCTAAAGAGACGCTCAGGCACTTTTCAGAAGCAGCTACCACCAGAATCCTGGTTAGTTCTACCATGGGAGAACTGAAGCTGCAAGACTGGGTTTGGGGGGGGGGGAACCAAGAACTGTACAGCAATTTCTAGTTCAAGTTGACTTTATAGTTTATAGACAGAATAAACAGTGCTACTACAATAACATAAAAAAAAAAGAGGCACTTTTATTTTGTGTAGCCAAGCCATACCAGAATTCTGTGCAGAAACTTGATAGGCAAAAACTATGTACCTGTGCTCAGCCTAAGTAGTTTCAGAACTAATTAACTGTGTAAGTACACATGTTCTAAGGAGCTCACGTATATCTGTAGCCTTTATTGCAGCTTTGTTAAGGGCAGATGAAAACATACATATTTTATATTGAAGTGTTCCATACACTCCCATAATTATAGTCACTTATAATTTCTTCAAGTAGCATATACAACAGGGTAATTCTGCAAACTGCTTCTATTCAGGACTAACATATTCTCTACCCTGGTTCTCATGGCAGCCCTATTATATCTGTGAAGTTGCTAGCTGATACTTCTGCCTTAAAACAGATGGAGTAACTCCCGAATGATTTATTATTCCCACCCAATTATGAAAGAGTAAGATACACTAAAGCTTAATGTAAGTAGATTATACCATGAAGAGATTCTTCATTAGTATATACTTGCTAAATCCTTAAACAACCTCTAACAAAAATAAGTTCCACCATTTTTAAATTAGATGCATTTCACCAATGACATGAATGCTAGGTCTCCAGATTATTATTTTCGATCCATTCACTAGTTCTTTTTCATCATCAAGGGCTTCAGAACAAGGAGAAAGCTTACCTTTTAAGTTCACCACTAATGTCACTATTTTTTGGCAACTGAAGAAGTGGATAAAAAGATAAGCCCCAATAGAAATCATAAGACAACTTTTCCTATCCCTCCTTCATAAGCACCAGTTCCAAAGTACACAGTCCTGCCCTACTACTGGAGAGGCTGGGGCCTTAAGAAACATGTTTATAAATCAGCACAGCTGGATCAAGCACAAGTTTAGCTGCTTAGATAGCTTAACTTAAAAGGTCAACTCCCCCAAAAATAATTTTAAAAAGAATAGCCCAAAGAAGACTACTACTCACAATAAAGCACTAAGCTGCCAAGCCAAGCACTGCCATACTAAGCACACAAACGTCTCTTTAGCGCTTCCACCTTGCACGAAGAACCCGCGAGCAAAGAAACCCCAGTGACACTCACTCAGCTCAGTAGAGCCCGCCCCAGTCTCCACTGGGAAAAGCCGGGGAAAGCGCTCCCTGCCAGCTGCCCGGGCTTACCTGCAGTGTCCTGCGCTGGCCCAGCGCTCCCGTGCCGGCCCGGCCCGGCCCTGCTGCCCGACTGCAGAGGCAGGGCCGCCACCCGCCCTTCCCGAGCTTTCAAAGGAGGCGGGAAGCGGCGCCAGGCCAATGGCAGCGGGAGCCCGCCCGCCCCGCAGGTGCCCGCTGGGCTCGGGAGGAGCGGCCGCCGCCGTCTCCAACTGCGCTCCCAGCTCGGGGGCATCCGCGGGGACAGCAGATACCTCCTCCAGCCACTCTCGACTCCTCGAGATTTACTAATCCGTGATTATTGTCTGCCGTTTGCCTCACCTTGGTGCTTTACACAGTTTACATTCCTCAAAAATTGCTATATTAGCTGTTTTCATAACCAACAGCTAGGCAGAGATATTAAGTCTTTTGAACTATTTTTTCAAGGGCTTGTGTGTTATTGAGAATGCCCCTGGATAGTTTAAGGGGAGGAAGAAAAAAAAAAAAAAAGAAGCTTTATGGAATTATACTCCCTGCTAAAGCTCAGGAGAAAAAAGAAAACCCCACGGATTCAGACTACATTTTTTTTTTTAAACAAAGCAGTAAATTAAAACAAATTTCTTACTTTTTTCCCCTCACTATTTCACTTTCATAAGCAAAAAAAGCTGTGCCTCAAAGTTATCCTATTTTTTTTTTCCTTTGGATATATTCTGGGATCATAGAATCATAAAGTCATAGAATGGTTTTGGGTTGTGGAAGGGGACCTTAAAGATCAAGGTCCAACACCCCTGCTGTGGGCAGGGAGACCTTCCACTAGACAAGGTTGCTCAAAGCCCCATCTAGGGATGGGGCATCCACAAGTTCCCTGGGCAACCTGTTCCAGTGCTTTACCACCCTCACAGGATTTTTTTCCTAATATAATTAGGAATGGGACAGAGCAGGGGAAGGGGGAGTGGGGGGGAAAGTGTCTGTTTTCTTGTTTGATTTTGGTAATTCTTTAACTATTCAAGCAATGTGAAATCAGATACACTTTAGAAGCTGTGAAATAAGACATCTTGGTTCAGTTCCTTTTAACCAGTTTTCTTAAAAACTGAAGCCAAAAATTGATTTTCTATCTAAAAATATGTGTATCACTGTCTCCACCTTCAGACAACTTTCTATACACAACAGTGGCATTTCAATAAATGCTTTTCTTGTATGAAGGAAGGCTTTGGCAGAAATAGGAAGAGTGCAGGTACTTACTTGACAGAGGCTGTAGGGGGGAACCGGGAGATCAGGGAACAATGAAAATAAAATCTAATTTATCATATCTATATGCGTGCAAAGTGATTCTAGGAAACTAGATGCAGATTGACATCAAGTTGAGTGGTGCTGCTGACACACCTGAGGGACAGGATACCAACCAGAGGGACCTAGACAGGCTCCAGAAGTGGGCCTGTGGGAATCTCATGAGGTTTAAGAGGTCGACAACAAGGTTGAGAACAAGGTGCTGCACCTGGGTTGGGGCAACCCATGGTACCAACATAGGCTGGGGGATGAAGAGACTGAGAGCAGCCCTTGAGTGCCGAGAAGGACGTGGGGGTGCTGGTGGGTGACAGGATGGACATGACCCAGCCATGAGCACTCCCAGCCCAGAGAGCCAAACCTGTCCCGGGCTGCATCCAGAGCAGTGTGGGCAGCAGGGCCAGGGAGGGGATTCTGTGCCTCTGCTCTGCTCTGGTGAGACCCCACCTGCAGTGCTGCATCAGCTCTGGGGTTCCCAGCACAGGAAGGACATGGACCTGTTGGAGTGAGTCAAGAGAAGGCCATACCAAGTCATCAGAGAAATGGACCACACGTCCAGTGAGGAAAGGCTGAAAGAACTGTGATTTTTCAGCCTGGAAAAGAGAACGCTTCAGGGTGACCTAATTGTTGCCTTCCAGTACCTGAAGGAAACTTACAGAAAAGATGAGGCAAGATTATTTACCCGTGCATATAGTGAAAGGACAAGAGTAAATGAGTTTAGGCTGAAACAGAGTATGTTTAGTTTAGATTTTAGGAAAAAAAATATTTACTGTGAGGATGGTAAAGCACTAGAACAGGTTGCCCAGGGAAGCTGTGGATGCCCCATCCCTGGAGGGGGATCAAAGGACAGGTTGGATGGGGCTCTGAGCAATCTGGTCTAATTGAAAGTGTCCCTGCCCACAGGGATCTTCAAGATCCCCTTCCAAGCCAAACTATTCTATGATTCTATAAAGCTGCATCAAGCAGAAGTATGGGAAATATTCTCAGTCTCCTTCAGAAAAGAGGTAACACTTTCGGAAACAACTAGAAGATCAGAAGGATGCTAGGCAGCTAAAAAGGTTTATTAAAGCTTTTCTGTAACATCATAAGGATTTCTGGATATGATATTAAATGCATGAAAAATAAGACAAGACTGCTGCGCTGTAACGATTGTCACAAAGTCAACTGGCAGGTACATTAGCCCATTTTCTTTGCTACTCAGTCTTATCTACTGTATCTTCTTTCTCTCCATGCTCCTGAACAGATTTCCTCTCTAACTCCTCCGATCCCATCTTTCTCATGTAACTTTCTTCTAACTTCTCATCCTTGGGATTTTTTCACAGCAGGCCCATATTCTGAAACAGAATAGTTGGGCTAAACCTCTGACTACTAGACAACATCGTCTTCAACAAAAGGTTTATAGGGCTTTTCCCCAGCAATGCAAAACAGAAATCCATACATTTTCATATAAACTGAACAGATCAATAGGTGATCTCTATTTGTCTCTGTGTGTGCTTTTTCTATGATGGAGAGTTTTATCTGATTCAGCTGGAAAAGGAGAAAAAAAAAGAGAAAAGGAAGTAAGATTGGAACATGAATGAGCAATACAAAACTGCTAAGATTCATCCCTCCCCATTGAAACTTAGGAGCAATATAATTTTTGTATCATTATCTTATATTTGGGGATTCTATTAGTATGAGGATGAGGATGAGGATGAGGACTATTTTTTTAGCAGAAGTTATTTTTAAACCTAAGCAGCTGACACAATTGCATGAGGGACAGGTGGCCTACTTTAAAAAAGAAGTGACTGCTGTTATTATCTGAATGTAAATTCAGTATGAAACACATGGAGAGCTCTAACATACTAGGGTAGCCTCCTGTCTAATCTTCTGTCCTGGCTCTGATAGCAGGCAATGCAAGAAGCTTTAAGAGAGGCACAGGGGCAATATCAGTAAAAGCTGGGAAAAGTACAGAAAGGACTAAAGCATCCTTCTGTCCTAGCTGCTTAGCTACTTACCCTTCCAAAGGAGAACAATAGAATCATTAAAGTTGGAAAAGACCTCTAAGTCATCAAGTCTAACCATCCACCTAGTACCACCACCATGTTCACCATTAAACCATGTCCTCAAGCACCACATCCACACATTTTTGGAACACTTCCAGGGATGGTGCCCCTGCCACTTTCCTGGGATGTCTATTCCAATGCTTTAAAACCCTTTCCATGAAAATTATTTTTCTAATATCTAAGCTAAACCTCCTTGGCAACTTAAAGACATTTCCTTTTGTTTCCTTTCTGCCTAACATAACAGGATATGCATCTTCTCCTTTTAAATAAAAAGACCAGTAACTAACAAGTAAATTTTAATGAAGTTGTGCACTTAACACCAAAAGATTGCTGCTTTTGGTGCAGGTTTCTTGTGTGTAAATTGTGATGCTCCTTAGTTATGTAAGACCTTAATACAATCCAATGCCTATATTTCTAAGTGTTTAAAAAAGTTTGAGGAAAAATACCAGAAGGTATAGAAAACAGTCTCAAAAGAAACTTGGCTATTACTTTGTGCAAGACTGTAGAAAAAAGTTTAACTGGGAAATAATGGCTAAAGACATTCTGACAGATATCCTTCAAGTACGTGAATGAGTCATGAACCTCAAAGGTGAAGAAGGAAAAGACAGAACTGACTCATATATCAATTCTGAATTTCAAATATGACATGATTCTTTGATATGCTGTGTATTAGCAGGGCTTTAACATGTTTTCTTTTTCACAGGACCCAAAGACAAATGAGTTTGGTAAAAAGACATATGTAGACTTTTGTTCCGCTGTATTTGAAATGTATTCAGAAGTAATTTGGTGCTTATTCTTACTTGGAAGCAAAACGCCCTGGTGTCACTTATTAAAGTCATGGCCAAGAGATTTAGCGCAAAGGCCACAGTTGAGAAAATGTTGTTTAATGGATGATTTTTAGACTGAAAAGCATAAGTTTTCTGCCAGTTTCTCTGTACCATCACACAGATATGATTAGATGGCTTCTGATAACATGAAGCCAAGGGATCCAGGTATTGTTATGTCCTGCCAAATGTACATTAATAAAATGTCATAAAAACATGTTCTAAAGTGTCTTTTCTTTGATTCGAGTTCTTAAATTGATTTGGAGGAGGATACAGAAAGAGGGAGTTATAGTACAGGGCGAAGGGTTCTTCCTATCTGATAAGAAAAAAGATGAAGCATCTTCTCAAGTGTCTAGCTTGAGAAGAGGGGAAGATCTCAGAACAGATGAGGAGGCTGATAGTTTTCCATCAGATATCTCAATGGAACACAATAGCACAGTCTTGACTTTAGGTGCTAAAGTTTATACATAGGCAGACCTCTGAGATGTCTTCATTGTTAAGAGTCTAGATTCTTGTTCTGCTCTTATAAATAAATCACAAGGAGTTGTAAATATAGATGTCTCCAAGTTTGCAAACACTAGGAAAGACAATAGAAAGTAAGATGGAAATGGAAGTATATTCAGCAATCTGATGTTGATGGGAATTTTGTATCTAGTATGAATATAATTGATACTGATTAATTATGTACCAAGCTGATTTAGCATTGTGCAAGTTCAGGGATAGACATAAAAAGTATGAAAGCATTAAAAATCCACAGTGTAATAGGCTTTGAAGAAGGAACTATACTGAAACCAGAAATATGAGGATCCTTAACTTCCTTTCAAAGTATGAAGAAAAGCAAAGCATGTATTGTACCCTGATTGGAGAGTAGTACTTCTTTCTGATCAAATAACAATGAGAAAATGGTGGCAGCCTCTGCCCTGACAATAACAACCCTAGTAAGTTACCGACCAAATGTAATTAACAAAAGGAAGCAGCTTTTTAACATGTTTGCCTGAACCAAAAGCAGCTTTTGTCGATCACCTCACAGAAGTAACTCCAGGCAAGCATTTTTCTAGCCCATCTGGAAAACCTCAAGTACCTGTGGTCTCTTCTAAGACAAAAAAAACCCCAACAAATCAAAATCAAGAAAAAAACCCCTGCAAATATCCAGTATGCATTCTCACTCAAATATCTTATTTCTACTCTGCTTGATACTTGTATTTTCTAAATATTATTTTATAACTTTGTTCATCTCTTCACAAAAATGTTGAGGGAAAGGCTAATGAGAGTACCAGAAAAATATTGCAACAGAGAACGATGCCAGAGTAGGCAGTCATGGCTCAATATAGTCCTGTGGTTACTGGGACCACTGTTAGTGAGGACCTCTTTCTTTACCTTTCTGCTGGGGCCTGGCACACATGTTGGCTGGGTATGGCACAATCCACAGCACTGGAAAAGTATTTTCACATCACCCAAGAATTGTAAGTGGAGTCTATGTAACGATTCATGAAGATTTCATGCTGCAGTCATTATACAAGTTGATTAAACATTGTATTTAGATGTAGTGAGGTTTTTTTTATTCTTTTTTTAAAACCTATTGCTACTTAATTTGAAATGCCTTACTTTACACCTTAAAGAGTTGTTATTTTGCTGTCACGGGAGATAAGTAGAAGGACAAACTAGAAACAGTCCCTTATATATATGTGTGTTCTTGTTTGTGATTCTAACTCCTGCTACAGACAGAAAGAGAGGGAAAACAGATTTTTAGATTAGGCACGGGATACCTCCAGCAGCAAAAAATATTAAATCTGGTATGTAAGGTAGAATACAAGTGTCTTATATTCCTTTTATCTCTGGAATCATCTGAAGATTAGCAGCCTTTGAACCAGAGAGCTACACTGGGCATCCTGGGAACAGAAGAACTAGAGCCCACCAGTGGCCAGTAACTTCCATTTCACTTTTCCTATACATCACAGCAGTCCACATGCTGATGCTGACAGGTTTATGGTCATGCAGTCCTTTATGCAAACATCAGCTCCTGGGATAATTTTTGTTTCCTGTATATTTGTCTTAAACCAGTTGCATTATTTACTGGTCATATGTACAATTACATTTTACTTCTTATAATGGATTTGTGGCAATAACTTTTTCAGATGGTGAAAGTTTTATGCCCCTATCCTTTAAAAAATGCCAGGCAGGCTAGGGCACAAATAGGATGAATGCAAATACTGCTGACTGTGACTGCCCAATGAAGCTGAAAGGAAATACATTTGTTCTACTTAGGTAGATTTTCCTTAAGACTATCAGAGTTACATCTCTCGCTTTCTGTCCTTTCAACCTCCTCCTCAAAGTTGAGTCAACACTCATTTCAGACCAGACTGCTCAGAGCTTTGTCCAGCTGGGTCTTGAAAACCTCTAAGACCTCACAGTCTCTCTGAGAAACCTGCTCCAATGCTGCAGTATCATCATGCTGAAATACATTTTCTTTATACCTAGCTGGAACTCGCATTCTCGATTTCTGATTGCTGTTTCTCATTCTCTCTTTCCTTGTGCCCCTGTAGAGCCTGGCATCAGACTTTTGGTTGGTAACTTTCTCCTGAGCATTGGAATGCTGCTCTAGGCCTTCACTAGGGCTTCTCTTCTGACAAACTTACTGTCTACTTTAACTGAATGTCTGCTAAATCTGTATAAGTGTTTAGGGAGGTACTGGATAAAAAAAAAAATCCATGAGAATCCATAAAGATCTGTAGGTCACTGATAATATTCTTGAAATCCTACAAATTTTCTGTATTATAAAATATTAAGAAATGTGTTTCTGGACTTTAAATTTTTAAAAGAAATACAATATTTTAAAGAGAAATACAGAACCCTATTTTATTTGAGTCCCTAGCAACCAAGTAGGTGGTCAGCCATAATCGCCAGCTCTTTGTTGATCTAGGAGGGAGTTTCCTAAATAAAATGGAAGAAAACCCCAAATCTCTCTTTCTGTATTTTGGGATAACGTGAAAAAGGTTGAGAACAACAATTTCTCTTCTGCAGGATTTAAAATGACTACTTAAATTTTCTTAATCAAGAATAGAAGCAGTAGTATGAGAACAAGAATAGAAGCTGTAGTATGAGAATAGTAGTTATAAATACTTCATTTTCACACTGACTATTCAGTTATAACAAACTTTAATTCTCACTGATGGTAGAATCCAAGGCAGTCACTAATGTGCAAACTCAAAGTCTTGAGGGATATACATTGCGACTGCTTCTCCTCTGCCTAAATTTACTACAATTTTCCCTGTTCATCATTATTTTCATCATCCTCATCTGCTATTCCTTCCCTGTGCTCTGCAGATTTTTGAATGGCTGAAATGCTTTGCGTATGTTCTCGCTTTCATTCATGGTTTGTATGACCTTCTTTTCTTTATACAGCTCTCAAAAGTGACAAAAAGTTAAGATTTTGTTGAATAACTTAAACACTTAAGTCAGTAAGAAAATGAAGATATGGTTATTTTTTATATATTGTAAGGGTGTCTTCTTTAGGAGTTAACCTAAGTTTCATATCATTTCAATGTTTTCAATCTTTCTTCAAATATTGATATGTAATGGATATTCAGTTGATTTTTCTAATAATTTCATATTAACAATAAAATCTTCAAGTTTTTTATCTTTAGGCATCCAGGCTTTTATAAAAAGGAAAATATGTATGATTTTCCAAGTTACTCCAGGAGGGCTTACACTCCAAGGGAGACTCCAGTCTTCCCTGGCAGATACCTGTCTATCTAAACCTAGACAATCAGAAAGAGGATGAAGTTTTCTGACTTCAGCTCATTCATCCATATACCACAAGCAAACATCACACTATTTTTTATCAGTGTGAAATCTAGTCCATCTAGAATAAATAAGTCTTGGAAATTTGAAATAAGCTCGGAATGAAAACATATTGGGATAGGGGGAGTGCCTGTGTGCGTGCTTGCACAGATATGAGAGAGATCACGCCTCTGGTATTCATAGTATGAGAAGAAACTTCAGAATTTCGAAGTGCTGGAGTAATCCTATAGTAATCCAACATGACTATAATATAATAGTATTCCAAGAGTATTACAGAGGGAAAGAAGGCCACATAAGCCCAGTGTAAGGCTAAACTTTTTTAGCCTGCCAAAAAAATAAAATCCCAAACTTCATGGAAGATAGGGAACACTGAAAATCTAGTATTTGTCTTAGGATTTTTAAATATAAGACTGGAATTCTATTTCTAGGTCTGCTTTGCAATGTCTTGCAAGTTGCTTCTAATTATAGTTTATATATATTTTCACTGGTTTTTGACAGCCCTGTTACCAGGGACCTGTGACCAGTCTCCTCTATCAAAGATTTTGATGGGTTGTATTTTGAAACTCTCAAATAAGTTTATACATATTTTGTTGGNAGGGGGACTCACCCCCTAATTTTTCTTCCCATTGATCTGTCCATTTTTTTTAGAATACTTTTGAGATGCACACCTAAAAGTGAAGATTTGGAAAACTGACTGTATGTCTTTACATGTATTTCTGACTAGGAGGATAAAGCTTATATATATATATATATTTTTACGTCCCAGGCTGTTTCATAAGTATATGCTATAAAGGTTGATTGTTTTTTAATATACAAGTATATTGCTTGTATTGTAAGTACTGCTAATGTTAGCTCAGCTAAGATATGGGCCATGGGATGGACATAAGCCCTAATGGATGGACACTTGTATTAGTTGCAATCATTAGGGCTTTTGGAAAACCCCTTCTCAGTTTACAGACATTAACTGTATAAGGTGCAGGCACCTCTACATTTCAACAATATCTCCTCTAAGGTTTATAAATAAATAAATAATAATTTTAAAAAACACCTTGACATCCCTTATACCAAGTAGAAACATCAATAACAGCAATGGAAAAAACACGGATTAAAATAATGCTGCTTTCCATCTGAAAACTTGTACTGTAGAGCAGTCGTGGATACTTCCCAAAATTACATTGACAGCAGCACTGAAAAAAACAGAGATTCACCTTGCTAATGACCTCTGTTTTTGGCAAGATAATAAGTACAAGAAAAAGAGGAGATCGTTCTTACCATAAACAGGAAAAGAAGCTTTATAACAGCAGCATTTGCTAGCACCTCTAAAATTAACTCTGGGTCAAGCTTTCCATGAGAAATGCTTTTTTTAGAATTAATACAGAGCAGCCCAGCTACAGACATATCAGAGAATATATTTTAAACAAGTCAGTCTGGAAAACAGGTTTTAAAATACTACACATGGAAACAAAAACATAAATTTGTATGGAATATCCATTTTCTCTTATAAATTTTCTGGCCTAAGGTGTTTCCATCTTTCCCTGTGATTGAAATATAAGGTAATTTAGACCACAGAGTTCTCTTTAAATCATTGCAGAGGTTAGAAGGCATCTCTGGAGGTCATGCAGTCCAACCCACTGTCAAAGCTGGGCTAGTCAAATATATATTTTCTCTGAACTTTGAAACATTTAAAAAAATGTGCATTTCATGCTATTTTTTGAACAATGTGAATGTTTACTATGGTATTATTTTGTAGTGATGGGTGGTAAACTGCATATACATATTCTAGAAAAAGGTTGTGAGGTTTCACAGTAAAAAACATGAATGTGTGTGGTAAATGTAATCTATCTTAAGATGTTAAGGTTAACAGCAACTAACCATTTACACTGGTTTCTGTCCATTTTTTAAGAGCAATCAGTTAGATTCCAGTTAGATTTTAATGTCAAATAAATTTTCAGGTTAAATACCAGGGCATCACTGTATTCTAGATTTTCCAGGATTCTGCTTGGGTGAGTTGCCTCAGTCATAAATCTCGTATGTACAACTTCAGATCCGAATAATTCCAGACAGAGCCATCTATCATCTTTCATATCAATATTAATTTTTGAAGTCTAATCATAACAGTATAAAGACTAATCTCTGTATTTTGTAGAACTTGAAAATTCACTGACAAAGGCTTTCCTACGCATTTTGCTGCCTGTTTGTAATCAAGTAATTTGAGCCAAATAAGTGTAGGCCATCTAAATAACTGCATTTCCTCGTGTCAAATTTTCTTTTGTGCATAAGCATGTAAAAGCATAATATGACAAAGTATGTACCAAACATATTGCTACCCTCATTATGAAAATCTAGGTTTTAACTATTAGCATATTTACAGAGACTTAAAACAGAAATAAATCCTGAAAAATGAGCAGAAATTATTGTTCCCTAAGCAGAGCACTGAAAAGCAACTTTTTCTTTTCTTCTTGTATCTAACTTCATAATTAGAAGAAAAATTTTAAAAATCACTATTAACTAATTAATGGATATGATGGATATGATTTAAAGAAAATAATCTGAATTGAGTTGATGCATATGTTCAGAATTTGTTCTGCAAAAGGAACACTATGACATTTTGCAGTAGCTGGCATATACAGCAATGGGTATGTTTATATCTGTATTGATCTTTTGTGGTGTCTTGTAAAAGAGCTTTTTACATTATTCATGTCTAAACCAAATTAGATTCTAGAAAAATGCCTTTAGTAAAATCCATTTTAAGGGCAGTAGAATTGTCAGGTCAGCTGGCTTAACTACAATGATTTCTAACAATCATTCGGTTGCTAGTAATATCTCAGTCACCATGTAAAAACCACCCTCAGCCACTGAATATAAAAGGAGTGGTGCAAAATAAGATTAGATGGCAGGCCTCAGAAGGCACCTTAATGTTCTACCTCTTTGTCTCAGAAGTACTAGCCTGTTATGTTCCTTCAGGGCAGGAAACAAAACCATGTGGATAATAAATGACCAGTCTTAGAGCCTTGAGATTAACACCCTTCAACACATTGAAGGGTGTCTTATCACATCTGTTCCCTTTAATAGGGGCTACACTATAAAGCAACTTAATTAAATGATTCAGGTTTGCAATTTTTTAAAGAAATGGACTCAGGCTTTCAGTGGGCACTCTGAAAGAGTACTGGCCAAAGTCCACAGTCTTCTTGGGCTCCTCAGTTTAACAGTGCAGAAACAAAAAAAAGTTTGTGAAGTGCTCATCTGAATGATGAAATGAATATGTAAAATGCATTGTTTATAGGAAACATATACATACAAGAACTGGTAATATTATTTGAATACACTGATAATTATTATCACTTACTCTCTAATGGTGGATACTTGAGTACTGGGAAGGCAAAAGGCACTGACAGCACAGGACAAGGAATAAGCATCTGTTCTCTATCTCTTGACCAATAGATAGCTCCACAGAGACTCATAAAGAACTGGTAGAGTTTTAAATTTGTTTTTCTTTTCATGAGAGCTTCCAAATCTATTGTGCAAGGCATTGAGCTGCCAGCAGGTATAACTACGCCGTCTCCTTAGGCTGAGGTCGTCCTGAGTGGCACATGAAATAGCTGAAGTAGTGGAGCTGTTGTAGCACAAGAACTCTGTGGCAGCAAGTTGTCCAAATATTTACCTACCTTTACAGGCAGCTTTTACAGCTGACATGAACTGCTTGGTGCCATGGCTACGCTGTTTCCAGTAGCTGAGCTAGTTCATTTGAATCTAGTTTCAGTTTCTCTTTAAAACTCTGCAGATATCTCTCCATATATCTACAAGGTTTGTGACCTTAGTTACCAATATGCAAATTTTATGTTCACTCTCTACAGCATGTAAAACATTGGATTAGGAATAAGTTAAATATATCACAAAATCTTACATATAAAAGACTATTACTCTGTAACAATGGTAAAGGGATTACACAACAAAGCTGTAAAACCCGATGAATTTACAGGTGTTTCTCAAGATGTCCTAACACCATTAACTTCTCAGGATTTCAATTTGTGCTATGGAGAGTCTTTAAGTGTTTAGAATCTGCAAGCATAGTCTGTACTGTTCCACTTTGTTGATGGTTTGGTCTGTTTTTTTTTTTTACTTTCCTGTTACGTATTGCTCCAGATCTAACATAACCCTCTGTACTGCTTTAACACACAATCCATGTTACTATAATTAAACCTGCACTGTTGAACTGGTGAATGGATTAGATGCTGGACGTAGAGTGCTTGATTTCCGTTCACTACTCTGTACCCAACCCAGCTGTTTTTACTCACCCTCCATTTTACTGAAGCATGTCTGGAAAGACCTGCAAAGAGGGAAGAGATGAATAAAATTTACTTTAATTACTACAATACAAAGCCCCCTATTTTTCAGTTACTTCATAAACTCCTATGTAACTTGCCTTTAGATAGATCACATTTATAAAGATAAAAATAGATCTACCTTCAAATTGTTTGATTTATTATTTGACTTAAATGCCCTATTGCAAACTTCCCTTGGATTGCCTGGTTCTACATATTCTGCACTATAAACTCCTAAATATTTATATATTAGCTATTTGTTATTTATTGATAAGTATTTATTAATATACAGACAGCTAACTCTTGAAGAATTAAAGCTGTGCTCCAAAACTGTTACTCTTCAAATGAAAGAGATGCAGCCAGGTTTCAGACTATGAAATTCATCTTGTCTGGTCTGGCTTTCGAAAATGTTGGTATTTATTGTAAGTCTTCCTCTACCTAATGTAAAAAGACTGAAATTAATACATGCCATTCAAAAGCACCTCAGATAAACAATTTCTCTTTCTTATAACTATAGCAGAACAGCAGGCAACTAGCTTAGTTCTGCTATATTCCCAACCAAAGTTAAATGAGATGAAACTTACTCTATCAGACAGATCTGGGTTTTCTGAAGAACATGTCAAAAGTAGTTTATTTTGTCCTGAAAGAGACAATGAGGTACAGCTTCAAATTAAAATAATCTGGCACTGAAATTAGTGAACAGTAGCAAACAGATTCTCATTTGGAATTCAGTCTCTTTTTTTATCACAGTCTGTAGCACCCACTCAATTTTTGGTATTGAGAGGGGACTCTTAAGATCTGGATTGCTGTCAATGGTGTTTTTCAACACAAAACATTTCTCTTGACTGTTTTCAAAATGTTTCAGAGTGCACATAAATAATGTTTTGGCTGCACCAATTACCAAGTTGAGAAGTTTTTAGGTGGGATCAGTATTTGGAGGAGAATAACATTACAAAAAATACTTTCTTCAGGCATCTAATAAGGAACATTGAAAGACATAAGGACAGTGTTGATCCTGAAGTCTTTTTCTGAGCTCCATAGAGGGTCATCTTTGTTTCATCTTCATAGCTACATTTATTAAAGTTTAAATATTCTCAATGATTTTAGATGGTGATCTGATATGCAGTATTAGTAGCATGCCACAATTCCATTAATTCTCAGTGTTGAGTTTAATATATACATGGTATAGGGAGAGCCATACTATTGGAAAATTCTACTCTCTTCTTTGGCAACTGAGAGCTGAGAACTCCTGATGGGTATGATAAATTCTACGGCACATTCACGAGCACCCACACTTTGAATAATTGAATAATCTCAATAAATTATTTGAGCAATTGCAGTTGGTTTAGTGGTTTAAACTGGTTTAGTATTAATCCCTTCTTTTCTAAAAGAAAATTGTCTCTTCTTCTCTTGCAGAAGAGACAATTTGAGTGTTCTTTGCTAGCTGCAACTTTCCATTGCAGAAACACTAAATTTCAGGTTAGCTTGCCTATAAATACCTCCTTTTTGAAAAATCCCATGACATACAGGAATGTCTGCAGGACATGTCTATCAGTACTGCCACGCACCTATGCACATTGCACTAAGATTTTAGTAATTTTTAGATTTAAGATTTAGTAATTTCAGATTCACAAAATTTTAGTACAAATTTTACCTGCAGAGACAAGAAAGTAATTGTCAGGACTGCTTGAAATGTAGCAACACAGTTTCTACTAATATTAGGAACAATAATATAATACAGTGGGTTTATTTGCATTAAGATTTCATTTAAACCCATAGTAACCTTCTCATGGAAACATTTGAAATTCACTGTTAGTGCATTTCTGTAGACACAAGGCTTCAAAAGGCATCACAAACTCAGTGTGGTTTCTTCTGTAATTAAAATATTTTCATTTAATAACACAATATTTTTGTTCTTGTTCCAAGAACACACCACTGCAATCCAGTGTTCAAGCCAAACTTTTTCTTTTAGCTTTCCTCAAATCCTTAGCAGCCAAGCTACACATGACTTCAGCGGATTCTACTCAAGCTTTCCATTATAAACCAAAATGCTTTCTTATAAATGTAGCAAAGAAGAAAAGCTATGTCACACAGTACATATCAAGTGCTCTCCTGCTGGAAAACTTTACCATTTGTATGAGAAATAAGCATCCTTCAGCCAGCACCTTGCTCAGATAATTCAGATTCATTAAGGTGTTTCCATAAAGTTCAGGAGACCAAATATACTGGAAGAGTTCTGAGATTTACCTCAGATTGGGGTAAATATGCTAATAACGTTCTAAAGTGAAATTACAATGTAGGATGTTTATCTTAACTAAGACTGCAACTCTGCTTAGGTTGGGAACAGCACAGAGAACTGCAAATGAGATACACTGTAGAAAAAAAACCAGATTAAAACACAAAGTAGGTAACCTGGCAATTTCCTAACACAGAAACAACAGAAATTGGGTCTGCAAATATAATTTCATCAGCTGCAATATTAGAATCTGGTTTTGGAAGACATGACATGCTACAGTCTGGATCATAGCAAATTCAAACAGGGAAAGGAAAGGAAATCTTCCTAATGCTCAGTTTTGATTTATTATATCATTTGGTTAAATTAGATCATCTGTATCAACTGCTGCCTTCAATGTGCTCCCAAATGAGCAGAAGTGCTATTAGTCTGTCCTTTTTTTGTGTTTTGATTTGTTTCTTTAATGGGACCTGAGGTCAAAATTATTTTTTAAAAAGTTTTTTGCTAGTCATAGGAATAACATGCAGTGTGAGGAAAAAAAGGAGAAAATAGGTGTATCAGATTAAAGGTTTCTCTCTCCCCACCAAAAACAAATTAGATTAAAAGTGCGTTTTGATTTTATCATCCAAGTACAAGTCAAAAGTACTCATTGGCATGAATTTGCTTTTGGTTACTGTTTTCGTAATCCAAATAACTTGAAAATACATTTCCCCTTAATACTGTTTAGCTATACAGCAAGCAAATGGGTTTGAAAACTTGGTGAGGGAGTGGCAGGTGGCTAAATAAATACATAGAAATCCCAGTGTTTTGTCATATAACAAACTATAATAGCACTTCAAAGTTTTGGACAGATTTCCTTATATTATGGGTTTAGGGTGTAGCTATGTGGAAAATTGTAAATGTTGTCTTTTGGTATTTACTTTACAACCCTTTGTAATCTTCAGCTGTATTTATAGCTTCAAGTGGGAAGGAATCAAAATTAAAGAGGCCAGCTTGAGCGTTCTTTGTAATCAAATGCTTTTCCCATTTCTCCTTAAAATAAATGTGCAGCCCGCACATTTGGCTGCCTGAGGAGACCACCCGAAGAGTTTACAAGCTGTGACCTTGCAGTGAAATAGTTTTGTGGAAAAGCACAAGTTGCAGGAACACACAGAGAGGAGAAGTGGATAAACGAGCTGACTTTTTCAGGGGAGAAAGAGTAACTCGGCTTTGAGTTGGAAGGTTTAGCTAGCGAAAAGAGGAAAGGGGTGAGGTTCTTATTCCTGAGGCGCTGGCATCGCCACTCACTCTCGTTCGGCGGCGCAGGCCGCCCGTGGCCGTGCCCCGGGCTGTGCCGGGCACAAGCTGCGGCCCCAGCGGTGCCCCGGGCCGGGCACCACAGGCTGCGGCTCGGGCCGTGCCCCGGGCTGTGCCGGGCACAAGCTGCGGCCCCAGCGGTGTCCCGGGCCGGGCACCACAGGCTGCGGCCCCGGCCGTGCCTCGGCCCCTCTGACGGGCCCTGCTCCAGCAGCCGCCGCGGGGCCTCCCAAGGGGGCCGGGAGCAGTGGGATCGGGCCGCCGGGGTCGGCCGGAGCCGAGCTGGTGTCCGACCAGGCACCGACTCAAAGGAGTTTTGCGTATCTTGGACTGGGAATACGGGAGGAAAAGCCGGCCGAGGGGGAAGTCACTCCTGTGAGGGCATGGCTGTTTGAATCCAGTGCAACTGCAGCGCAACTGTGCCAGCTGGCGACAGCCAGCGACGAGCACCCAGGCAAATAAGGGCACCAAAATGCAGAGCCCAAGGCCGACGGTGAAAATTTGGCCAGGAGTTACCTGAACATTGCTTCTGTTGTTAAAAAACGGGGTATTTGAGAACAGCTTTTAGGTCTCGACGTTGCCCTGTTGTTTACTCAATGCTCAGGGCAAGGTTTATAAAGAGAATTGCTTTTTATTGGACTAACTGCACTTCTTGGCAAAAACAGCTAAGCTTTGGGGCAAACAAAAGCTTTAGACTTGTGCAGCTGTGAAAAGGTGTCATGGGTACATAAATTACAGGATCTCCTCTCCGTGCTACCAAACATGCCTGGTCTAGGACTTGAAAACTCTTGCTACATAGGGAATATCCCTGGGGAGCAAACTAGGGGACTTCAAGGTATGCAGGAGACTTACCGAGAGAGGTTTTGGCTCTGGCTTATCAGTGTAGTGAAAACAGGACCTCATTCACTATAACTGGAACAAAAGTAGAACTGCTAAGAGAAGACAAAAATTTATCTCCCTTAGTACCTTTGGAAACATCCCAGAACTGTAGTTGGAGGAGCAGCAGGGTATGCTGTGAAAGCAACAGAATAGGAACATTTTCCAAAATTCCAAGTAAGAGAGTTAGCCTTTTTGCCAGTTAACCTAGGCCCGGGTGATCAGATCACAGCTACATTTCATTTAAATTTTGTTCCTTTATGTTTGAACTGAAGTGTGTATTTTGCCTTGTGCTTCCTCCATTGGTTAAGCCTTCTCATCTGCTTTATTTCTAAACAAAACACATGATCAGAAAATATTTCATGGACGATGGAGCCTAGTTCCTTCCCTGCAGCAGTTAAACAGGTCGTATAACCCCATTTGTAGATTTACCAAACTTTCATCTTTAAACAAGTTTGGGGTTTTTGCCCCCATACTCCTATTGGGAAGCTGTTGCAGCACTTTAAGTCCCCAACAATTGGAAACTTTCTGAATCTCTGTGATGAATTTCCATGGCAATTTTCTCAGATGGTTTCATGCTGTGGCAAAGTTCTACTTCAAGTGTCTTTCCTTTTAGTGTTTCTCTTACCCTCCTTTAGACCCGGTATAACTGGAGAGAAATAATACACATTTTCACAGATTTTCATTAAATAGCCTAAGTAATGTAATGATGAAGGTAACAAGCTAAATAAAATAAGGTAATAAACTAAATAAGATAAATCCTTGTTAGGGGAGGTTTCATAACTTCATCTCCCTTGTAGTATATAGTTTTACTGCAGCAGATGTATATATGTTGGGGTTTTTTTTTACCTAATTATCTTTTCTAAGCTATGAACTATCATCTGGTAATAGAAAATTCCTGTTATTAATTCCAAGACTGCAACCGTGCACTTTGTACACTCTAACCTCATCTGCTTTCAGTAGCTGAAGTTCAATGACCTGTATGATATTCCAAGCCTTTTCTAGTTTGACACTGCCTCCAGACTTCGTCATCAGAAAATGTCATAAGCACACACTTACGCTGTACCAAAATTAGCCATGATATTATCTGCTATTTTTAGTCTCCAAGCTAATCCTAGAAAATTCTGCTGGTAACTTCCCTCCAAACATGCACTTTCATGCAATAGGTTGAGTCTTCATATTTGGGAAAATAGTACAGTCAGTACAACACGGAGGAATTTGTGGTTTTCTCTGTAATTTTTATCTGATTTCAGTTAATTTCCTTCTTCTAAATTATTATTTGCTCTCACAGTGTAGCCTTTCTCCCATTGTGGGCTAATTTTTGATGGGCTAAAGTACAAATGGTTTAATAAGATAAACTGGGAAAAGAATGAATTGTTTTTATCTGATAGAAGGCCTCTAGGTAGAGTTCTCATAGTGTGCTTGACATAAAATGATTTTTTATCTTCCAGTGCTCCAAATTTCATTTACATGGATGCGTTAATTGTTCTTTCCCATGCTGTGTGTTTTTAAACCTTTCGTAATATTGAAGTCATCTTGATAGGACTGTGGTTTATTTAGTTATTTCCTCTCTTCCATACTCCATTTGCTAACCTTTAGTAATATGATGCAACACTTGCCTCATTCACTTAGCTAACCCTCTGCTGTTCAGTTCACCATTTCAGGCAAAGGAATGGATATTTAAAAAAATCTGCCATTACAAAAATAAGCTTTGTAAGGAGTAATGTGCTGTTAGGAGCAGAACTGGGGTGCCTGAGGCAACAACTTTACAGAACTCACTTGGCTGTGTGCCTAATGGTCAGCAAATTCACAGGGGTTGTATCTAAACTAGGGAATAGCAGGAGGAGCCTCACCATAACTGTATCTCACTTAAGTTAATTGCTGAAATGCCTGGTTTTCCTAGTCTTTGTTACTAGAAGTCACTGTGATTTACCGTAAAAATTACTAATCAGTTTGGTCTGAATCATTCTTCACTATCATATGCTATGTTCTTACAAAGTAATACTTTTTTTAGTTGTTTATATTATCTTAACCTTCTCAAATATATTTCGTAATTAACATGTGATATTTTTTCCTGTATCTACACCAAAACAGGAAAGATGTGCAGTGTTCTGACTGACCAGCATTCTGAAGAATCTTGTAAGAATTTCCAAAGAGCTCAAGTGAAAATGAAGCTTAGGGTACTCTCATCAGCTGTAGTACATATGGTACAAATCTTACTCCATAGTAGATATTTAAAATTAGATTTTTCTGTGTTGACAGAGCAGTGCAGAGCTCAGACATCTGAAACTGCCATCCTTATATCTTTTATTTTAATGTGAACAGCAAAGCTTTTCATTTACAACATGTATCTCAAACTTATACAAACATGCTGCTCAAGGATGAAACGATACTTCCATTGTTTGCCTTATGCTGTAGAAAGGAATGAAAAGGGAGAACTGCAAAATTTTCAAGAAGAAATCTGTATTTCTGCTCCTTGCATAGACAACTGGGTTTTTCTTTGTGATATCCACTGTAAATGATGCCACTTAGCATTCCCAGTGATGACTCCAGAGAAATCTGATATTTGCTTAGTAAAGAAAGCATGTCAGGTTAGAATTTCTAAAAATCATGTGTTTAAATTTTGACCATTATCTGGTAATATATCTAGAAAGGCTTAATATTTTCTACTAGGCTCTGACTCTATCATGTATTTGTCTGTCTTACTCAGTTAACACTATTGGTACAAAGCCTTAGCCACAGATCTGGAGCTGTCTCCTGAAGCCAGAGAAAATGAAAAGGAAGCTCTCCTGGTCTGATGCCTTCCTTCCTCAACAGTGGTATTCAAGGAGATACAGTAGCTTATTCTACATCTTTGAACACCATGTCTCCTGATGGTTGGTTTCTTTGGTTGATGTCCTGAAATGTAAATAGGAGGTCAGTGTGTACCGTGTCTGCTATTTCAGGGACATAGCTATTAAGATGGAAGAAGGCCTCTGCTTTGCTAGGCACCAGACAGATGGATCAAAAGGGCCCGAAGCCTGTGGGTTTCTTCATTGCCAAAGAATGCAGTTTGCTTCAAAGTTTCATTTTAAATCACAGTGAATCAAAGGCTTCAAATATGAAGGGAGAGATTACAGATTCTGCAGAGAGGACTGGCTTGTATAGATATATCACACGAGTTGCTATAAATGTTAAGTCTACAAAAGAGCCTTTCAAGCCAGTGGCCTGAAAATTATAGTCTGAGATGGAAAGGGTGAGGCTGAAGTGGGGAGCAAAGGACATTATCCCAATCTGCCAAACTGTATAGACTCTAAGGAGCATGGATTGTGGGAGGAGTTACATTGTATGGACACCGTTGATCTCATGTTTTACTTCAGTCAGAAGATATATCACTGTGTCATCTTAGTACAAGAAGCTTGTTCTTTTTGTTCTTTGAGCTGTGAAGCTTAATGTGGTGTGAGGCCATGAAAAAACACTTGCTGGAGCTCAACTACATTTTTTCAGATTAAATAACCTGAAAAGCTTGCATTGTTTAAAGTGCAGGGGAAAGTCTGTGAGAAGTTTGTGTTGTACATATCGAACAAATTATTCTTCTTTATGAAAGATTTGTCAGCCAACCTTGAGGTTTGACCCCTCTCATGACACAGTCTCAGTAAAAAGTAATGACTGGTTTTATAGTTTGGTTTAATGCAAAGTTCAGGTTCTACGCTTCTGTGATACTCACAGACACAGGGATTGTTTAAAGACAGGTGTGTAAGTTGCTTCTCTTTGTTTTTTTCCTTTCTTCTTCCCTGTTTTTGACAGGCTAACCCATACCTCCTTAGTTACAACTTTGGGAAATTTCCCAAGAAACCTAAAAAGTTCTCTGAGAAGAATGCATTCTTTGAGCTAAAAAAGATACATTAAACTGTACTTCTGTGCTTTCAAGTTCTACAGGAAGATTATGAAGCTCATACATTTCAGATCTGAATAAAATTTTATAGGCTGCTGAGTAAATATACAGAGATCAGTTCTTACGTGGTTTCCCATAACAGTTGCTCTAGGCTTTCATCTGGTGCAATTTTCACTCATTGCCATAATGACAGGTTCCACAAAGGCCCCCTCATTCATTTTTAGCTCTACCAATTAAAAACAAAACAAAAAAAAAAATCAGGACAGAACGGTCAGGTCAGTATGTAAACCAGACTCAAAAACAAGAACTTCTGCTGGTAAATCCTGTCTCCCCACAATGGGGACTGGTCATTCTAACTCTATTGAAAAGCTGTATGTATAGACAAATATTTAGAATGCAATGGAATGGAGATGGTTACCAGCACATTAGGCAAGGTGAATGTTGAGTAGCAGCAAGAAATGAATTAATTTTATGGGATAGGTCAGTTTAATCAGATCAAAGGGACTAAGCACAAAGGCTAAGGATCAAATGGAGCCTCCCCCACAGCAGGTAGCCAGCTTTGAAATCATGCTCTGGATGAAGTCAGGTAAGAACTTTACCAAGCTAAGCAACTAAAATCAATGTGAGTTAAAGCTAAGTCTAATGAGTTTGCTAAGAAGATACTATTCTTAAATAAAAAAAATTTAATAAAGCAGTAAAGATGCTCTAGAGGATAAAGCAAAGCTTATTAGGCAAAATTAGAACAATTCAGTTAGAAGGAACTTCTTCTCTGTCCAAGCAACATTTTTGGTTAATTAGAGGAGATTGAAATTATAAACAGTAACATAGACAAGAATTGTGTATTTCCTGCCATGATCCTTCCCCTGAACATTGCAGGTTACCTTTCACACCTTCCCCCCAACCAAGAAA
>VZDJ01007747.1:443467-556634 GCA_008694505.1 Cyanoderma ruficeps | reverse complement strand
AGGAAAGGAAAGGAAAGGAAAGGAAAGGAAAGGAAAGGAAAGGAAATAAAAAGAGAAAAAGGTTGAAGTATGCATAAAACAATCCTGTGGCAATACTCCACTTTGCTGTAGTAAGATCATCCTCTCCACTCTGCTCTGCTGACCAGTTCCTACAGAGAAAGATTTTAAACCTGCCTAATCTCAAGGTGTAATTATTCAAGTAAGTTATTGAAATCAAAACTCCGCATAGAAGCTTTTTGGCTTAGAACCTAACCAACTAATCTTCATGCTTCTGCTACTCTGTACAATTGATTGAATTTAGGTAGCACTCTATTAACTGCTGATTGAGCTAAATGGATGATGTTTACATGTTGCAAGCTAAACCTCAATGTAACCATTTTTCCTAGTCAAAACAACTATGTTGTTTAATCATCAGTGAATATGTAAACACTGGAAGTGTTCAGATGATGTTTATAGAACATTGATGTTTGTCTCTAAAATTAACTCAGGAAGAATAATTTTCTTGAAAGGATGACTGTATATGAATGCCTGCATTTCAAGTAATTTAATATTGATCATCAGCTTTTATTTACAGACTAACGAGATGGGAGGCTTTATATAAAGGAAAATTTGGATATGAATACAAATGGTATGATTCTGCCAGAGGTACACTTTGCTTTACAAATCCAAGCTTTCTTTGTTTTCTACCTATTTAACTTCTTCCATTTTGCTTCCTATTCAAATATTCCTCCTATTCAAATGTTCTTTTTTCAAATTACTGTGAGCTTTTTTTTTCATTCTCCTGTAATATCTTGAAGAATTGTTCTGCAGCACAGTTTTCTAGAGCACGAAAGCACACTGTTGAAATATTCTTTTTCCTGCATGACTGTATTTCATATCATTAAAGCAATCTCTGGGTAATAATATCAATATGATAAATTATTTGCCACAATAAATAAATCTCATTAGATTTCTCTAATTACTATTAGGCATTCTGTTGAACATTACCAGAGTCCTTTGTGGGAATTAACTCCTAAGTGAATACATATTAAACCATGGATTTCAAAGGCCATATACAGCCAAAAGCTTTATAAAGATTTAGAAATGTTGAACAAACTGCAGGCTCACCTGTCATGACCAAATAAAACACAATGTAACACAGGAGTTCATGCTGCCACAAACCAGGTCAGTCTGTCCCTTGGACACTTACCCAGATTGATCTGTTTGCAACCTGTCCACTGGGCCTGGTTTGTGTTAAGCTTCTGGAGTCTGAAGAGAGTCCATGTTCTTTATTTGTTTTTTTGTTGTGAGGTACAAACTTTATTGCTCCCCTCTGAAACTGAACATACAGTTCAACAATCTGACTCCTATGCCTGTGGTTGGCTCTTCTGCATTTTTTTTCCTGTTGTTTAAGAGCACTTTCAAGAAGAACTTGACATTTGAGGCTATGTTTCAGTTCTTTGGGGTTACATAGATGTGAAGGTAAAGACTTTGTGGGAACTAAAATATGAACTCTTTATTTACAAGGTAGCAGATTTATCAGTTAAAAAACCAGTATCTAAATGCAATTCACTTTTAAATTTCAAATTATTCGAAGTCTGTCTGTTCAGTGTGACAGGCTTCTTCCTGCAATTTCTCTACTTGCTTTGGGTGAGAATGCCCATGTAGGTTAATTTTTAATATTCTTTAAGTTCTCGGCCCCTCTTCCAAAAGATTTCTTTATCTTAGTCATCACCTTAGGCAAACAGGTAATTGTAGCTTAAATACCCCATCCTTTTCTCCTGCAGCAGACCAGAAAGGCTGCGCTGTAAAACAAATATCTTCTTGTATAAAAGGTAATACTCAAAATGTTACAATCTTAGGCCAACTTCCCTTGGAATTCTGCTTCAAAATGCAGGTATAAAAATGCCATATGGGCTTGCAATCAATGTTTTGAGATAACACAATTCATAATCAAGTTACTCTAATCCTTATAACAGGTACATGAGCACAGATGTGTTCCACATAGACACAGTATATTCAGTATATTCATAACAATTTTTAACAGTCATCCAACTTATCTGATTTGATTCTATATTAAATGAACCATTTGATATCGGGAGGAAGCTTGATATGATTAGAACTCTTTAGGGCAGAAAGATATTACAAGAAAGAAAGATTCATGATAGGGACACATGATCACAGTGCTCATGAAGTAATGATTCATTTTTACTGAGATATTTTACAGAGAGAAATTTCAGAAAAACTTTCCTGCCAGGCATAGATCTTGTCTCCTAGTTTTTTGCCTTCTTTTCTTTCCATTCTTCACATGATAATGAAAGGACCTATTTTTATTCTTTTCCTGTCCAGTATACCCTGAATGCCTCCAAGGCATCATTCTTGGTATTATGGGTTTTTTTCAGAATTTCTTCCCTCAATTCAAAATTTAAGCTTTTCTAACAGCCAGGTACTAGCCGGGAACCATTAGCTGGTGTTGATGAATGAAATGTCAGATTCTGGATGCAGTCCCATCTGGTCTACTCATTGAAGAGTTTGTCCAAGATACTTCAGTCTTTTTCAGACAGTAACAATAATCCCAGATCTTTTTCCATGTGTGTCCCTTGACATCTCCTTTAGCTCTACAGTTAGGGAATACTAGTGACTCGAAAGAGTGCTCCAATGAATTTTTAAATTTGAAAAAATTTGAAAGGTTTATTTTTCCAATACCTTTATAAAACTATTTCTCCACTTATTACTTTGTTTATAGTCGCAAGACAGAATTTTTAAGGAGTCAGAGAGGAGTCAAGGTGACCAGACAAATGGTTCTAATCAAAACTGACTGTGCCCACAGCAAAGAACAGTTAAACTGTCAGCTCTTTTTTGTTGTTTTTCTTCTATTTCAATTTTGCAGGTCAGCATAGCAAATAGTATTGTTCTTGGACATCAAAAGGAATAAAAGGAAATAAATTATTACTGTAGCATTTAGAGACTGATCCTGTTAGCTACTGGGCTGAAAGCCTCTTTTAAAGGGCTAAAACCTTCAGCTCCCTTTGATTTGATTAAGTGCACTAATCATCTGTTCAACTTGAGTCAGTGTGAGATCCAAGTACGAGCACAAGCTGTTCCCTGTGTCGCTCTGACCAAAGCTACAGTAAATTCAGGCTGAGACCAGCACCTGCCCAAGGCACCAAGGTGAGAAACTGCTGCTTGGGAACCAAGTCAGCTCAGTCCACAAACCAGTCAACCTACTGCTGCTGCTGCCACCTTTAACCAGAAGAGGGGACACAGGAAGTGACCAGCGCTAGGGTCGAGATATCACCAAGACAATGTGCAGCAGCTCTGCTCTAGACTCTGACTGGTTTTGTATCCCACTGGGTATTGAAGCAGTTATTCTGGGAAAACATGAATTCTAAGTTCCTTAGACTCAAAGAAAGTATTTCAGTTAAAGTTCCTTCAGAGTTGCACAGCTGACAAATAATTCAATGTTTTTAGCTTTTAGGAAAATGTCTGTAGTTTAATCAAATATTTTCGATTAGAGAAGGGTTTTCTGTGCTCTCGAGTTGCTGTATTTAAACACCCTTTTAAATGAACTAGAAATGTGTTTAGAGTCTCTGGTAACTTTGGCCCTTGGGTGTTCTCCACCAAAATACAGAATTTTATAATTCTGTACTAGTAAATGCCATCATCGTAGAATAACTTTACTGAATGTGTATGACATAGTGATATTTTGGGTGTATAAGACGTCTTTGGTTTCAAAGCATTTTCCTCAAATTAAGCAGGTGCAGTAAAAAGAATGATTATTCATATGTTATAGAAGGAGAAATTGAAACACAGAATGATAAGCCAAAAAACATTAGTCATGTAATTTTGCAGACCTGTTTAAAGCATTCATTTTTCAAGGATGTTTGGCATCTACATGGCTTCAGGAGTTCTGCACAGTCCTCCAGAACTTACGTCAACGGGTCTGATACTGACACAAATAGTGGAAGTATAATGTATAAATTACTTTTTCCCTCCCAGTACACATTTCATGATCCTAGTCCTATTTTCCAACAAGCAGACCATTCTTTTCTGGAAACCCTCAATGTTTCACTTTTTCAGTGATGATTCATACAAAGCTACATTTCAAAGTTAATGGTTCTGCAGCAACTCACCGATCTATCTTACAGTATCCACCAGTACAACACTTCTAACACTTTCCTTCAGAATGTTTTTCCCATCTTTTCAAGTTGTTATGGGGAACATTCTACTTAAAAATTATCTTGGAACTTGCTAACTCCACCTAGAAAAAACCCAGAACATTAAATTACATGCATTCTTTTCAAAACTGCTAAAGCCAACTAAAGCAACCTTTCTGAAAATTTCTTTAGAATAATTAATTCCTGGGGTAAATATCAGTTACATTCTCAAAATATGCCACAGTTGCATTGGCAATCAGATAGTGCGGCTCCTACAGCTCTTTCCAACAGGTGGGTGTTCACATAATACAGTCCTCTAGTCAGCAGTCCAAAGGTCTTGTCAAGATGAGATATATAGTTTTTGTTCTAAACATGTTATTCTTAGAAGGTGGATTTTTATGTTGAGAGCAATAAATTATTGAAAAGCTCTCTAATAGTTCACTTTCAATTTGTAACAAAGCAAATGACTGAAGAAGAAATTGTACTACAAATACTTCTGAGAAAGGGTCTTCCTTATTAAAGAAAATTTGTTTGAATTCTAATGACAAAAACTATCAAGTTAAATGATGTATGAAACGAGTAGCAAACAAAGTGGTAAAATACTTGTAGTGGGTGAGAAAGCAATTCAATGATTGAGAGACATTAGAAATTACTTTGCAAATATTTATGTACAATACATTTATTTAAATTGAAAACCATCTACTCTTCGAAGGAACTTCCTTTTCAACAGTTGTGCTTTGGCAAAAACAGCCCTGGGGACATTATGCCCTGACATTGTTGACAGGCATGAAAGTCGTCTGTATATTTTCATTCCTAAGAAAACAAACGGATAGCTCACTTTCATTCTCAGCTTGTGTCTTCTACTAGGATCATTGTTAAAAAGTGCTGGTCTTTCTTTGGCTTTAGGATAAGAACTGTCACATATAACTTCTTTACCTCATCTGACAGGAGCTGTAGCTGCTCATTCTTCTTCTTTTGTACTTCCTTAAGTAACTTCTGATCTTTCTGCCTGATAACCTTCTTCTGTTCCACTCCCACTCCAGATAACCCACCACGTTTAGGTCATTTACAGATTTCCCACAAGACTTTTTCCCCCACCTAATGTCATGTGCAGAGATGTGGAAAAAGAAAGAAAAAAAAGTAGTTTTCTTCAAATGTTGAACAAAGGCTTTAATAGGAATAGAGAGAGAAAAACCCTTCAAAGTTATACTGTCTTTAGTTCTGCTTCACTAGAGGTCCCTCTGTGTAGAGTTTATCAGCTTCACTCTTTTTTAAATAAACAATACAGCTGACCTTTCTTGTATCTGCCAAAGACAGGATGACTATATAGTACCTAAATTCAAAATAGACCAAGTCATGTGGAAAAAGACATCTGTCATACAGACAAATATTTTTTAAGCTTTGAACACTGAAATTAGGAGGTTTGGGGTGTTAAATACCTAAATACACAGAGGAGCACACAGCAAAGTATTCAGGCTTCTAAGTGTATGTATAGTTCCCAATCAAATTCAATGGCACTTGTCAAAGTGTCAGCAGTGACACAGGGCTACCTAAAATCCCTGTGTACCTACAGAACACATGAACAGTCATTTATCTTCAGAAATATAGTACTTAGCTCTCTTGTAAAGTTAATTCTTTATGCTGTTCGTGACAAAGAACAAAATAAAATAAACCCCAAGTAAGAAAATCACCAAACAAAAAGCCTGAATTATTTCTTACTCATTGAATGACCTCTAGTGGTCATTCATCACAGCTTTTACAGCAGTTGAAATGGCAGCTCAAAACATGATGTGCATTTTTTGTGAAATATAGAGCATGATAATCAATCTTTTTTTCAAAACTGTGCATTATGATATTTTTCTCTACCTCTGGCACTGTTAAAATCATATTTTATTTCAGTTTATACAGTGAGCCCTGGGTACTCCGCAGGAATTTTAAGCCAGAGTTCTAGCACCTGCATTGCCCCTTGCTGTTTTCTCTTTGCTAGCCAGTGCCTCCCTTAATCTTTGAAATCTCCCTCAGCCTCTTTGAAATTTACCGGAGACACCCTTCTGTCATCCAACACAGCCATGAGTGTATCCTGTTCCCTTGACAACCTCTGTTCAGCTTCTCATAACATCATTGTATTACCTGAAAAGGGCCACCAACCATCATCTCTCACTGCTGGCCAAAGTAGACCACTTCATTCTGAACACAGATGGCACACGGAGTGAGCTTATCTGTCTAAAGAGCAAACTCAGCAGATGTAATACTTACAATATAATTGGGAAAAGAGCTCTAATCCTCAGTATTGTGGGACATGAAAAGAAGTCTGAGTTAAACATTCAGCAATATGTCAGAAAACAAATAGTATTCTCGTCACTCAGGGGTTTTATCAGCATTTCTGCTGATCTTTCTGTGGCTTCTTTAAACAGTTGGGCCAGATTGTTCTGCTGGACATGCGTATCAGTCCAGATATTAAAGAATTTATTAAAAGCTTTTGCTAATGACAGAAAATAGGTTCTGAGAAATATCTCCTCTATTCCTACCTTTCCCAACTGTGGGTGTTATACAGGACTTCTTATATTTTATGTAAATGAGCATATAATATCTGCAACCCAAACTGCATTACAGGTGAAGTATCCACATGATAATTTTGTTAATCTCTGGTAGCTTTTGATAGTCATCTTTTTCACTACACACACCTGGAAACAGAGTAAGACTGGCACCTCCAACAGGAGACCAGTGAATAAGGAATTTATGGTTAAAAGCCTTTAGAGATTGCTTCACAGCCCTACTTCTGGTATTGAGGGATACTTGAGAGGAACTTGAACAAAACGTTTAATCTGCTTAAAAGGCATTCTGAAATTCTTGCTTACTAGAATAGTGCCAAAAGAAGAATGATTTCTGTGACAAATTGAGTTTGGAAATTATGCTGACAGAACTTTGTTGAGCCTTTTCTATGCAGGCAGCATGATCTACATTGAAGATGGGATTTTTTTCTCAAAAAAAAAGAAAAAAAGAGCAAAACTGTGGACAGCCGGTAGGACTAGCTGAGTTGCAGTGCTCTGGGTATTTTGCAAGGAAAAAAAAGAGAACAGATCTGTAGGTGAGCATGAGATGTCATCACAATTTGATCAGAATGCTTACCAGAGGAGCAATTCCAGTATTAAAGGAATTTCTCCCCTAACTTCTCATTCATTTCATTTTATTGTAAGTGACAACAGTAGGTGGATTCTAGAGAATGCTTCATTAATATTTTTTTTCATGCTAGAAATAAGAGGACATGCATCTTAAAGGTAACATCTATAGCTAAGGCATTTCTGGGTTTGTATACCAAGTCATGTACAAATAGATGGTCAGTCTTTAATCATTAAACCAAAGTATTAGAGAATACTTTAGTCTGCAGTCAAGTCTAATTTAGACATTCTTTTAATGTTAGAACTGATGTCTAGAGGCTACTCAAAATACTTTTTTCTAATATCCAGTATTTTGACCAGCTTGATTTATCTCTGTTGAAACAGCTTGATTTATTTCTGTTGTTTGGTGAAACACTATAGTAAAAAATAATAGACAAAATAATGTTTTAGTATTATAATTAAATACTTTTTCTTTGAAATGCTTATTTTTCCACTGAAATTTTGTGCATTTCTTTGGAATATAACCTAAGAAGAAATCTTCTTGTCTTGTTCCTAATATGATCAGTTGCTCAGATTTTACTGGAGATTAAAACTCTATGCTACCATGTTTATCTCTCCTCAGTAATTTTAGATTATACACTTTAGAACTTTTACTATATGTTTGGGATTGATTGGTATTAGATAGTATAATTGGCTATGCAAAAGCTAACTCAGCAGAAAATTATTTTCTATGTAATTAGCCCTATGTGAGATTGAAAGGATTTCCCTGAGTTGGTCTGGTCAGCGTGTCAGTCTGCTCTGGGCTGAGTCCTTCAGGGGTATTATGTGCATGTAGAGTGCTTTGCCTGAAACTTCATCTGTGCTCAAAGACTATTTTTTTCTCAACTTTCATATCAAAATCCAACATAGTTTCTTTAACTAATCCCTGCGCTGGCTATGAGGATTCTAGTACTTTATTTTTAACAAATAACTCCATTTTAAGGTAATTTCCCTTTTTGAAGCTAAGCCCAAAATCAGTGGATATTTTGGGTTTGTTGCTCCTGCAAGACATTAAATATAAATTTATTATCGTCATTTTACAGAGTAGCTCTTTGACAGAAGTATTCAGCATCAAAATCAACTCAAGGATACTAAATCCTAGTGGTTCTTTCAGAGGCTGAGTAGGTCTTCTTTTTGGAGGTTCAGACTAGCAAGAAATATAGCTCATGATCTTTTAGCTCAATTCTGCCTTCATTCTCCGAGCAGAATTTAAAATTTAGCAAGGGCACTGCCATAGCTCCATAGCCAGCTCTATTAGCTCCATAGAGACGGGTTGCAAGAGCACCGTCATGAGAATAGTTTTTGAATTCAGCTTGGATGAAAATTAAGAAATAGCAGCAATTCATGTTGACCTGAATTTCACTAACTGCTCCCACAGAAATTTGGTTTTGAAGTTCAGAAAATACCTGACTTGGATATCAAAATCAATCCATCATGAAAGATTTCAGGAAAGTGGAATGGGAACTTATCCCATAATAGTCCTGGAGAACTTCCACATTACCTTACAGAGAACACATAGGCAAAGAATTCATTCCCCAAATCTGTTGGAATCCTAGAAACTTAAGAGTTTGGGGTTTTAGTGTATAGTAATACATATGAGTCAAGATGGAGGATTTTAGGTGTTGTCTACGTCCTTCTTCTTCACCCTCTCCTTCCACCTTCTTCATAGGTTTAGGTGGTTTTCTGTAACTGGGTGAAAAAGGTCTGCATTGTGGGCCTTGGGTGGTCATTATTGGGTAAAAACATAAATAATATAGGTGTCGCCTTGTTATTAGGTAATTGTCTCTTAAATAGCCTTAGTACAAGTTAGAAGCACTCCATTTTACCTCATTTCCCTAGCTTGCTAGTTAAGCTCATGGCTTGTGTAAAAAGATAAGATATAATAAACATTCCAAGTCTGAACTCAAACTTGGTGTTTCCTGAGTATTATTCATCTTAACCTCAGCAGAGAAGAAAAGAAGCCAAAACCCTTACACAAATCTTTGTATAAATGAACATATATTTGCTTCCTATGTTTAAAGAAACCTCTTCTCACCTCCCTCTTCTAATACTTTGAGGAGGTTAACATGTTAAAGCAGCAAAATGTGTGGGCAGCACTATAAATTACATTGTTGTTACATTTCCACTGAAACAGCTTTGACAAGAGCTTATGAAATGTGACCTATAGTTGTGACATTAGCCTCTGTAAAATATGTAAAAAGTTGGTTATTGTTGGATATATTGCATTAGGAAGATGATTGCCATCAAGTCGAGAGCTGTGATCCTCTCCCTCTATTCAGCCCTGGTGAGGCACATCTGGAGTGCTGTGTCCAGTTCTGGGCTCCTCAGCACAAGAGGGACATGGAGCTCCTGGAGCAGGTCCAGTGGAGAGCTATTAAGTTGGTCAAAGGTCTGGAGCATCTCTTTTATGAAGAGGAAAGGCTGAGGGAGCTGAGCCTGCTCAGCCTTGAGAAGACTCAGAGAGGTCTTCATCAGTGTCCGTAAGAATCTGGAGGAAGGGTGCCAAGATGATGGATCCAGGCTCTTCTCAGTGTCAAGCAATAGGACACGAGGCAACAGACAGGAACTGATGCACAGAAGTTCCACTTGCATGTGAGCAACTTGTTCCCTGAAAAGGTGTCCTTGCCCACGGCAGGGGGCTTGGAAGTTGATGATCTTTAAGATCCCTTCCAACCCAAACCATTCTATGATTCTGGTTCTATAAGGAAGAACTTGTTTACTGTGCAGGTGAACGTTGAACAGATTGTCCAGGGAGCTTGTGGGGTCTCCTTCACTGGAGATACTCAAGAACCATCTAAATGGAATCCTGTGCCATGTGCTCCCTGTTTGAGCAGGGAGGTTGGAGCAGACAAGCCCACCACTGTTCCCTTCCAGACTTATCAACTGTGTGATACAACTCATCCACAGATGTGCCTTTACTATAATATTTTACCATACCATATATGCATATGTATGTATCATTATTTTAGAATGTTAGTGCAATCATAAAAGATGATTTGTTTTAGGAATTGCAGTTCAGAAATGTTTTTTTATTACCTCTAAGATTGTCATTTGTCTGACCACTAGTGTCTATATTTGCAGACATACTTCACATTTCACTTGTATACAGTTCATTTATCAGGGTTTCTGCAACAGTTTCTGGAAGGAATCATGCAGCTCCTCACCTGCAGTCTGTATTGTGCATACATGCTGATCAATACAACTGCATTTTCTTCTCCTGTGGTTTTTCAAACTGGAAATACCATTGCCTAAAACTTCACCTGTGCTCAATGCCTTGTTTTTGCAACCTCCAAATCAGAATGCAACATTTCTTTACAAAGTATGTAGCAGAAAAGATCCTGTGATGGGATGGGACTTCTTGCTGTCAAACAGCTAACCAAGGCTAAACTCCTATGCAAATCACTAAAAAAATCTGAAGTATTTTGCTCCCAGCCCATGTGTGAGTATTACAGGGGAGCCAAATGGACCAGTGATGAATTACTGCTGCATAGTTAAGTGGGCTGCCTTTGTTTTTGGATTTAATTTACTACCCTTGCAAACTACTCTTTTCCCAATATTGTCTGTCAGAGTGCAGAATGAACAGTACCAATCTATACAAATACAATCAGAATAAAATAACAGTAGAATTTTAAAAATAACGTGACCACAAATAACACTGAGAATTACTCCTAAGCCAAGTAAAACAATGTTGTGCAAAGCACACTAACCGAGCACACCCTAGACATAACTGAATATTCAAGAGGGGGAAGCTCTCAAGTCACTGTTCCACAGCAGTGTGTTGGTTCTCTTTCCATGTGTGGGAGAGCACTGCATGGGAGATTTTGCCCTGGCTCTGTCGCTCTTTGTCATGATCAGACAGAGACCATCTGTTGAACAGTTATTTACAGGGCAACATGTGGTATAACATTCAAATCAAGCCTAAATACATAACTGCAGTTTTTGAATTTCTTAAGTTACTTTGTATTAATTCCATCAGACCTTCAAATTGGCTGAGAGCATTTCTAACTATTTTTCTTGATCTCAGAGACATTATCTACTTTGCATAAGGACTCTAATCAGATTATTAATATCTGCTTTTAAGCCAACACCTTTTCTTCGGAAGGATGTCTTTCTGATATAGCAGGAGTAAACACTGATCCACAATGCCTTTTTATTTCCTGTTTAAACTGTCAGTGAACAAACATGCTCCAGACTTTGAATAGCCTAATGTTTTTACAGTAAATGCAACTCCTGTGATTACAGCACCATTTCCACCCATAACACTTAAGTGCTAAAGTACTTCCTTTCTTGAACTATTGTAAATGGACTTATATTTATACAGTAAATGCCACTCCTGTTAGCATGGCATCGTCTCCACCAAGATTAGCACCTAACTGCTAAAGCAGCTCCTTTCTGGAAATGAGAACCTAAGAACTTCGGTCCTAAATCCACAGTAAGCGACATTTGCTAGAGTGTAGCGCGGGATGAGCTTTGTTGGAGAATTATTTTGTCACGGAATAATGCGACAGCCACTTCGCATATTCCCCGTCCCAAACTTTTCCCAAAGGGGCGTAGCAGCCTCTCCTCTGTGCATTACGTGGAAAAGGTGGGGAGGACACACTCAAGAGAGAACATCTCCGCTATGCCGGCCGAGAGGAACGCCGTAGTGCAGAGCGGCCGGGAAGCACACCATCAGTGAGGCTGGAAAAGACCTCTGGGATCATCGAGTCCAGCCTGGCACCGAACACCACCTTGTCAAACAAACCCTGGTACCAAGTGTCACACCCAGGCTTTCCTTAAACACCTCCAGGGACGGTGACTCCATCAGCTCCCTGGGCAGCCCATTCCAGTGTCTCATCGCTCTTTCTGTGAAGAAATTCCTCCTGACGTCCAAACTACACCGCCCCTGGCACGGCTTCAGGCTATCTCCTTTCGTCATAGCTTAGGATTATGTCCTTTTGAATAAAGCCAGCTGCGTTCGTGGACGCAGGGCCGGGCCGCGGGGGGTGGCAGGGACATGGACACAGGCAGGGCCAGCGGCAGGCACAAGGGATAGGGACAGGGACACGGACACCCGCGGGGCAGGAGCACAGGCGGCGGCGACGGAAGTGGCGGCCACAGTTCCCCGCCCACGTCACGGCGCGGCGCAGGCGCGTGGCGGAGCTGCCATCTCTCCGTCTCCCCTCAGCCCCCTCCCTCCTTCCCTTCCTCCCTCCCTCCGTCCCTCCCTCCGGCCGCCGGGCCGCGGCTCCTCCCTGCACCACCTTTGGCCGAGTCGCGGGAGTGCGCAGACGGCACAGATCCTTGGCGGCAGCGGCTTCATCCGCGCCGAGCATCAGTCGGGAAGGCGCGTCCTCCTCCCCTGCCTCCTCTTCTCGCTGCCCCCGCGACCATGGAGCTGCCCGAGAGCCAGTGCAAGAAAGTCAAGCTGAGCAACAGGGTGCCGAGCTGGGTGAGCGGGCGGGCGGTGCGCCGGTGGGCAGGTGGGCGTGCAGGGGCAGAGGACCGGCCAGGAAGAAGCGGCCGAGCGCCGCGGTGATGTGGCAGTGGGCGGCAGCGGGAGCCGGGACTGGGGCTCCGTGCGCCGCTCCCCGCCCGGGCCGGGAGGGATGCGGGGCGGCGGCGTGGCGGTGCGAGCCCGGTCACGGAGCGGCAGCGCCGGGGCCCCGAGGGCAGCGCGGCCGGGGAGCCCCGCCGGGGCTGTGGGGAAGGGCAGGAAGCCCCTTCGGAGGGCACTCGGCGTCTGTAGGTTTCATCCCTGCCTCTTCTGCAGTGGGCCCTCGGCTTCCAGGGTTTTGGAAGAAGGAAGACTTAAGAATGCGATGTACAATGTGGCCATTCATAAACCTGGGTTGGCCAAAGACTGGGGTTCTTTGTATGGCGAGTGTTATGTGGAAAACTGTCGAGACAGGGCTTAAAAAATCTAACCAAAGCCTTCATTCTTGTTCATAAAGATGAGGGAAGATCGGTTTACAGCAAAGACCAAAATGCAGCTATTTAGAAGAGACATTGCAGGCTTTTGAGAACATTTGATACCTTTGATGGTGCAAGACAAGTGAAAAGAAATGAAAAAGAAAGTATTATTTCTTTCAATCAATACTGAGTTAAAACAGGCAAGACATAAGATCCAGAAAACATTTGATAAGAATGTAAGAGTGTAAATCAGTCTTTGAAGTCTTGCTGTGAGTTGTGCAGGCCACAGCTTTCCTGATAAAAGCAGCTGTTGCTTGAAAGACGGGGAAGTTGCTGTGGTACTGTTCGGTAGATGTTGTGCCTATCCAAGCCTCTTCCACTGTGTACAAGCTTAAACTTGTTTACATAAGAGAGCTACCGGCAATTTACATTCTTTCAATTTCCACTAGGAAAAAGCAAATTCAGACGCTTAGAAGATAGTGAAATAGACCACGTCTGTGTGTGGTTAACAAAGTATATGCAAAAGTTACTTTGTACCATTTCCTTAAGCAAAGCCAAAATCGATTTGGCCGAAGGAGGGAAATTCCTCAACAGACATTAAGTGGTCGCTGAGTTCAGCTGGGGTTGGCAACCCCCTCTATGCTACGTGGCAAGCAGAGGAAGTCTTCCACTTCTTCCTTTTTCTTCAGAAGACCTCAATTGAAATGCTCTTTGTAAACCAATAAGCTTCACCAGGAGCAAAAATGCTGCTGATTCACATGCTCCACAGGCAAATGTTCTGGCACTTCTGGCTCTGCATCTGTTCAGCTGATAGCAAAGTCAAAGCTACTTACCCTGGTGGAATTGGCAGCCCCTAGGAGACTAGGCAGTGCCCTGTCTTTCAGAATTTCTCTGTGCTTCCAGTGCTATTCAGAATACACTTCTGCCTGTGGAAATGCCCTTGCCAGGCCCACCTGTGAGCACAGAGCACTGCATAGCCACAGACAGTGCCATTAAGTGTGGAAAACATGGCTTGATAGGGAGACGTGTGGAACACTTTCTTTAGAGTGGCTTGGATTCCTAACACGACTGAGCTGTTGCGTCACTTTGCAGGTGACTCCGAATGAGAACTTGCTCCAATTCTTGTTTCTGAGAGCATATTCTGTAGGGTAATTCTGGCTTAATTTTTTATCCATCCCCTCTGATTCCAGCCAGTGAATCCCCTCCAGCACTGGTCGAAGAGCTCTCTCTGTGTTGGCAAGTAAAGACACACTCCTTTGTAATATCTTTAGCAATGAATTTCTTGTATCCACAGTACTGGAGAAGATTCTGGGTGATTTCTGCTGCTGTGATCTTTCAAATTGTCAAATTGCTTTAGAGCACCTGGCAAAGGGGAGATAGTTGTATCAGTGGCAGTTGAGCGTGCATTTGGCAGCTCGAGTGTAGAAGTGTTTAAGTGACTTACTGTATTGGTATCACTGTGGTAAACTGCCTTCTGGTGGGCTATTGTAAGGATCCAAGTAAGAATTCTTGTTGTAGATAGGAGAAAATGTAATGCTATAGGCCATGGCAGAATATGGATTGGGGAATTGTTAAGTTTTTAAGAGACTAAAAGATATTATTGCTCAGATATAATTTATGGGCTTGCCCTTTCTTCCCAAGCACAGTTGTCCGAATCAAAGCACAGATTTTCAAACCAGAACTTGAGAAAGTAACTAGTGGAAGGTATTCCTGACAGATCTTTTAGTCCTGAAATCTCATATAAATATGTAGGTATAAACTCTGTGGTAGCTGAATTTTTGTGTTGGAACCATGTCTGTTTTCCTTGCTTGTGTTTGTAGACAAAAAAAAATGGGCACTTTTCCATGTGCTTGAGCTGCTGTTTGGCTATTGAGCAGAACACTTCAGGGAAAGAATGAAAACTACCATTTATCAGTGCTGAATAATAAATGTCATAAAAATGTGTTGTTATCAGGGAATCCCTGGTTTATAAGAGGCACATGGTGATCACATTAACAAATGACCTAAAGAACTTCTGTTATAACTGGGAAATGAGAAAGGCTTTGAAAGTAAGACTGCACTTCAGAGGGGAGGCTGCTTGTGTTGCTTTTGCTAGCTTATGGGAGTTCTTTCCTTGAGGGACCAACACTGTCATCTTAGAACAGAAGGATATGGAATTAGTCACAGTTTCTTCAGTGTATGTGGTTTATATGGAAACCATGTCTGTTTTCTGATACTTCCAGCTTCAAGCTGTCCCAAGTTGGTGCTGCAGCTTGGTGAGTCTTAGCTTGACATGGAAAAAATTTGCTTCCTTCCTCCGAGGTCTTCCTTTGTGAAAGCTTAAAATTTGATACTGGTCATAAAAGTACAACATTTCATTGTTGCTTGGGAGTTATGGAGAATGAAGGCAGCTTATGCCAGTGTATATGCCATCTGTCTCCTAACTATAAAACAATTAAGCAATAATCTCTTCTTTTGGCTGTGTTTTGATCTTGGCATTGCAACCTGGGTTTGCTTTTCATCATTTGGATGCCTGTCTGTGTTCTTGCATCAAAGGTGTTTGGCACTGATAGTCTGATTTGGCTTTGGCAATAAAAAAATTATAGATGTAACTGAGCAAAACATCAAGAAAAATAAGAGAAAAGAATTTGTCATCTCAGGAAGTCTGTACATAGAAAAGTTGTCAGTATTTCCTTTTGATCCCTATCATCTTTCTTTCTTTTGTTCCTGTAGTTCCAAGGTAGTCATTCATTTCCTTAGTCAACTACTGCAAAGCTAAAATTTACCTTCATGCTAGAAAAAGTAAACAGCAGAGTTATCCTTCCTTCTTTACATTGCGGCTCTCCAGTGCAAGTCTGTGAAAGGGTTTCTTTAGTATCCCATTTTTTACTTCAATACCAAGATGTTTGCCTGTTAGAGCAATCTTGATTTCATCTGAGAAACGAACTAGCATAGTGGGGGAGAAGAAAGAGGGATATGTCAGCATTGTCAGCTGATGTTACTGCTATAATGAAACACGGTGGACCGAAGCGCTATTTCTGTTTAATGTGGTGAAGTAGGAGGGAAAATATTAAGATGAAGTCTTTGTCTACATAATGCAGAAGCAGTGTGTTGCAGGGTGGAAGACACATTTTTGTGGGTATGTCAGAGTGGAAATATCCAGTGGCTGTTAAAAAAACCAGATAAACCTTGGTGATTAATTGCCTTTTCTTCATTAGCCCCTTTACAAAAATGTAGTGTGTCCTTTCGGCAGTGGCTACTATGTAATTAGGTTTAGAATTTTAAAATAGCCTTTTCAAAGAGTACTTGCTCATCATGTAGAGTTCTTCTGTTCCATGTTTCCTTACGTTTCATTTCTTTTGACATTGTTAATATAGATCTCCAAGGCGAGTGATACTTCGATATAGTGTAAAAGGAGACAACTGTTCTTTATGTCTGGTATCATTTTGGTTGGTCATTTAATTTCATCTGTTGATGGTTATCAAATTTTACGTACAAGAATTTGAAGACTGCCTAAATAATTTAAAAGCACAAGCAGTATGTGCCAGTGAGTATTTTTTGTGCCACATCAATATTTGTAGTAAGTGTGTATGTCAGGGATAGTAATTTAAAACCTGGGTTGTTGAGAATGCAATGTTCAGCTTGTTCGCCTCTTTGTGCTCAGTGGTGTGGGCAAATCATATAGAAGCAAATTATTTAATAGGAAAGTGGACTAATTAGGGACTACTTTTTTTTTTTTTCAGCAACAGAGAATGACTTGCTAAATTATTAACTTTTTAGAGCACCTCTATAAATTTGGTTTTCTATCAGAAGATAAGGGGGATTTGGGTACTGCTTTGCCCAGGATTAGTAGTGAGCTGCCTTGTTTGTGTGCCTGTACACAGATACAAAAGGTGGGGCAGCTGGTGACCGCCAGGTGTGTTTTTGAGTGCATGCAGACTCTTTGGGCACTTTAACCTTTAGTCTTAGGTGCCTGCTTCTGAAGTACAGGTGGATTATTGTCCCTCAGCTCAGCTCGCTGGCTGCTCCACTGCACACGTGTGCCTTGTCCTCTAGCAAGGCTGAGAAAGGCTTCTCTTTGCTGTGATTTCTCATCTCTGCTAAGTAGATATTAATACTTTTCTTTTTTTCAATAAAAGTTATGTTGTTCTCATTATTTTAAGAATCCCTCAACCCTGTTTCCTCAGGATTTCATGTGTTTCGTACACCTAGTGTAATACCCTGATTAGTTTCATTGCTGCTTTCCTAGTTCTGGAAAAGAGAGGAAACTGATGTAACTTATGGAATATGGACTGGAAGAGGTCTTCTTGAATGAGACATTTGACCTCCAATGTATGAGTTTGATAACAGACTCGTTGCCAGGGATCAAAAGCAAAGCATGTGTGGGTTTAGGTCTTAATGTAAGAGAGCTTGCTGAGACAGTGGCATGGGATTTGTGCTTTGAGACTGCTGTTTATTCAGTGCCTGGTACAATACAGTACAACTGCAATTAATGAGAGAGCCTGTAGCTATTACTGTGTTAGTTTGAATGTCTGTGTACATTGTGTTAGTTTGAATGTCTGTGTACATTCATTATGTACTATATATCTTTTAATTGAAGTGCTTCAATTATTTTTGTTGGTTTTAATTCCACAATTTATGTGTTTGCTCACTCAGATCTCCAATTTTATGTGGTGCATAATTGTTCCTACTATAAGAAGAAAGATTTTGATTTTTTTGACTTTTGGTTTTAGTCAGCTGTATTGCAATGGCTTTGTGCACAAACCAGCTTTGTTTTAGGACATAAATTAGTTGAAGGTAACATGATCAGCAAGGATAACTTCATTTTGTATAGTTATAACCTGTTTGCAGGTCGTGGTTTCTTCTGGGTTGATATTCAGTGTTCATCTAATTTTAGTTGCTGGACTATCACCACTGAATTACAGAGTTATTGTATTTAAAACCTGAACATAGGTTCTTACCTTGAGCTTCTGTTTGTATTAACTTTGAGCTCAACTGTGTATAGAGGTGGGGACATACAATCACACAACTTCATGATTTCCAAATAAGTTGTAGCTAAACCTCTGAATAGAAGAATGATGTAGCAGCAGTCCTTGAAACCATGACTAGATACCATATTTTTGTTAATTCTGCTTTGTGGTGTCTCTTTCTGAAACTATGAACAGGTCTCTGCTAGTACTTTGTAGAGGAATATAGTCCCTACTTTCTTTTATATTAAATTTCCTAAATATATTAGATATGTTTTCTTTTTCTCCTGGCACTGATACAATGATGAAAGAGAAGATAATGCAATATGTTTGCAAGCAAGGGAAGCCAAGGCAGCATTACAGATACCACTAATACCTCTCATCTCCTACCCTCCTCCCCTCTTTTTTTAAAGTCTTCCTTTTTGTTTGATTGTTCATGCCTGGTCTAACAATCTAAGGTCTTGATCCTTCACAAACAAAGTTCATATAGCCAGATACCATTAAAGTTTGAGATGATACCAAGCCTGATATTCCTGTGGGCTCTCTCACTTGAGATTGTGAAATGGGTTTGACAACAGGGTCATCTTACTCAGTATATTAGTAGAGCAGGTTGTTACGAATAGTTTTAAGAAACTTGGTAACCAGCTTTATCTTAATTAAAATTATATGAAAAAAACCCCATCTTTTAAAATAAATTCTTTTAAAAGTTCCTTGAAATAATGCTTTCTTTAAGCATTTAGAATCTATGATAACTATCTCTTGTCTAGAGACTGATGATACCATATGTAAAGACACTTGCTTAACTGAAATGTGGAAGAGAATGTGCATAGTTTGCAATGAAAAGGCCTCTTAAGAGTTAAAAATGAGCCACAGAGCAGTGCCACCAGATTTGACTGGCATGATTTGCCCTTAGTGAAGCCAAGTTGGCTATCACAAATCAGCTCCTTATTTTCTGTGTGTCTTAGTGTAGTTTCCAGGAGCTTCTGCTCCATGATCTTGGTGGGCAGAGAAGTGAGTCTGGTGGGTTTGTAGTTGCCCAGGTCTTCCTTACTTTCCTTTTTAAAAACAGGCTTATGTTCCTCCTTTTCCAACATCACCAGACTCCTGTGACTTCTCAAATACGGTGGATTGAGACTTAGCCACATCCTCCGCCAGTTCGCTTAGGAGCCGCGGATAAATCTCGTCAGGTCCCATGGACCTGTGCACCTTCAGGCTCCATAGATGGCCTTGAAACTGGTCTTCTTCTACCTTGGGCAACAGTTCTTCATTCTCCCAGTCCCTCCATTTGCCTTTCATGACTTGGGTGGTGTGACTGGAGCACTTGTTAGTGAAGATTGAGGCAAAAAAAGTCATTGACTGCCTCAGCCTTCTCCATGTCTCGGGTAACCACATCTCCCTTTTCCATCCAGAGAGAGCCCATGTTTTCCTAGGTCTTCCACCCTCTGTAGGATTTCTTTTTGCGTTTCAGTTTTTCTGGGAGTTCCTTGTTCATCCATGCAGGTTTCATGGCTGTTTTTGCCTGACTTCCTCTTTGTTGAAATGCATCGCTCCTGGGCTTGGAGGAGGTGGTCCTTGAATATTAACCAGTTTTCTTGGGCCCCTGTTCCATTCAGGTCTTTGTTCCATGGTACTCTATTAGCAGATCCCTAAAATTACTTCAACATAAGTCAAGTCAAGTAGCTCTAGCAGTTCATCTGTCTTTTTTATAGTTGATTTTTCTTGAGCAAGTTTTATTTGAAAGCAGTAGTTGATTAACCTGTCAGTCCCAAGCTTCACTGAAGTAGCACAAAGGGTGTGGTTTTCTATGGTTGACTATACTAATTTCCTGTGCTGCCTTTGATCCGTGCTGGAGCTGATGGAATGGGTGTTGGTTTTACTTCCATCTTTCTGTCTCCAAGTCTTTCTTTGTGCCAGTGGATGAATTTGTTTGCTTTGCCTACTCACCCTTTATCAAAGATTTAATGGGCTCCTTCTTTTACAGGGAATGCAAAGGGCAACCAATGTTACCTACCAAGCTCATCATGTCAGCAGGAATAAGAGAGGCCAAGTGGTAGGAACAAGAAGTGGTTTTCGTGGATGCACAGTCTGGTTAACAGGTACAGTCATGGATTTCTGAGGATCTTTTTGTTTTAGTTACTCCTTTGAAAAGCTACTTAGCTGTAGCTCTTCCTTGCATGCAAAGTTGAATGTTTGTGAAATCTAAGACCGTGATGCAATTTTATTACTATTTTTAGATAGACTAGCAAGAAATTGCTTTGGGACAAATAGTAACTTGAGAATGTATTTTGTTCAGTGCTCTGGGAGGGTTGTTTTTCGGTTGTTTTTTTCTGGTTTTCTTTGTGTGTGTTGCTTCTTTTTTTCTTTCCTTTCTTTTTGTTTTAACCAATTCTGTCTATTTGTACTGTCCATTTTATCTGTTTAGAAATGAAATGCAATTTTTTATAAGTAAGGGTCTGTATTCTGGATCTTTTCTGTAAAAACCTCTTCTCTTTGGATTGTTCTTGTCCTCCTTGGTTTGAAATAACATTTCAACATAAACCTGTGCCATTGGACAGCAATTGCATGTTTAGGCAATGCATACTGGCAGTTATTTTTGAAGTCAGGTCTGTGGGGGTATTTTTGTAAATAGAAGGGGTAAATGCATTCTGGAAGACATTTTTTGTTTCGTTGTGGTGAGGGAAATTTTTTGTTCTGTCTTTCAAAGTTTTTGGAAGCTTTAAAAAATTCCTGTGAAGTTGTTTTTTTTTTTTTAGTTAAAACTGGTAATTAAGAAAAACAAAATATGTCATTTAATTGGCTTGTAAATCATATAGAACACTGTTGTATTGCAACATAAAAGATCCTCACAGAATGTTAGAGAAACTTACTACATTTACATTAAGTAAAACTGATTTCCACTAATGTTAGTAAATGTGTATGAAGTGTAAAGCAGTTGTTGATAAACTGCTGAGAGCCATTCAAAGCAGATTTGATACAGTGGCTTGCTGTCATGTATTTCTTTGGAAAAAGAATGAAGCCCTTTCTCTCCCTGTTTCCATCACAGAGCTCCAGAGTCTCTCTCAGTGCTTGAATGATCTGGTGGGCTGCCTTTCTGTTTCTTCTGATAATTCATTAATCTAATTTTGAAAAAGGTCACGATAAAAATGTTTTCTTAGTTATCTATATGGCAACATTTCCAGTCAATGTTCTTTTTAGACAAATGTAATCTTAATGCCTAATTTCCTTTCTTTTCAGGAAGAAGGGTGGTGGTAAGATAGCAAGAATGTGTGTGGGAAGCTAGGTTATTGAAGATGTTTGAGCAGTAATGTGAAAGGGTGAAAAGGACTGTAGGCATTGAAATAAGTAATGTTAACCATTCTAGAACTGTGCAAACATGAGTTTCAAATTCTGATAGGTATTAGAATAAAAGTTGGAATATTGGCACACTCCAAGATTATCTCACTCTGTCAGCACTCATGGAGTGAGAGTGTACAGAAAGATCTTTCAGGGATCACTTTTCATTTTCCAAGGTAACCTTTATTTGAGAGCTCTGTTTTAATGAATGTTGAGTCTTAATGAATGAGTGAGGGTCCTAGTAAAGAAAACAGAGGAATTTAGTGAAAATATGGAAAAACATTGCTTTCATGTGTAAAGGAATATGCAATTTTTAGAGTGTAAGTTATTTTAAAGGCTTGTCAGCTTGAAGAATGTTTTCAAATTCATTAATGTATAACCTTAACTTTTGCAATTCATTACATGTTGGAGACGAAATGATGTGTGAAAAGATAGAGCATTTGAGTGAATAGCAGGCTAGATCTGGGGACAAAAATGGCAAGTCAAAGACTGCGTCAGTGAGAAGTAAATGAAGAATTTGCTGAAATCTTCATTTGGACTGTCGTGCCTATTTTCTGTCATGGGGCTGTACCTAATTGCTCCCAAAAGAAAACTGTTGTGTTTCCTGCCTTGTGTTCCTTCTCTTGCCTTGCACACACTGTACCTCTAGTCCTACTCAACACTGAGCTGATTCAACCTGGGAAATCATCAGTGAATTTACCACAGCCTCCCCCCACACACACAAAAGGGAGAAAAAGGGAAAAAAACCATGAGTGTGCGGGGGTTGAGATTAACAGACTGAGTTGGCTGATGGGCACCAGAGGAAACAATGCAATGACTCCTTTTCTTTAAGTTACACTCCAAGCTGTCAAGGCTTCCTTTGAACTTCATGTTTTCTTAGGACACACTTCTTTCCATGGTTGCTTATACTTTGCCATAGATGTCTTAGAGGTAACACCAAGCTGCTGTTTTGTGTGATTTTTTTGTTTTCCTCCATTCTCTGAAAGTTAGAATAAATCTTACTCACCACTAATAAAAACATTTTTTTTTCACCCAGTAGTGCTACTTGTTTAATGCTTTTCTTTCCCCCCTCACTCAAAGGGTAAATGTCATCTTACAAAGATCCGAGTTTGTCTTCCATTTATGAATTGACTTCTTGGTATAAGCAGAAGCATGTTCTCCAGATAAACTGAAATCTAGTCTGGAAAAATTATTTAAATAAATTTCCAAATGAAAGTGAACAGTGGACTTCTTAGGGCCAGCATAGGTTTGTTGCCAAAGATTCTAAATTAGACCAGAGTTTGATAATACAGTTTTATTTTCTTGCTGCTAACACATGCCAGTTAGTGGAGCATCACTGCTGTGTGTGAGTCTTGAGTGAGTTAGTGGTGTCCAATTCAGTGCTGTTATTCTGCAAGGAGTAAGAACAGCGTGTGTTTGGCCTGATCCCATTTCTTTTGTTGCCTGAAATTCACTTCAAAATGAGATCTTCCCCTTCTCGTATAAATATAACAACTGTGTTTGGTTTCTGAATTAAGTTTGCTCAGCTAGTAGTAATTGCCAGCCACACTGGAGAAAGTGCATCATCTCTATAAGCAGCAACAGCAGCAGAGCTCAAGGCTAAATTCTTACCTGCTTCAAACTGCACACTTAGCTTTTACCTTACTCTCTCTTTACCTATTGTCTGTGTAAAAGCCACCTGGCTTATATTCCAGGTAAACTTATCCAGACAACATTGCTGCTGATGCCTGCCACTTTGGGATTTCATAATACACATGTAGTACAACTTGCCTTAACTTGTTCCTATGCTTATATATTTATATTATTTAATATTTTAGGTCTCTCTGGTGCTGGGAAGACCACAGTGAGCATGGCACTGGAGGAGTATTTAGTATGCCATGGTATTCCATGCTACACATTGGATGGTGACAATATTCGCCAAGGCCTTAATAAGAACCTGGGTTTCACACCAGAAGATAGAGAAGAAAATGTGCGTCGTATTGCTGAAGTTGCTAAATTGTTTGCAGATGCTGGTTTGGTGTGCATTACTAGTTTCATCTCGCCTTATGCTCAGGTAAGTGTGAAATGTAGGGAAAATGCAAATTGCAAAATATCGTTCAGAATCCTAGTTACAGAAATCCATTTCTGAACTTAGCCAGTATCAAATACTTGGGGTTTTTTTTGGTGACGTTAGTGCTTTATGGTGGTGGTTACTCAAAACAGAAATATTAATTTTAAATATAAAATGTTTGCATTAGTTCTATAACTGGAACTATCCTTCAGTCCATTAGACAGAATTATTACTCTATTATTACAAACAAGTTCAAATGATGATCCAAGAAAGACTCTTAAAGTTGCAATATCTTGTTTGATCCATGTAGATTCCAGTATTTTATAAATAGGATGACCAGGTGTACACTTAACCTGAAGACTCAGGTAAATTGCTTTTAACAGCAATTTTTCCTTTAGTGAATGAATGGTGAGAGCTTTACTTCATGTTGTGTATACAATATAACTTTATATAACCCTGAAAAATCAATGTAAATTCACATTCACATTGTTGTGTGAAGCCTGTTTTCATCCGTGCATAACAGAAGTCTCTAGATATGAAAAAAATAACTAATAAAACAAACCATATTTAGTAAGAGAAGATTTTAGTGGATTTTGGAAGGCTTTTTTTTGTTCTCTCAGTGAAAGTCATCAATGTTGTTCCAAAGCTTGGCAAGCCATAAAAATAATACAATAAAAATTAAACAATGCAATTAATACAATATTTTGACTACACAAGTCTTGTTAGGTTAAAGTATTTAGGGAAAACTGGTGCTCGGGAGAGAGGGGTGGTTATATCAAGAGCAGCAGGTAACACCTCCTCCTAGCACTACTCAGCTGGGCAGATGTAATTGCTCAGACATATATGTGTAGGTATAGAAAACCCTGCATTCTGTTGGCTGGGTTTGCTTGTGAATCTTTCTTATAAATCAAGTTTAATGTAAAGGATCTCACATCTTTGTATCAGCTTTTACCACGTGATGTACTGTAGCCAAAGTGATATAGCTTGCAGGGCATCAGTTAATCAAATCACATTTTTTTTTCAAACTTTGAAAGTTTGTCATTGTGCTGTCAGCTTCTTTAAAATGAACTTCAAAGGCAAAACCCAGTAAGAATATGTGGGGCAACCTTTTAGGATTTTTCTTTTGTTTTCTTTCAGGATCGTAATAACGCCAGACAAATTCATGAAGGGGCAAGTTTGCCTTTTTTTGAAGTATTTGTGGATGCTCCATTGCATGTCTGCGAGCAGAGAGATGTTAAAGGACTCTATAAGAAAGCCAGAGCTGGAGAAATTAAAGGTGAACCTAGATGTAATCATATCCTTTCTGCATAAGTGGAACATGGGTGTAATTGACTCCACGTAAGTGGATGTGCTCCAGTCTGAGTGTATCACCCTTAAAAAGAGCATGGATTCAGGACAGGACCGAGAAGAAAACTGGAATTGACTTCTAACTCATGGAACTGACTAGTTAAGTGTGTAGGACAGTAAAAGGGTAAAAGTGGCTAACCACACACAGAAAAAGCCTTGAGCACGTTAAAGGTTTCAGTAGGAACCACGTAAAGATTGAGGATTAGTCTGTCTCCTTTATGTGTCCATTGACCAGCTAAAAAGAGCCTGATTCTTTCTGAAGTCTTTCAAGAATTGCATCAATAAAATTTGCTAGTTCCTTCTAAAAAGTAAAACATGACCACTGTCTACCTGTGAGGATCATTAAGAACATTTCTGAAGATACTAACTTTTATACCTGTGTTCTATTCTAGTGCCTATGAATATTATTTCCTATTCCCAGCCTCAGGTCAAGATTTAAGTATAACCTGCAATAAAAAAAGCTTAGCTGTGCAGTCATTCTTTGCAAGTATTGTTTCAAGTGCTGCTTTGCTCTGTGTTACATTGTAGTTTGCGGAGGCTGATGATAGATAGATAGCTCTGTATTTAGGAGCAAAGCCTTTTTTTTTAAGTAATCACATTTGGGGGTGTAGTTTGCAGATACTGTATGAATTCACTTTAATTGGAAGTGATATAAAATTCAAGAAATCTAAGACATTCCTTATGAGTGGTTGCTTGATGCTTCTAGTACTACAGAATATTTTGTGCAAACAAGAGGAATAAATACAGCTGAACTAAGGTTTGTTCAAAATCAAAGCAGGACAGCTTGAGCTGACACGTTACAAAGATACAGTTCTGTACAGAATCCTTATTTCTGCCCATTTTGTGAACATCCCTAATATTTTGTTGATTTTACAAGCCCCATAATAGAATTGTGTTACTGAGGAAGTGGTAGTGAAGTAAACAGTTTCTGAGCAAGATACAAGTGGGTGTAGCAGTGGCCGTATCTTATGACCTGTCTCATATATGAAGGATGAAAATTAAATGAACTTGCCAGTTCACAAGGAATGTTGGCAACTGTAAGTCTTCTTTTTCTTTGAAAATGGTAATGAGACACTTTTTTTTGCCTCCTGTTCCTACTCCTCCGGTAATCAGATCCTTCTAAAGGATTTTGGGAAAGGTACCAGCCTTTCTTTATCACATGCGGTACTACAGTAACTGATGTTTTTCTTAGATGAGGAACTATACTACTAATTTTGAGGGTATTTAAATCCCAAGTGAAACCTGGAGTTCTAATGTTTGTATTTGCACTTGTGGAGGATGCAGATGTAGAGTTGCTAAAGCCCAGCTGATATTCCTGATGCAGATCTGACTTGTAGTGCATATACTCTTTGCCTTTGGGCTTGATTTTTCCTCCTTGTTTATTCATGGGTGTTTAGAATCTCCAAAATTTCAAAGCAGATTGCAGGCTAAGTAGGCCGGAACAAGTGTCATTGGTAGCTTGTACAGTCTGTTACAGCTATAATAATAAACAGAGTCATCAATCTTACATTAGCAGCTGTCTTAAGATGAGTATATTAGCTAAACTAATGTAAAAGGTGTTGAAATTCCTTACTTCAGGGTACTGCTTGACTGCATACACTTAGTATGCATGTAAATTTACATGTATACTGGATGTTTGTAGTATTTTTTCATCTTTTATTTATTTTTTTAAGAGCAACAATCAGCTGATAATGAAGGACAGTGGATGCATGACTAAGAGGGTTGATGTGCACACTTCTTCTGCCAGTGCTCATTTCTTTATTCACAGTAAAAATCAAATTAAAAAAAGCTTGACCAACAAAAAGGCGCTATGTATGTACTGCAGAATGCTGAAATTTGATGCTGTCAGATATTATGATTAGGAAAGAGGCTGATAAAGACAAAACCTGCTGATTTCCCTAAGAATTCCTGTATTAAGGAACTAACATGTTCTTGCCTGTTGTGTTCATTTATATATAGAAAACTGTCTTTGAACAGCATTAAAATGAAGTCATCTTTTGGAAGAAGTCATCTAATATTTTTATGTTCTGTAGGCTTTACTGGGATTGACTCTGAGTATGAAAAACCAGAAGCCCCAGAGCTTGTGCTGAAAACTGATTCCTGTGATGTGAATGATTGTATACAACAAGTTGTGGAACTTCTTCAGGAAAGGGTGAGCAGAAATGGAGACATATCTTAGATACTTTTTTCCAAGTATTTGTACCTGCAGTATGAATGTAAGTGCTGGGTAAAACAAAGACAGTTTTTGAGACATAAAGGTTTATGCATTTTTCAATTCAAACTTTTAAACTTGTCCTATTGTGTGTTTCCTTTTTAAACCTAAACATTGCACAACATTGATCTCCAAGTGAAATAAGATTTGGACAAGTGGAAAATTAATTTATATCAATAACTGGAAGGCAGAGGAAGCTGTCTCAGTTTTTACAGAACCAATAGTGAATGCTGACTTAAAAATGCTAGCAACCAATTTTAAAGAGTCTGATTTTTTACATTGTCTCTATAGTGTACAAATTAATATATTCTGCAGATGTGAAGAGATAGGGGTGCACTTACAAGGTGATTTGATCTCCTTAAGTAGGGGCTTCTGTTCTTGTGTCTGCTTTCCCTTGTTTCCACTGTTTTTCTTGTACTAGTAAAAGTGGTCCTTTTGTGTAATGACCAGCTCAGAAAGCTGATCTTCTTGACATGGCTGAGTTGAGTTTATGGTTCATAGCTTCTGAAAAGGTAGATCTATTTCCTTGTTCATGCCTGCAATCTACACCATCTCTTTTGAAGTCTCTGGGCCTTCTCCTGTTCCCTGATAAGTGGATTTGGCTCATTACCCAACCTAAAAACCTCACCCCCAACAAACCCCACATGAAAAACAAAACAAGACAAACCCAACACTAGAAGGGAAGGCAGCGAAGAGATGGCTTTATCCTCTTGGAACCATACTCCCAGAATTTGCTAATCCTCATGTAGAAGAAATGTGTTTTCTTACTTTCTTACCTATAGTCAGTGGGTAGTGGATGACATTCCAGACAACTATTTTTTTTAATGGAGATACTCTTGCAGACAATAACTCAGGCTCCTTTATGTGAGATGGATGTTCTGGAAATTTAGGGTATAGACAGTAGTTTGAGTAAAGCTCCACCAAGTTTTGAAGTTGATACAAGCAAAAGACCTCATCATGTAGCCAGCACGAGTAAATTTTAGTGCTCTGTGTAAGTACAGCTCTGGAGATTTAGTCTCTTGTACTGAAATTTTCAAGAAAACTCCTCATGGATGACTGCTTCCTCAGGGTTGCTCAGGAGGTAAGACAGGGCAAAAAACTGTAAGAGAATTCTAGATTTTTGCCCAAATCCTCACCCGAATATGTATTTTGGAAGAAAATAGGAAAGCTGTGTAGGAGTCCTACCTATGAGAGGTGGCAGTTCCTGACTGTGGGGCCCTGTGCCTCCTGCTCAGAACAATTCATAGTTGTAGAAACCTATGTCACATATGCCAAGATAATGATCCCTGAAGGCTTGCATTGGTACACATTGCTGACTGCTGGCTCCTAGCCCTGTCAGCTTTGTTTAAGGCACATCTCGACTTTTTTTCTATTTCTTTGAAGATAACAGTATAATGAATGGCAAGATATCTTAGTGGTTGCTTAGTTCAATGAAAGACAATGAAATCAAGGCAAGGTTAAACAAGCATGTCTTGTTTTTAGACGATATTAATGCAGTGCTATCTTGAGAATTTAATTTCTGTAGATTTCCTGTAGTTTGAACAAGAGGACTTATAAGAAGGCTGAAGAAGGACTTTTTATAATGGCATTAGGGAGAGGAGAAGGCTTTAAACGGACAGAAGGTAGTTTAGATTAGATATCAGGAAGAAATTAATTGCTGTGAGATACTGGAACAGGTTGCCCAGAGAAGCTGTGGATGCCCCATCCCTGGAAGTGTTGAAGTCCAGGTTGGATGGGGATTTGAGCAACCTGGTCTAGTGGAAGGTGTCCCTGCCCATGGCAGGGGGGGTTGGAACTAGGTGATCCTTAAGGTCCCTACCAACCCCAACCATTCTGTGCTTCTATAATTCTATGAAATAAATTGTTCAGCATTATAAAAACATTTGTCAGCATTATGAAAACATATGCCTGTGCTGCAGAGAAGACTAACTGCTCTACTGTAAAGAACAAGAACATAGCCAGGAGCTCGAGAGAAGCAATTTTGCAATTTTATATGGCACTTGTAAGACCTTGTCTGGATACCTTGTCAAGGTTTGTGCCCTTCTCCTTCACCCAGAAGAAAACAGACATTGATGTGCTTCTGTGGGCTGAGCAGAATGTCACCAAGATGGTCAGAGGCTCGAGTATGTCGCTGTACAAGGAGAGGCTGAGGGGAAGCGTATTTGTTCAGCCTCAAGAAGAGAAGGCTGAAGGAGTTCTTGTTGCAGTTTGTGTCACCCAGGTGGGAAAGTATAGGGAAGACTGATGAAGACTTGTCTTAGATGTGTACAAGGGTAGCATGAGGGGCAGCAAGCATGATGTGAAATATAGGAGATTAAAATTAGACCTAGGGGAAAAAGCCTTTTGCTATAAAAATGGTCAATTATTAGAACAAGTTGCTTTGAGCGTTTGTGGATGCTCTGTCCTTAGAGATATTAAATGTTTAATTGGCCAAGGTCCTGAGCAACCTGCTGTAGTGGGACCAGTTTTGAGCAGGAGGCTGAACTAGATGATCTCTAGAGGAAATCAGCATCAGCAAAGAACCCACCACCCCAGTGTGAGGAGACACTTTTCCATAACACATCTAGTTTATTTTTTTATGATTTTGCCATTTTTTAATATGAATGCATTGAGAAATAATAAATATTGAGGAACATTCTGTAACTTGTTCTTTGGTAGAATTAAGCTTTCAGTAAAATTGATGCCTTAGAATGGTCACTAGATGGCTTGCTAGCCTAGCATTTTCTTAATTCCTAAAATTCATGCAGTTTTAAGATGCATGGATTCCTTTTGCTGTTGGATTTCTTGTTTTGTTGTTGTTTTTAATCTAAGTTGATGTTTTAAGTACCACTTTCGTGTGTGCAAGGGAGTCTAGGTTTGCTAATCCTACAAGTTCTCTAAATGTCAGACTCAGTTGCTGGAACTGTCTTCAAGATGTTTACATTTGTATAATGAAGTAGGTTGTTGACAGAAACTGCCGTGTGAAACCTTTGTTTTGCCCATTAGTGGGACAGTAAAACCAGGATAATACTTGAAGAGATCTTTTTAATAGGCACTGTTATTTTAAGCTATCCATGGTCTGTAAAATTAGGACATCCTAGCCTGGTAATGAGCCAGGGTCCAGAGGGAAATCTGTGAAGCAGCGTGATGTGCACTCACTCCATCATTATAGTGTTGCTTACAGGAGGCAATACCTTCATTGGATTCTGGGCTTGTTGTTGTAACAGGAGTCTGCTGCAGCTCTCCTGGGCTGTAATGCTGCTGCTCAGGCACTGAAAACAAAAGGCTGATTTTGCCTAACTTACAATGTAATAAATCTGCTTCCAAAATGATGTGTGATATGTAACGGACCAAGCTTTTCCTTATAAAACACCATTTCTAAGTGCTAGTTTAATTTGTCTTCTTTTGATGTGTCTTTGAGAATATGAATTATGCAACAGCCAGTGAGACTCATCACATCTTGTTACTCCTGTAGTCATTTTAGGTCTCACTTGTCAGCATTCTACTGCCTTTGTTTTACTTTCCATGGAGGTAGTGCCTAAGGTCTGATAAGTGCATTAAAATTCCTGAGCTAGCTTTGTGTTTTCCACAAGCATTCTATTTACTCTGGCCTGCATATATTGGAGAAGTAAAGATAATTGAATTATTATTGTTATGAATCTGTATATACTCTGCTCCAAGGGTGAACTTTTTTCTCCAGAAGTAAAGCATTACTTTACAAAGGTTTCTCAAACAGTGAAAAATGTGTTTTAAAAAGAACAGTCAGCCTCTTTTCGCTGATTTTTTGCTACTGAACATCACTGAAGCATTTGACTGGGTTTTGACAGATAACACCATCATTTGTTGAAGGACACTTTACAGTTTTATCATGGTGACCTCTCTTTTTTAAATTATGATTTTATCTTAGTGTTGTTCTCTTCTAACAAGTTTAAGGTCTTGAGCCTTGAGCATTGTGGAGTGATAATATCTTGTTTAACATACATGGAAGAACACTTTTTTCAAATAAAAAAATTGATATGTTGGTTATAGAGCTAGATTTTGGTTTATTGCATATGTATGCACAGATGGTATCACATTTAAATAATCTAAGAGTTAGTGTATAGATGAAAATACTGGCATGTCATTAGCTGTAGGAAATAGATTTAATTTGTACTTGTGTCAATTTTCAGTAGAGAAGGAGCTTTATTTATTTTACCTAAATCTCTTAAAAGCGTAGAGTCTGTCGTTCTACTCTATCTAATGTAGGCATTAATAAGTCATAGAAACTTCACTTACTCCAATAGTTAAATATTTACTAGGTAGATGTTATATGGGTTACTTAAGGTTTAGAAAAAATCCCCTGTCAGAAAGTTTCATCTCTTGTCGAAATGTTTACCAATCTGCTGGCTTGAGTAACTAGCAATATGTCATAACCTTGGAACACTGTTGGCTTTTAGATGAGTAAAAATTACATAATTAATAAACTCTTGCCACTGTGTAGTGCAACATTAGAATTTTACTTCTTGGTGTGTGTTCAGTGCCCTAGAGGCATTCTGAGCAAATATTAAGTTCTGTTTATTCCTTTTATACAGGACATTGTACCAGTGGATGCCTCTTATGAGGTGAAAGAGCTTTATGTGCCAGAAAACAAGCTACAGTTGGCCAAAACTGATGCTGAGTCTCTGTTAACCCTGGAAATAAATAAGGTATTGTGTGTTCAAGTGTCTCATTGCTGTAGTTGAAGGATGGTCTGATCTGTTCTTAGTGTAAGTAGATTTGGTTGAAATACCTGTACTGGTTACAGGATACACCTTGACATACTTTCGCCCTCTTTCCTTGAGCGAAAGCACAGCATCTGTGGTTTCTTTGTTTACTTACCAGATCTTCATACTTTTATGAATAATGTCTGGTATAGTGTTACTTAGTTTATCCCTACCCTGGAGAAAACATTTACAGTGATTTCCTCCCGTGCTCCCCCCAGATCCATGGACGAAATCATGCCTGGAATGTCTTGTATGAGAAATTGCTTCTTGAAGGATTGCTTACTTTTATTTTTAGTTTACTTACAGAAACCATTTTATTGCGAATTGTAATTGTCTAGAAATATAGGGGAAATCAGTTACTGCTTCTTGATTTTTTGTGTTGGTAGTCTTCAGCTGAACAGCAGTAACTTTTAATATATATACACTAAACTCAAACAGTTGCAAGGAGATGATCAGATCTACTCTATTGCTTTTTTTTTCCTGAATAAACATACTTGTGCTATGTTTCTAGTTTCCAGCAGAGAGAATATGAGAAACCATGGATCAACTTGATCAACCCTGTTCTTATTTTGGTTAAATGCATTATTTTCCAACTCAGATCAATTAGGTGAAGCTGCTTCTGGCTGTGTTTCTGTTCTACCTCATTCATTTTTCTGAAGAACTAAGCCTAAACACAGATATGAGTTTTTTCATGAGTTTATTCACTGGCTTTTTGATGGTATTACTAGAACTTAAAGCTGAGTGTTTGATCCAGGAGCTGACTAAGCTGAGAGTTCAGCATCTATTGTGAGTAGATTTTGAGGATTGGGGTGACATACTAAGCACTGAACTAAGTAATTTTAAAATTTGCCTGGTCTTCTACTAGTAATGAATATTGATACTTCCTTTCACCACATTTTACTAATTTATTTTCACATATAGCCATGTAAAACTATTAATTGCTTTGTTGAGGAATAAATACTTAAGGTCACCATTTTAAACTTCAGTAGTGTCCCGTTCTAAATTTCTCCCTATCTAGAAAAAGAAATAATTTCTCCCTCCACCCCCAACCACTGGCTTGTTAAATATCAAACAAATATCTAATTTAAGCTTGGGAAGAAACTGTCTTTTGTACTTGCCTCAGTATAAATTAAACAGTATAATAAAATTAGTCATGCCCTTTGCAAAAGAGTCTTGCACAAGAAAACCTGTCCTTGTCAAAAACTTGACCAAGTCTTAGTAATGCACATGCAGAAATAATGGAGACCACACACTAAGTCATAGTGTGACTGAGTGCTAAGGAAGGAAATTCTGTGTAAACTGATATCTCATGCTAAAATAAGTACAAGTCCAGAGAGTATTTTACTTCTGGATTGTCTCACTAGTTTATGAAAAAAAAATATTTCTCATTTGTTTAAAGATTGGACCTCTTAATATTTACACCCATAATTTGGTTATTTTTTGTGGTTATTGTATGTGTTGTTATTTTTTTTCTTTTTAGCATCTTTGTTATCTTGTTTTGTTAGGTAAAGACAAGTGGGATTCTCTAATTTTGTTAAGATGACCTTTATCAAGATTTACAAATAAAATTTGTTATTGTGCATTTGTTAGTTTGGTTTTTTTTAACACATGGAAGTTTGATCCAGTGTAGGGACTGGAAAATAGCCAAAAATATGAACAGTGAGGAACAAGTTGTTCTTCTTTCCTTACTTGTAGAAACTTTGAATTATTTGTGATTAAAAACTGTAATACTGAGAAATCTTCCATTTGTACTGTCCTGCATTTTAGAATTAAATCTCTTATGATTAATACCTGATGCCAGTAATTAAGCAGCAGCTTTTACCTGCTCTAAGTCTGTTTCTTCATTTCTTTACAAGGTGGATATGCAGTGGGTTCAAGTGCTAGCAGAAGGTTGGGCAACACCCCTGAATGGCTTTATGAGAGAGAGAGAATACCTCCAGTGCCTTCACTTTGACTGTCTCCTTGATGGTAGGGTAAAGCACACCATTTGTATAACCAAGCAAACTCATCATACTTCTAAAATATTTTTGATGCTTTGCTTCTTAGTGGTGTTATGGTTACACATTATCTGGCTTGTGCACAACTTGAGGTCTGGGATATGAGAATAGAATATTATAATAAACAGTTTTAAACATGATGGTTTTATTCTTTTTATACCTACCATCATATTAGAATTTGAATACTTCGTCTTTTTGCCTTTACAAAATTTTTTGCAAATATCTTAATTTTTGAAAAACATTTAATTCTAAAATGCACACTTTTAATTTGTTTTGAAGAAATTGATCTTAGAAATTGGCGTTGCAATTTAATTGCTGTTTAGCTCTGTGACCAAAAGATTTGTTCTGTATTAGTAATGAAGGAAAGGACAACTCGAGTTGAGTTGACTTGAGTGCTGGAGCTGTTGCAACTGTCAAATCAGAATTTGAGTATGAACCATTGTCACATGTAATTGATTTACTATGACTTCGTAATTATCCTGGGATGATTTAAATGAATAAGTTTTATTTTGCATTACTGGTTGGCTAAGAACTTTGTTAAGATAGTGAATAAGTCATAACATCCTCAGATTCTGGAGTTTGATTGTGATCCTCCATCATTTTTAATTTATTCCTCTTTGAAGGCTGTTTTATTCCAGCTTCTTTCCTGTATTCATGCTTCCTTTTGCATCACTCTTCTTGATAGAGAACAAGTCGCAGAACAAAAAGAAGTCACTTTTCTCTCAATTCTGTGATACAGACATCTGTCATCCTCCTTATATTTCTTAATTCCCTTTTGTCTAGGTGCTATCCTAGACAGCATAATACCATCCTGTTATTTTGCAGTATAATTTTGGGCTGTTAATTTTGTTCTCATTTCATTTGCCTTCTGTACATCCATCCAGATGAAAACTCCTCTGCAGATGACCTGCAATGCATTCAGCTGCTAAAATAGCTTGTAGATGCTAGTCCTGTCCTGTAATTTTCTGTAAATCAGGATTTTTATAAGGCATTTAAGACCTTGTATAGGTGAATGTTTCAGATATAACAATATAACAATTTTTTAAGCTTCTTTTGCTGTTGTTTTGAGTATTGCATCTGTGTTACAAAACATATGGGTAATGAAAAATAGCAACTTATTGATGGAAACAATTTTCACGCCTAAGGTAGGATAAAATCATTATGTTCCTCTAGATGTCCTGTTACTGATTTCCTCTTTTTTGAGATCTGCTACACTTACGTGTGTAAATATTTTTAGAAAAATATGATTGCCTTAAAGCTGCTTCGCTACCTGCAGCAATGGCAACAGTCAAGTCAAAACAGCATCCTCAAGGTTTCCTCCTTGCTTGTTGGTTATGTTAGTTCTGCGTCTTACAGCAGCAGTCATTTTGCAGAGCTTTCATTCTGAAGAGAGGGCAATGGTTTATTACCTGCAATGCATCTCATCCTTTGGGCTTTAAAACAGTGTTCATACTGACTGACTTCTAAACTATGGAGATCAGTGCAGATGTGTTGATAGTCTCCCTTTAAAGATTAAGTTGTCTGGAAGAGTCTCATCCTGACTGAGCTCATCTGTTATTTAACAGACTTGCTTCACTACCTTTCCTCAGTTTCTTATTTGTACAGTGGTTGAAGAAAAATGTAGAAGATATTATATATTTATTGCTGGTCATGGACAAAATAATCAACAGATTTGACATCTCTTAATATTTTGAAATATTTAATTACTTGTCTGCAAAGCAGAAATTTTTTTAAAATTATCAATTTTGGGATGTTAAACCACGCTCTGTGACTGCTGCCAAATTCAATTTTATGACCTAGTTGCTTTGAAAATAACTCTGGGCACCAAGGAGTGCCCAGAAAATAACTCTAGGCAACTTAGGAGGAGATGCACAGCATGCATTATACATTTTGCAATGTGAAAGAAGGGGGGATTTATTTTTCTCTTAAACTTTTCATCCGCTTTTATAATTTTTAATTTACTAAGAAATTTCATTTCCTAATAAAGAAATGTATTGCTTAAATAATAGAAAAAATTGCCTTATTTTAGAGTCATGACAAATGCCAAAACTTCCATTAACTTTAAAGGGTCCATGACTTTTCTCTTGGAGGCCACCCAAAAGTTTTGCACTCAGGCATATGCTTATTAGAGTCCAAGCCTTTATGGAAGATTTACAATATTTACTCCACTGGTTTTCTCAAATCTCTCTCTTGTAGAAAATTAAAACAAGACTTCCAGCATCTTGCAGTGAAGTAGGTGCTTAAAAATGAGGACCACACATAACCTCAAAATTCAGCTATGTTGGCTTAGTTTTAAAAGTAAAGTAGCTGGTAAACATTCAGCTGAACAAACTGTGTAAAATGTTTGCCTGACTCAGCAGTTTCTCTGCAATTTTTCCTGAAAGGTAAATGCTTGAATCTGAATACAGTTTTAAGTAAACAACAAAAGTCACCTTTTGAAATAGTTCAATTATGTGTGTCAACTACTTGGGTACGTTTGTTTGCTCCTATTGCATTGTTTTTTTCATCAGGACCAAAAGCATGTCTACTTAGCATATCATTTCCTTTTTACTAATTATCCACTCCAGTAGCAGTCTTGCCTAATATTTTAGATGATCTGTTTTAAAATGTTATTTGTGTATTTCTACTTTCTATATAGATTCTTAAGAAAGGTATTAATTGGACATTCCCAAAAAGTAGTATCTTTGCAGTTTAAATATTTTTGTGCAGCTCTAAGTACTTGTTTTCAGTACTATGTTCTCTCTTTCTCAAATCTCAGTGTTTGCTCAATTTTATAGCACAGATGTCTTATGGAAACATGAGTTCATTCTAAAAGCTGTTTAATCCCTGTTAAAGTAAGTGTTTCAGCTACCTGTTGTGTAATACACTTACAGCCTTAAAAGTAACCTGTTAATTAGGTAGATTTTCATAACAAACATTGATGACTATTACTGAGGATAAAGTTTTTTTTTTCTCCTTTGCAGGGGGAGTTATTAATTTGTCAGTGCCTATAGTGCTAACAGCTACTCAAGAGGACAAAGAAAGGCTGGATGGGTGCACAGCAATTGCGCTGGTGTATGAAGGTCGCCGTGTTGCCATTCTCCGTAATCCTGAATTCTACGAGCACAGGAAAGAGGAACGCTGTGCTAGGCAGTGGGGAACAACATGCAAGGAACATCCCTATATCAAGGTGTGTGTTTAGAAGTTGAAAATCTAGTCCTATTCGCTGTACTGTTGTGGAGCTGCAGATTAGGTGAGGACCATGTCTGTGATTGATGTATTTTGACAAAAAAACTACTTTGAAAATTAATTAAAATATCTGAGCAGAAACAAAGGTAATTTTTTTCTGTGCAGCTGTTGAATAGTCTGTACTTAGTGTGAAAATCTAATGTCAGTATGTACACATGAAATGAATTTAGAATGTACTGTAGAATCTGTGCTACAGAAGAGGGAACTTTGCCCTCCAGTGTGCCTAGGAAACACATCCCTCTCTGTCACCAGATGGATCATCAAAGCTCCTTAATCAGTGGATATATGCATTGTGAAGGATAGAAAACTTCTTTTTTGCCTGCATGTGGTGCACATGAGACCTGCCTGCTTTAGATGTTTTTCAAACAGGCCCTTTTCCTGGAGAGTTCATCATTTAACTCTCTGGGGAGTAATTTCCCATCCATTGCATTCATTGTGTTTTATTATCTTGGCCGTATGTGTACATTGTACTGAAATGTTCTAATTGTAACGTACTCATCGCAATGCTGTGTTGGCTTATGCAAGCTCATGTGAATGTTGCATCTTAGCTCTGCAGAGCCAAAATATGTTTATTTCCCTGTTTGTCTCTAAGGTATTTTTGTTTACATGTATGACATGAAATTAGGTAAAGAGAAATCAAACAAACCTCAAATTATGAGCTTGCTCTTGGAAAGGAAAAGCCTTTAAATGTTGTAAAAGTATCTGTATGACTAACAGAAGATTTTCAAAGCCCTTGATGTGTTCTGTGGTGTTGAACAGAAGATCATCCCTTTACTGAAAACACAGGTCTAATGAATTTTAAGAAAATCTCAGACCGACAAAATTTGAATGACTTCTTATGCAGAAGATGAGGAACTTATGTTTTTATGCCTGTACTGGGGTGTATAATAATAACATGACAGCACATGAATTTGGTGGCTCTTCTCAATTAATCAGATATATTTGGGTACCTGAGAGATTCCATATTGCAGAGTTTTCTCATCTTCGTGTCATTATCATACCTTCCCTCCACCTTGGTAAGATGTCAAAGCCTGGAGTTTTCTTTGGGAAGGGAATGGTTACTGTGGCATCATTTAACTCCAGCAGGTCAAAGGAAAAATAAATTGAAAAAATCACACCTAATTTTTGCATCTTGGCTTTTGGGTTTACTTTGTAGTATCTTCTGTTATATCCGGATTCATTGTCATTTCTAAATTACATAAGGCTAAAAAAGCTATCAGAAATGTTTATGAAACTTGAAAGTTTTTTGTGATTTCATCTTCAAAAGAAAATGCATTCTTAGAAATTAAGAATTTCAGAGTAATGTCTATGGCTATTTGTAGAGTATGTTAAGCAGCTTGCCGTAATTATTTTTTGGTAAAGTGTGAGGTGATATTTAAAGATATAAAAAAAAGTGTAGTGACTGTCCAACGTCTGTTGCTTGGGTAAACTGCTACCATGAAACAAGTCCAAAAGCTGTTCTACTTTAATCTACAAACAAAATCAGAATCTTTGAAGTGAGCGAGTACTTAATCAGAATTATTTTGTTTGCCACTTTATTCCGGACGAGAATCTTGTAAATTACAGAGTGATACTGCAACAGCATTTGCTTTGACCAATAACTATAAAGTGTGCAACTTCATTGTATGGCTATATTGTAATTATTTTTGAAAAATGTAGTAATAAAAATATATGCTAATATATAATAAAAAATTGTAATAGACAGGTCTTTCCAGACACTATCTTTGTTTGTCATATAGTGTTGGTTAAGAATACTGGCTATTTGTATTTCTATATATTATCTCAATTTTGAAAGAAAGGCATATGCTTACAGAAGATTTGAGCATCTCTCCTGCATTATGGTATAACATATCTGGACTACGCCACAGTGATTTTTTTTTTTTTCATTTTTTTTGACACTGATGCTTGGCTTACAACTGTCAAAGAAAATTAACCTGGAACACAATCCTTGGTAAAGATGTGTCCCCATTGCAATGCTCTAGATACTCAGGAGAAGCTGATAATTAATCCTGACATGGACTTTTCTTTCTTTTCTTAGATGGTTATGGAGCAAGGGAATTGGCTTGTAGGTGGAGATCTCCAGGTCCTTGATCGTATTTATTGGAATGATGGACTTGATCAATACCGCCTTACTCCAGCTGAGCTAAGGCAGAAATTCAAGGAAATGAATGCTGGTAAGTAAATTTTTTTTGCTTTCTTTCTTCCTGCAGAGGCGTATCCAAACGTCTGCTGCCACCACTGAGGCTGGCATTGTTTCAAGGATGAAAATTTTGAATGCTCTGGTAGGTGGCATTCTTTGCTTTTAATTGTTATGATCTCAGGCATTGCACTGCCTAAATACAGAACAGAAGCTGGTAATGCCCAAGGTTCTGGACTTAATCTTTCAGTGCACTGTAGGCATGTCAGTAATGCAAGAAAAGGTAATGTTAAAGTGGTAGGATGTGATTTAAAGATCATGTTTGGCCAAAACTACAGAGGTGTGGTTGAATGCTGAGCTTTCATGCTCTGCTATTCTTAAGTTTGTTCCATGCTGCTTCTGTGGAACAAGGCTTATGAAGGAGTGCAGATAGGGTGGTGCCAAGTTTCTTTTAAGAGAAATTAAACAGTTCATTTCACAAAAGTAGTTGTGTTAGGCAGATAAGTAAGAGGCAGATAAGTAAGAGGCTGAGGAATGTCAAAAAGCAGAGAACAAGCATGCTGCTTTCACTGTGGCAGTGACTGGCATGCAGCTGCACTTCTAAATGTGAGGAGAGAGATTAAAATTGAGAATGCAAACCACAACTGGTCCTGAGGTCCTGTCGTTGTTCTGTGTGGTCAGTATGTCCAGGAGCTGTAGGTCTGGGATATCAGTCTTTTGGCTAACCCCTAAACAAACACGTATTTGAGATCTGAAAAAACTCTGTTCTCTAGGTTTCATTGGTTCCATATTGGAAAATCTCTCAGTTACAGTGATTTGCTGTCTTGCAGACTACTTTAGTTCATCGGAATTTGCAGGAGAGAGAAATCCTGGTTGTGGCAGAGTTTTTTATTGATAACTTTGTAACACTCTGGAATAGCAGTTAGTCTTGCTTTGTTCTTACCACGGTCAAAATCTACTAAACTAAGGTGAAGGAAACTTAAAACATTAAATCCCCTTTTATTAGTTTTGTTCCAAACAGGTCCATTTGTTCTCTTGATGATATATTTACCATTTAAAATGGGTAGCATAGTTTGATTTCCTCTTAGAATATAATACCCTTATGCAATGAAAAATCCAAATAGAAGATTATAGCTCTTGGAGAAACCAGAGTAATTCTGCAGATAATGCTGATTTTTTGTTGTTGTTGTTGTTGTTGTTGTTGTTGTATGGTTATTTTTATTAGTTTTTCTTATTAGGTACAGTGATTTTGTAATATTTGATAATTCTTTAATGATCTGTGAGCACTGCTATTATACTTCTTTGACAGAGCTCAGACGAGAGCATGTACTGAAGATTTTTCTGTGGCGATGCAACTCCTGATAAAATAACTTGCTTTGCTTGTATCTTTTGTCTTGTTTTTTTTTCTTCCACAGATGCTGTCTTTGCATTCCAGTTACGTAACCCAGTGCACAATGGGCACGCTCTCTTAATGCAGGACACTCATAAGCAGCTTCTGGAACGTGGCTACCGGCGCCCAGTTTTGCTCTTGCACCCCCTTGGAGGCTGGACAAAGGAGGACGATGTTCCTCTTATGTGGCGCATGAAGCAGCACGCTGCAGTTCTGGAGGAGGGAATTCTTAATCCAGAAACAACAGTGGTAGCTATATTCCCTTCCCCCATGATGTATGCAGGACCAACTGAGGTAAATATATCGAGAGTTTAAAGTAAAACGAAACTCGATAGTGCACTAAAATATTTTGTGCTGCGTCTGATGCTTGTGTGTTGTGTTGTTTTAATGGAGGGAGAGAGGAGAGTAATTTTGCTTGGGAAAGCAGATTATCAAGTCTCTGCCACCAACCAAAACATTCTCTTCTGAAGAAACTTCTGTGCTGGAAATGGGGGGGGTGGGGGGGGAAATACTCAGTTTATAGGTTCTTTTCTTTACAGTTACAAGGATATGATAATAATTTAATTCTTCCTCCTTTTTTAATGGTCTTTTTCAGAAGGAATTATAAAACCTGTTAACATACTGAGTGATTGTCCCGAATGTTAAAATACTTAAGTTTTATGATTGTTAAGCAAAAAGTTTGTATGTTGGAGGGGTATTCACATATGAAGAAAAAGCAGTCTGTCTATTTTCTGGCAAACTTAATTCAGAGACAATTGTTTCAAGGCTTTTGTATGAAATAATTCCTTGGCAACACTTTATTTAAGAGCCAGGTCTCGGGTTGGAGTCCCTAGAGGTTTGTGGGAGGCAGCAGAAAGAATAAATGTTCTCAGCTGAGGACAGTTCCTCAAGGGAATACTGATTCTTCATCTCATTCATTTTTTTTTTCTCTTTTTTTCTTTCCCCTCTTTGCTCACTTCCACCTTGAATCACAAGAAGTTCAAGTTCTGACCAGGCTCCGAGATTTACTCTTGGGTAGCTTTATGAATAGATAGGAAATCTTGCTAGTGAAGTTAAATTAGGCAGATGCCACTTATTTTCTGCTGGCCAGTTGTCTGGTCAAACATAGCTTTCATTGCCTTTCAGTCCAGAGGAAAAAACTGCAGTCCAGATCTAGCTGAGGCATTTGAGTGTGTTAATGTGGGGAATCTTCTGCTGATCTCCATAGGCCTTTTATGAGAACTGGCAGAAATCTTCTACTTCATTCTTGTATGTGTGAGGAGGAACCACATTCCTTATAGGAAAAGTTTTTTCTCCTTACCTCTATGGCATTTCCAGTGACCTCACACTACAGCCTGACAGTAATGTTTGTTCAAATAATAAAAGAGATTCTTTCTTTAGTAATTTTCATTGGTTATTTAAAAGTCATTGGTACTAGATCTGTTTCTGTAGCAGAAGTGCTTTACAGGAGAACAAGCAGCTGGTGAGATGGTTATCTACAGGATGTGTCCTTCCAGTCTGTACAATTCCTAATGGACAAGTTTAATAAATATCAGTTTAACATTTTTTGTATTTTTAACATTCCTGATTAAGTGCCTTGGGAGAAAAGAAACAGTTCTGTAAGGCAAAACTGTATCAAAATGCAATAAATTCACCTGCTTAGGAAAGTAAATCTAGTATGAGCATTCATGTGCAGTGTGTACCTAGTTTATGTATCCTTTGGGTTTTAATGTTCATGTGGACAAAGTGTGAGTTCTGCTTTGAACAGCATCCTTGCCACATTACAAGTTGAAAAGGCTGAACAGGGGTGGTTTTTCATTTTGAATGTGTAGAGAGTGCTGAAGTAACTTTCTGAGTACCTACTGTGCAAATAAAACAGGGACAGTACGTTTTAGCTGTAAGTTTGATGGTGATTAACTCAACTGGTTCTTTATTATGTTGTGGCTCCATAGTAAAAATCACAGCTGATTAAGGAAAACATGGTAGTTACAGAATGCATGCCCATTTTGAGAGCTACACTTTTGGAGCATGTTTTTCTGTTAATTGTTTTTCCGTTAATTGTTTTTCCTGTCTCTGTTGCAGGTTCAGTGGCACTGCAGATCACGGATGGTTGCAGGAGCTAACTTCTACATTGTAGGGCGAGATCCAGCAGGGATGCCACACCCTGACACTGGGAAGGATTTGTATGAACCAACCCATGGTGCCAAAGTGTTGACAATGGCTCCAGGCCTCCGAGCACTGGAAATCGTACCCTTCAGGGTTGCAGCTTATAATAAAAAAAAGAAGTGTATGGATTATTATGACTCTGATCAGTAAGTTGTATTTTCATTTTAAGAAAATTTTGAGCAATAGCAGCCTCTTACCCCTGTCCACATTAAAAAAATTGTTTATAATTAAATTCATATTGCTCTAATAGGGCAGTGTTTAGATGTGGTTTTAGATCAATGTGGCTTTTAGACAAATGTAACTTCATTTCAGCATGATTTGGTTCACAGTGCAGCTACCTGATCTAACTTTAGCTGCCGCTTGAAGGCTCCCCTGGTACTGGGGTTTCTCTGATTCTGGAACATAGTGGCTCAGATCGGTAAATCTAGAGAAAGATATTACTATTTATCATAACAGTAAAATTAGCTTTCTGTTTCCTTATCTTTATAAATAAGCGTGTCAGGTGTGCATCAGATCAGAGGGAAGAGACAGAGTGAGAGTGTGCAGCATGGAGAAGAAAGTGGAAAGGATGGGGTGACAAATAGCTATTTATTTTCTCTGTTAATAATAAAGCAAAATGATGCCCTAGGAATATTCTGTATCCCAGAGTTTTCAGATGTTTTGTTAGTTTTTCTTTTTTTTTAAATCCAATTACAGTACAGTTCATTTCACCTTCTGTATGCAAATTTCAAAGTTATTTTTCCCCTTGCATGGCATAGCAGTGTCCAAAACTTAGTGTGCATGTTGCTCTGGTGACAATGAATGATACTGGGAAGGTGACTTATCATTTGAGTTTATTCCTCTTTATTCAGATTATTGGAATGTACTTTTTTTACATCCAGTGCAGTTGAAGTTGGTACTGAATTATTAAAAAAATATGGATATTGATCTACCACTGATATCCACTATGATGGACAAAGACTGTCTAACAGTTTAAAGTTAGAAAGTGTATGTTTATTACGATGACGGGCAGTGTGCGGGATAGCTCCCAAATATACATGGTGCAATTCACAGATGATCAAAGGGTCTTTTTATGTACAGGAGTATTGAATACCCAAAACACAAATGCATATTCATGACTCTGGTACATCCCATTCCCCGCTTCGTATGGTAATTAGCCAAAAAGCTACTAAGCATGCAGAGTTTGTTCTTTGAAATGGGTCGGTGGTCTTTTTATGGGGTGGGGTCTCAAAATGATGAAGTAAGATGGGTCTTCTTCGCTTTGACTTTTTAACCTTTTAGTGCTACGTGACAACTAAATCCTGTTTTTCCAGGACTGTTTGATTTATGCTTGTATTGTGTTCTTGAAGTCCATTGATTAGTTAGGATGCACATACATGGATTGACAGGCTTTGATTTACCAGTTCCTCAAATCTGGCTTCTGTTAACAAAGGGAAGTTAGTCTGTATTACCTCAGCAATATCTATTTTAACTAAAGCCCTAAATTCTTTAAAATTAATGTTTCAGTACTGAAATGCAAACTTTCTCTGGGCAACCTGTTCCAGTGCCTCACCACCTTCACAGGAATGAATTTATTCCTAATACCTAATCTAAACCTACATTCTTTCAGTTTAAAGTCATTCCTCCTCCTCCTATCACTACACTCCCTTGCAAAAAGTTCCTCTTCAGCTCCCTTGTAACTTCCTTTAGGAACACAAAGGTGCTGTAAGGACTCCCTGGAGCCTTCTTTTCTACAGATAAACAACTCCAACACTCAGCCTGTCTGCAGAGGAGAGGTGCTCCAGCTCTCTGATCAGATTTTTTTCCCTCCTCTGGACTCACTCCATCAGATCCATGGACTTTCTATATTGAAGTCCCTAGGTCTGGATGTAGTACTCCAGGTGGGCTGTCACAAGAGTGATGTAGAGGGGAAGAATCACCTTCCTGGACCTGCTGGTCATGCTTCAATACAGAAAGATCAAAGTGCAGTAGTTTTATTGGTGTGTCAATTCTTAATAAATTAGAATAGTAAGAGAGTAGCAATGTGACAGGCCAAAATTCAGAATCTTGATTCTGTGATCCTTGATATTGTACTCTTAGCAGAATAGGTGTGATTTGAATCAAGGTGACTAAAATCATACCTCTGTCATTAGCCATAGCAAATGATTAAAAAAACCCCCAAACAACTCTTTGAGATTTTTTTGTGAAAAGCAGTGGGACCAGATTTTGCCTTCTGCCACAGACTGCATCATGTGCACTCTTCTATCCTTTCACTGTGTCTGTGAGGCCTCGGTTTGGGGCACTTTTTTCTCTGGTTCTATAACTGTCATGGAAAAAAAGGCCATGCTGCTACTAATGTGCAGTTCTGCCCTGGTGCTGTCAGGATGTAAGTCCATTTGTCCTGTCCTTCCTAGATACTGCTTGTAGATGGTCTGGAGTGTGGCAGTAATCCTCTAGATGGCAATGCAGACACATGCAGGCTCCCATTGCTGCTCCTGCCTGCCAGAACACTGTGCCGGAACACTGTGGTAGGCTCCAGACAGAGTTAGAGCTTGGGTGGGTGCAGCTGGCTGCCTTTCAGGATGGTCTGTGTAATGCTGAAAATGTGGCAGACTCCTGAACCATGTGGTGTTTGACTCTGCAAGGAGGATGGCAGGGAAGAGAGGATTGCCTGTAAACATGAGAGGATCAGTACTGGTGGACGATCCTTGGATATGAATGAAATAGTGATGTTTGTGGAAATGTTTCCTGAGCTCACTTGGTGAAAAACACAGCATGAAAATGTGTGAAGGAGTGTTATGTGCATAGAAGCATTGCTGTGACTTGTTTTAGAAAAGGGTAATTTGGTATCTCTTGCACCTTTCTCGGTTTTTTGAGGCTTGGACACTTGACAGCCAACTAGGCAATTGCATAATGTATGTCACTAATGAATGTGTGGAAGCTTCTGGCAAGGGGGTTTCCCATGGACTGAGCTATAGCTGGCCATGTGTCTTAGCTGGTGGATGTATTATTCTTTTCCCATGTGATCATCTCTTCTGTTCTTTCAGGCCTCATGGACTCCTCTGTTTGGAAAGGTGCTTGTGAGAAACCATAATAGACCCCATCTGGTACCTTGAGTGTCTCCGTAATTTGGTAGAGTTGCACCCACACCTGGCTTGGCAGGCAGCAAAGACATGCAGAGGTTTTTGCAGTTGAGTTGCTGCTATTAGTGAAATACCTTTTGGCTTCTAAGGGAAATCCTAACATGAGGATGGTGGTAGATGAATCTTTGTCTCATAGTGAGAGGTTACCAAAAGCTTGGTCCAGCTGCCAGAGGGATGTCTGAAAAGTTGTGGCTGCACAATTAGCAGTGGCTGCGAGTTTCTTTGCTCAGCTTTTATGAGAAAGGTGTAGCTGATGCTGATAGCATTCCTTGTATGCCTGTGGGAGTGGGTGTTCAGAGGCTGGGTCGCCACTGGTCAGCTGCCTGCAGTAAGGTGCTGGGCAGCTGTGTGAGACCTGGCTGTGGCTGAGCTGCTCATGACGTTGCTGGCAAGCCTGGGAAGCACCAAAAAGCCTGCACTGGCCCTGCCTCCAAATTAGTACCAAAGGCCCTCTCTTCTCTGATGTGCTGCCTGTGATTCCAAGAGGTTATTGTGCTTAAGGTCTTCTGCTCCCAAAGGTGTCCCCACAAGCACAGTTTTGTGGACTTCATACAGAAGTTCAGTTTGTTCCTCACTTCTGTTAGTACCCTCCAGAACATGTGATGCCCTTGGAATTTCAAGCTGACCCAGTACCTGCTTGGGAACAGTCCGGACACTGTTGACTTGGTGTGTCAGGTCCTCATGCTGCTGCTTAACAGTGCTGAGCTGCTATGGTGCTGTGTGAGAGTGGAAGTCACTTGGCCCCTCTTAGTAAAGAAAGGCAGAAATATCCTGATTGCATTGAGGATGACAGAGCACTGTGTGTGAGGAAAGGGGGTAAGGAAAGACTGATGCAAAAGCCTTTATAACAGCTGCACAGCAACTGTAGTTGCTGAGTGATGCACAAGGCTTGACTTGTATAAATTCTTTAAATAAAGTTACCCTTTAGAATATTAAGATGTATTAACAACCAATGACTTGGAATTATATTCCAAGTGTTTTATGTTATGAGTGTTTTACCTCATGAAGCCAGCACAATTTTTGTTTCTTGGACATCTTAGAACTAGGTTTAGCACCTCATGAAACTGAACTCTTGAAACATATTTTTGAAAACCAATTTGTCTGAAACTTAGATGTAGGACAGTGATTTGAGGAATGTATTTGAAGTGATGTATACCAGCAGAGGTAGAGCTAATTTCATTTTCTTTTCCCTTTGGCCTAAATAAAGAAAATAAAAAAAAAAATCACCATTTTTGCTGTTGCTCAAGTCAGATAGAAAGCCTAATCTAAGTTTCAGTGTGGGAAGCTTGAGCATTTCCACTTGCATAGAATTCTGAATTAATGCATATAAAAGCTAGCATAAATATACTGTTACAGTCCTTATCAAAGTTTTTACACTTCTAGATTCAATAGAATTTTTGATCCATAATTGAATATATCCAAATATGTTTTGGAAAAATTTATAGGAAGAACTCTAGTTATAATGGAGTAATTCAAAATTAATGTCTGGCCTCTAAATGACTGGTAGAATGAAATGTAAAGAAACCAACCAAAGAACCAAGAGACCAACAAGTAACACCCCTGCCCAACCCCCCCCCCAAAAGCTTTACCCAATGCTGAAATTCCTTCAGAAAATTAATTAGTGTGTTTTTTCAGCCAAAAAGGCCTCACAGAGTTATCACAGACAAATGTAATTTGGTGGCTTAATAATAGAAGCTGGTTTTATGAGCAGAGATTCCCAATTCTTTATGGAAGATCAGTCCTATAAAATGCAGCCACAGACTGCTGCTGAGAAAAAACTCAATTAAGAAAGGAAATTAGTCCAGCAATTAAAAAAGCCACAACAGTGACTAGAGTTACTTTTTTTTTTTTTTTCTCCTGAAAGAAAACCAAAGAGAACATTTTGGCTAAAAGAAACCCATAAATGAGGTGACTGAAGCAGGTTGTTCACTCTATCTATAAACTGTGAATGAGGCATGGATAGCTAGGAAGAAGAAGAGCGACTTTATATGTTTTTTTCAGAGGACCTTTAACATGGTTGCCATTACTGCTTTAATACTATCAAATCATGCTTATAGGTGAGCTGCTCCAACTAAGTACATACTGTTCTCCAATTTCTTTTTTAAAGTGATAGTAAGAGGCTGAGATAAGCACACTTGACTGTTCCCCTTAATTTAGTTATGTGAAATATGGTTTTTCAACTACCGTTAGTACATAATGTAGGATACACTGAAACACTACATTAGGCCAGGAGACTTAAACCCTCCTTCCAGTCAGAAAGGAATTAGGAAAGGATTTGCTTTGCATATATTTGCTTTGCATATTAATCACAATATTGTGTTTTATTTTCACAAGCAGTTTGTTCCTGACTTGTTGGGATTTGAACCTAGCTGGCACCAGCTGGTTCATTCAATATCATGGGACATTAATTCCCAAGGTATAATATAGATTCTCCTGTAAGAGCTATAGTGTAAGTCATGACTTGATGCTGCAAAGGCAAGTTTAAATTCAGAGAAAGTCCTTCCAAAAAGGGTTTAGGGTTAGAATTGGACCCCAGATAAGGAGGCTGTGAATTGTGCCAGAAATGAGTCTGAAGTCTCCTAGCTGAGTAGAACATCACAGTTGTTTTGAAGACAGACCAGGGTAAATAAATCATGATATTGTTTTATTTCCCAATTGTTTTATTTGCCTAAAAAAAAAGAAAAAAAAAAGGCAAAACTAAGAATGCATGGTCTGTATTTTTATCATGAGTCTTGTTTTTAAGAGTAATTCTTTAGGACCTTGAGAGCACCAGACATTACCCACCACAGAGAATGAGAATTCCTAGATCATTTGCACAGTGCTAAATACCTAAGAGGAGGTCAGGGTTCCCAAGACTATAACTGATTTTTAGTGCTCCCAGATGAAAAATCTACTATGTAATGTGGTCTGCACTTAGATTAAATTTGTAGCAAATAATGCTGAAGCAGAAAAAATATTCTCTTCAGTTACTATATTAATGCACTGTGTTGACATGTCAGAGATGCAGCACAGGAGGTTTCCTGTAGAACTGTGGCAGTTGCTTCCTACTTGCAACCAATGATGTCCTTGTTTTGTCACAGGAACTGTAAGGTCTCTAAAATCCCTATCCTTCATAAGTAAGAAAATTTCACAGTGTGTGTAGGTATGGTTTTTCCCACACTGTGAATGTAGTAGAGGATGCTATGCCACAGAGCAAATACCAGTACTCAATGTGAAATGTTTCAGGACTGTTTTTCTCTGTTGACAAATTTTTGTTGTGGTTTTATTTCTGCCTTTTTCTCCTCTTTCTTTTTGGGGAATGCTTTTAATTGCAATGGCACAAAGTATTGTGTCAGTACCAGTCAAACTCAATTGGCAGTAAAAGGTCAAGTCAATGTTACAAGTATTTAGTAGCATCCAATGTGGCTGAAAGAAAGCCGATTCCACCAGCTACTGAGTAAAATTTTCAAAGGCACTTAAATACCATGCTCAGAAAAAGCTTATATTAAGGTTAATTGAGGGTCATTTCAAATCTGACAGGAATGGAATTTGAATGGCTTTGGCATTTAAATTTTATGACATCTTTAATGGTCAAATATTTCCCCCTCTCATATTGCACTCAAATCCACCTTATATACAGTCACTCTTAATGTCCTCAAAATTCACTCTGAATGAAATTAATTGGTGACTCTCTTTATTATCTCCTTCTACTAAAGCAAATTACTCATACTGATATGTTTTATTTCAAAATGCTTGTGGGTCACATCATGCCGCAGTGGTCACAGTACTGATAGGGTTTTTCTCCTTAGCAGGAATCTCAGTTTCTGAAATTTGATTGAAATTTGTAAATGCAGTAATTTTTAAAAAGGCAAAAAATACTGTCTTGTTGTGTATATATTGCCAAGGCTCTATTTGAGTCACTTTAGTGATTACTAATTCAAGTGATTATTTTTATAAAGAAAAACCCTTTCAAAATTTCAGGATAATGAGAGGACATCATCAGTACATTTTTAATTTTAACAATATTTTGGAAACATTTATAGAAATACTATGAGATGCTGAATGTATTATGTTTCTGAAATGATGCTCACTCACTTTTTTTCTTTCATTTTTTAGTAATTTCTGTAGATCTCCTTAGCTTTGTGTTTCTCTCTTTCTTGATGTCTCTGCTTCTTACTTGCTTTTTGTGCAACTAGGGATAAGAAGCAGCTAAAGGAGTTTTATGTTATTGAAGCAAACTTCTATGACCTATCTAAATGTAGTGGTTTAGTGGCATTCTTTCACTTGTAGGGTATGGGACAAAGTTGAGTGCTTTTCTGAAAGCTTGAGAAACAAGGGGGAATAAGGCACATTTTTTTTCAAATGCTCCAACTTTCGTGTGGAGAAAACACACATGGAGAAAGTTCATAGTACTTGCTTTTCTCTTCCTGATCATCTGAAGACTTGGTATTTTTTTGACAGAATTAACCAGATTTATCACTTCCCCACATATATTTTATATAAATAGTTCTTTGAAGAACTCAAGTTACCTTCAGGCAGTGTTAGTGAACAGCAGACATCTCTCTGCTAAGGAATAAAATTTTCAGATGTTATAAATAGCAGTACCAACTTTTTCTCCCATGGAGCTACATCAAGTTTAAATTTTCATTTTTATGTAATTTATATTTTGCAGGACTAAAGCACAGTAGGGTAGGGGTTTTTTGGTTTTTTTTTTGCCTTGTGACGCTTCAGGAACTCACAGTTCCAAATTTAGAGCAACAAGGAGAGAGCATGTATGACAGTGCTGGTGTGTAAATGTATACAGTCCAAATCAAAAAGTTATGGTGCTAGTGTTTTTGTGAAAGGGAACTGTGGAATGCTTTCTGCCTCTTGCTAACTTCCATACCCTGCTGAGCGTAGACCAGCACTTAGAGCCAAGTTCTGCCCTCTGATGTGCACACTTGGCTCCTGTTTCTGTCTAAGGCATGTGCATCTGAGATCAATACTTGGTTTTTATTTCAAACAGACAAGTAAAGAATGAGTAATGCGTACATGTTACAAATTGAACAAATGGCATAAGTAAAATTGCATATTTAATTTAGAAATACATAATGTTTTCCCTTGGAGCATTTGCTAGAACTCTGGCATTCTTGTCTTGCTTTTACTGTTCCAGTCCTGTGAGGAGTAATTTAATTTGTGGAGCTTTTTCTGCTTATGACCACATACCTGAGAAGTTAATAATAATTTAGATTCTTATGTTAACAATGGTAAACCACCCAGAACTGTGTTCAGTTTTGCATTTGTCCAACTGAATTATGGTTTTTAGGGAAAAAATATTTTTAGGGGAAGGGGTTTTTTTTAATTCTGTTGCTTTTCTCTTTATTTTGAACTGTATATAAATGTGCATTGATGTGCACATCAATGTTATTGATGTGCATAAATATGTATACATGTACTCAGTGTCTTGCAATGGCACAGCTGCGAAGCTTGCCTCTAGTTCCTGAGGCTTTTAATTTCTCTGTTCTCTAAACAGTCCCTCACTGAGATGTTGTATAATTTTTTTTCACACATTCTCTAGTGGCATTGAAATGACCTTGAACCAGCAGGGGAACATTCAGCCAGCTCATCAGGCTGGTCTCCTGCCCTGGCAAGGCAAGGTGTAGATCAGGATGGCTGCTGTTTCCTTGGCAGAGGGCTCAGACAGTAGGTAGAGTAGATGGTTCTCCTTCAACAGGAGTTTGTTTCCTCACAGAGAGCAAGCCAGGCTCCATGAAAGCACAGACTGGATTCAGTCCACAGGGGTTCAGTGCGCCATGCTGCTAAAACCACAGGAGTTACCAAAGGTGAATGTTGTAGAGGGTGAATATTCTTGAGATTTACTGGCATTGCCGGCCTTGAAGTGACAGCTCCTGTACATCATTATACTCCCAAGAAAAAATGTATAAAGTGTCAAGAAAGTAGAAGGAATATGAACAACTTTGCCTTCTTTTAAAGTATGTCTTTTCCCCCCCTTTTCCTCCACCCCTACTCTCTCAGCCATGAAGACTTTGATTTTATATCAGGGACCCGCATGCGCAAGCTGGCTCGAGAAGGACAAAACCCGCCGGAAGGCTTCATGGCTCCGAAGGCTTGGACTGTGCTGACAGAATACTACAAATCCTTGGAGAAGGCTTAGGCCTCTTATTAACTGCAGAGCAACCTTTGACGCCTGATTTATTTACGAGAAGGGGACCACACAGTCACCATTCATGTCGCTTTGTTGTGGTGTCTGTCAGGAAGTTCTCTGAAAACAGACTCTTTCTTCCTAACTTAGCATCATTCTTTGCCTGCCCTTATGGGTTCTATTATGTCCTGGCACCTAACTAGCTGCTGGTTTTAATGTCTTCTCTTTTATTACAGTTAATATTCTTGCAGTAGGATTTTTAACTTTTTTTTTTTTTAATATTTTACTGCCTCTATCCTGAGTTCTTCAGCTGTTAAATAGATGCAGCTTTTTCATATGTTATTTAAACTGCTGGGTAGTGTCTGGTTTTAGTAGTTTGTAGAAGAAAATGTAACAGTTAATCCCTTAACTATGGATAGATTGTCTATAAATCAAAAAAGTAAAGAATGTTTCAAAACATCTGTAAAAGTGTCTTCATCTTTATCTCATCATTATCATCTCCAAAAGCACTTAAAATTTATTTCTGACTATATGTAATCAAAAAGCAGAAGGGTTTTTTTAAATGTAGCATAATTAAAATTTTGCTTGCTTTGTTTAATTTTGGAGTTTATTGGGTTGTACGGTCATTCTGCTGTGGATCTGTAAAGATGGCCAAATAATGAATAAAAGAAAATATCTAGTTTTCAATTTGAATGGTTAACAAAATCACATATTGTTTTTGTATATGCTTGTTGCCATAGGTGTCAGTAAGGTATGTTTTATTTAATTTGATGTAACTTACCAGTGTTTGATTCCAAATATACTTAATCAACCTACTACAACTTTTTTAAAAGTATGGTAGCCCAAACTTAATTTCATGTTTAATTATTGCACAAAAAAATAAAGAAAATCCTTAGATTTTGGCATTTCCTGTGGTAAAAATGCTTAGTTCAGATACTAATTTTCTGTCTATTTTTCAAGGTCTCCAAGGAGTAATCTTGTGAGTCAGCTTTGCTTGCTTTAAAGACAAAGCACATGTTCTTTAATGATTCTGCAAAAATCCTGAAGAAACATAAGAAATGAAAAGTAAAACACTTCTTCAAGTGTAAAGTAACACTGACCTTTTGGTGTGTTTTCAAGGTAATCAGTGCATTTGCAGGTAATCAGTGGAACAGTCATAACGTCTCTTAGCTAGAAACTACCTCATATCCTTGTCACAGAAGCTTACTTTTTTCTTGTTAAACAGTGTATATAGGAAGAACCAGTTCAAAATTGTTGTTAGAATATTGATCCTGGAGGAAGCATATGTTCATCTAGATATTTTTGGGTGCCAGGAAGGTTGTGATGAGGGGATCTTTGTAATGGGATGAATGCTACTTGCAGTCTTTGTTTACTTGTTCACAGTAGCATTTAAGACAAATTCTTTGAGATTGATCTACTCTTTTCTTCCTCTGTCTCTGAAGAGATGTAGAAAGTATCTTTTAGTGGAAGTCTTTCCTCTGATAGACGCTAAGGTGGAATTGGGAAAAAACAAGAGACTTGTTCATTTGCAAGCCACAACAATTACTTGAGACTTTTTTAGTAGAGTTGAGCTTATTTCTTCAGAATCACTGAACAGATTTTCTTCAAACTTGACTTTTTAGATTTTATCAATATTTAGGATGCTCAAAATCCAGAAGAAAGAGTCCATTCATCTGTGTGCAACTGTTGATGCAAAACTTCAAGTTTGACCACAAAGGTGAACTAGAGTTGGCAGCTCCAAAATGGGATTTGCTGTTGGAAGTTGCAGTTGGGACTCTTTGCTGTCAGGTTTGATTCTTTTGCTAGTTGTGATGAAAGATAATATTTTGACAGAATAGCAAACACAGGTGCATGTCTACAGAAATTAATGTATTTAAAATGCTATATGAAGCCTGGAAGATGAATGAGAGTAATGAACGTGAATTTGAATCATCCTGTAACAATAATTTAGAAGCACGAATGCTTTTGAGCAAATTAATACAGTGATAACAAGCAGATCTAGTTTTCTAGATGTAACCCATGTTGTTGTTATAGTGCTTCTGCAAAGCATTTCTTGCAGGGCTCTCTATTAAAAAAGCTGCAGGCTTTTGTGAACTGAAAGCCACAGCATTCCCAGCATTATGCTAATTGGGAACAGGAGCATCTGACCAATTTGTGGGCAGGACTTGCTCTATACAACAATATATTCCTGTATTATATGAGTTTTCACTGTAGAGTTTGTATTTTTCCTTCTGTCTGCAGCTGCCTTATTTAAGGAAGTCATGCATGCAAGAAAGGGTTACCATACCAAAACTTACTGTTTTGCCAGTGTCTCTCTTTAGCTTTTCCCTGCCTTCTCTCAGAGGATAGCATTATCAGTTGACAAGTCCTAACATTCTGTTTCAACAGTAGGTTCAACTTCATTCAAGGGGCTATGGCATTTGAGGTGCTTCTGAGACAGCAGTTGGGTGTCCTGCAGAAGGCAGCAGCTGGACTAATGACATGAGGGTTGTTGCACCAAACGTGCACCTTCCCACATCTGCTGTGGCACTGGAGAGCAATGACCTCAGCACGTCATGCAACAGAAATAATGTGATCCATGGATCACTGTGTGATCTCATATGAGGATAGGACCTATCTTCGGGATTACATTAGATAGGATTACATTTGATCAATGTAAGCAGGACCTAACTTTGCAGCTGGAAAAATAAAAAGCTACGTTCTTGCTGCTTCATTTCCTAAAACAATTTTTTTTTTTTTACTGGAAAAATACTGGTAAGCACAGGAATCATGAATCTAAGCAGTTGTATATGTGTGTTGTTACAAAGAGCAACAAAATCAAACTTCCAAGCATGTAATCTTTCTAAAGGTTATTTAACAGTCAAGAGGAGTTTTACTCTGTTAAGATCGGAAATGTCAAAAAGTGTTCTCCCGCCTCTACATTGATCTACTGTACAAGTGGTTCTTTACCTGCTGCTGTTGTACAGGATATTTTATGGCAATTATCCTGTACACTTTGTGCAATCTTGACATGATTATTCTCTTCCAGAGGATCATTCTGATGTATTGAGCATGTGATCTGTGAAAGTAGTAACACTCTTAATCCATATGGCTGATACAAACAGAGTCAGCTTTTCAAATTACAAGATAAACAAGGTAGGTGGAGATTACCAAACCCTAATCCTTACGGTTAAATAAATGGTTCAAAATTTCTGCATCTCCTAGGTAAAATAATTCCTGCAGTACCCATGAGCAATTTGAAAAAATGGAAACTTTTTCTGAGGGGCCTCATGGTTGAGAATTCATTTTTTCCTATGTGAGCTCTTTTATGCCTTTTTTTTACTAACATGAATATTCAGGGTAACTGTTCACATAAAGATCTACAGGTTATGATGTAAAATAGATAAATCCTGAGGATGGTGACTTCTCTCTGATTTTTTCTTTCAATAGGAAATCTGAGCACTAGCAACTCAGTAGTACATCAGAGATGCAAAATGGAGGATGCAGACTTGGTCCCAGGTTGTTTTTCAGATGCAGTTTGGAGCTAATCAAGCTTCTACATCTAGAATAATGCAGTAGAAATCAGGAGGGGGAAGGAAATGAGAGGCTGTCCTGGCATAGTGGTTGTGGAAATAGACAAGGCTAATATGATCTGTGTAACCAATACTGTTATTCGTCTGAATTTGAACCTGCCTTACGTTTCATATTTCCTTAATTTTAAAAAGTTTCATAAGTGTGTAATTCAAAACATTAAACTTACTGTCTTTCCATGCTAGAAAAAGAATAAAAGTTACTTTCAGCATCCTAAACAAATATTAATGGTGTAGTCCAGATTATTTTCCCTTCCCAACAGTTTAAAGATGCTAACAGTGTATTATACCCCTTCCCTGTAAATGTTTACAGCTTCAACAAGTGTGTGTGTGACTTTCAGCATTCCTTTTATCTCTAGTCATGTCCCTTAAAGTTATCATGCTAGGGATTGTAGGAACATGGAAAAAACCCTCTCATCTCTGCTTCCCTGTGAGTCAGAAGAACTGTTACTTCATCTATGGCACCATCTCCAAAAACAGGGAAAGGTAAAACTAATTGTTCACTTAATATGGGAGAATTGATAGGGAAAAAAGATGATGGAAATTGGATCTTCATCTAACTTTGCATGTATGTCTATAGGAATGAGATTTACTGTGTTGTTAGAACATTTGTAAGAAAGGTGTAGAGATGGTATTCTACTCAAACCTGACACAGAATCCCTTCACCGTCACCCATGAAAAGCCAGGGACTTCAGCCTGGAGTGAGTTGGCCAAATTAAACGCTGCAATGAAAACAACTGATAGCTCAGAATAAGTATTTTGTTTGTCTTTTTTAATTGGTCTTCAAACCTTGCTTACCAAAATTCTTGATTTAAATGCTATTAAAGAGAAGAGTGACTCGGGTTCCATTTTTCCCCCCTATGCTTGGTTTATTACAGATGGAGCTGAGAAGCTAGAGTCCTAAGGGGAAATTTAAAGCCTTCAATGGCCGATTTGATGGATATAAGAGTTCCTTGACAGCAGCCAAACAAGTATCAGGTAAACATGTGATTTAAAGGGTGGCTGTGCAGAGGTTTCTGCTCATTTGTGTTGTTTTTACCTTGAGGAATGCCTGAGGGCTGGAATACCAGTGCCTCTTTTAAGTTAGCTTTTTCATTCATGAAAAACTTTTTGATTATGAATATAGCTGGATTTTTACTAGGTTTTTGAAGTGTCCATTGAAGGGATTTCTTTGTTTCTCCTGCAAGCTGTGTCTGTTCTTGTGAAATTATTTTTTTTAACCTGTATCCCTTTTCATTATTTAGTCTTTATTAAAATCACTTTTTTCTTCACTATGGAGGTTATATATGCTCATGAGCCAGAATCATTTATTCAGTATTTCCGAACTGTTTGCCTTAGAAACCTCATCTTGATGTAATTGTGAAGTTGAGGGGTAAGGCAACTACACTGAAAGCTAGAAAATACAGCTTTAAACCCACATCTGGAATTCTTAGACTGTTAGTGGCTCCAACTTTAAACAAAGAGTACAGAGATTTTATATCCCATAAAACTGAAGTAGCCTTGGATCCAGTATAAGAGTAGTCACCCGACCATCATGTTAAAATCCATCTACACAATGCTTTGAAGAGTGATACCTGTCTATGTATAAAATGAGGAAAAAATATGAGTTTCAGTACAAACTTTAGTGGGCTGGAAATAGTACCCAAATCTTGCTTTTAACCTCTGCAAGCAAAGCTGTTTTTTCTGTGGAGTCCTATGTTCATCATGGTAAATTTCATCATATGAGAAGAATAAAATATTTTGGCCATATCCATTTATTTTCATCTCATAATAGCAGTTATGGTGCATGTAAAAAAACCTTTTCAGTCTAAGCTGAGTTTTTATATTTTGCTGAGCACCTGCAGATCTTCAGGCTTTCCACCCAGATGACTTGTGTCTGAATTGTGGTCCAAATCAATTATTTTTTGTAATGATTGATAGTAAAGTTTATTGCAACAATTGCAGTGAGACAGATGAGAGACACCCGTATCCATGTCTTAATGTTCCCTAAACATTGTCGATACATTTCATTTATTATAAGACATGACTTTTTTTAGGACAAACCTACTCTTGACATGAAAACATTTCTCTGATTTCAACAATGCTCCTCAGAGAATGAGAAATTATTTGGGCTTTTGTTTTATTAATTTGATTTCATCAACAGCTTTCTCGAAGATTTAAGTGGAAGCAGAAGAAACTCCTTTACCCCTAAAGATTGGGTTCAGATGGGCTGCCTGCTCTAGAATGGAAAACTGTAGTTGATTAGTCAGTGGAAGGTTATTTGCAGGATTGCTCATGTGTTATGGAGTTCTGCCTTGTTTATAGTTCATCTATGACCTGTGAAAAACAATATTTTAATGATTTGATTTAGTTGTTTCCAGACAATGAAGACAATTATGAGACAAGTTCATGTTTAACTTTCCACTGGGAAAAAGTTTAGTGTTATTGCTGCATCCTAGTTTAAATATAAACTGTGTGAAAGATACAGTGTTGTCGTTATATGAGCAAAAATTTCCTATCATATTATTTGACAGCAAAGCAATAAACATACCATCAGAGCCAACATCATAAGTAAAGTGCAAAATGCTAAGTATTATTGACACTTCTTCATTAGAGACAGTTATTTATAACTCCTTTGTTCCTAATTTCTTCAAGGAAAAATACTCCTCCTTTCTGAAAACAAAAAAATGTGTATTCCTTACTTGGTAGTTGGAGACACTGAGAATAACAGTGATTCTTCATAGTTTTTCTGATTTGCTGTGAGTATTTTTAAATAAATGGACACTTCTGAGCTCTACCATGAAATGGATTTGCAAAGAATATTTAAGTTTTAAAGTTTTTCTTTCTAAGTATTCTTGGCTATTTTGCTTATTGTAGTTTGATCATTTTCCCTACTGTACAAAGAAGTTGTCTTCTAAATGTCAATCTCATGTAGAGATTGGTGAATTTTCATCAACTATTAAAGCAACTCTAACTCCTTCCTTTTCCATATTAGCCTTTGGTTCAGGGATTCATTCATGTTGTGAGAATTTCTTGTCAAATACTTTATGGGCTGGAGAAAAGTGTGTTTAAAGATGGTGATTTGGTGGTGGAGAATTCCAGAATAACCTTATTCAAGCACTGACAATAAAAATTCACATCTTGTAATATGTGGTTTAACCCCAGCTGGCAACTAAGCCCCACACATCTGCTCACTCACTCCCCCCATGTCTGGATGGGGGAGAGAATCAGAAGGGTAAAAGTGAGAAAATTCGTGTGTTGAGATAAAGACAGTTTAATAGCTAAAGCAAAAGCCACACACACAAGCAAAGAAAACAAGGAATTCATTCACTGCTTCTTAAGGGCAGGCACGTGTTCAGCCATCCCCAGGAAAGCAGGACTCCATCCTGTATAATGGGTTCTTGGGAAGAAAACACCATCACTGAATGTAAACCTCCTTCCTTTTTCTTCCCCCAGCTTTTTATGCTAAGCATGCTTCCATATGGTATGAGATATTCCTTGGATCAGTTGGGGTCAGTCATCACAGCTTTTTGTGCACCCCTAACCTCCCCGCTGGTGGGGTGAGAGCAGCTAGCACAACTTCAAAAGAATATTGTGTCTTTTCTATAATCACAATTAAAGTTCAAATGCAAATTTAAAGCAGAATATTCTGCCTAAACATGCACATTTGTAATGTCCTTGAAAAATTAAACATTCAAGTCCTAATGCAAGTGTACCCCCTTGACAGGGGACCAATGTGTTTTCTTTCTTATTCTACCGTTTGCATTATCTTCAGTTTGGAAACTTGCTGAACGTGAATTGGCAAAGAACTGAGAATCCTGGTCAATCTAGATAAATCCTACACTAGACAGTTTCAAACAAGCAAACTTATGTTTTCATTTAGACATAAATAACTGAATTTTTAATTGACCTGTATGTAATAATTCCTCATTTGAGGTTTTCCTACGTAGCTGTTTAAGAAATGAAAGAAAATTCAGCCTCTCTATGCAGTTTTGGTTTGATTATTATCTTACGTGTCTGTGGACCTTGAAGCTAGTGCTAAGGAAGTAGGTTCTTTTCCATGTTGACTTTCTGATTTTTAATCTGGAAGACGTGTTTGGTGTTCATCAGTGTGAATTTGAAGAAAGATCTGTCTGCCTGTGAAAAAATGAATCTGACCATATTGAGACCTTCCTGAGCTTCGCTCTTTCAGTCTGCGACAGAATGTTGGACTACATAGAGCTTTTATTTTGACAGAAAAGGAGTAAGCCACTATTTTTAAAAAATGTGACACAACTGGGTTTTCCAAAGAAACAGACTTATCTTAACAAGCCAAATAAAGACAAAAATGCAGCTTACAAAGTGATCAGTACAAATTAAAGAAGGTCTGCCCACTAAAACCCAGCTTTGTGACTGTGTATACTCCCCAGGGAGACTACCATTTATGTCAGGAATTCCAACATTGAAGAGGATTTTTTGCAGTATGAATTTATGATGCATTTTGTGATTGCTGTGGAATTTTCAATGTCTGCTCCATCTCCGCGTGCAGTTTTAACAAAACGTCGTACATTCACACAATATTGTAACAGCATACATTCTCCTCTTGAACCTTTTTCTTCCTTTTCTCATAAGATGCTATCATTGTTTCAGGCTGAAAATTTTCTTGGCTTGGTTGCTCCAAAGGAAGCATCGCAGTTTAAAAGGGAATTCATGCATTTTACAATTCCATCAGTCAGCTGTGCAAACTGAGATAAAGAACTGGAGAGTGTTCTCTGACAATGGACTTTCTGGTGTTGTCTGTTTCAGGGTCAGTATATACGGAGCATACAGTCTTTTTTGTTTTGTTTGCTGATTATTATAGGTATGTAGGGGTTTTTTTTGTTTGTTGGGGTTTTTTGTTTGTTTTAGTAAACATTTGTCAGCCTGTCATCTTTTAATGGTAGTCTGTGAACCTTTCTGGGAAGTGCAGCTCACAAGTGTTAAACCATTTTTCTACAAGAACAGTTAATGAGTTTTCATTATTTTTATGAGTTTTTATTAATTCTATGTAAAAATGCAAAGTACAGATGCATTCAAAGAAACAAGAATAAAAAAAAAGAAAAAAAGTTATAAATTGAGTAGGCAGTGTTTGAGGGATTACCTTGTTTGTAAAGAGGAACTGAGACCCTGAACTCTGGGATGTCTTGTACACTACCGACTGAGTTGGAGCCAAAAGAAATACCACTATTTGTTAGGTAGAATGTTCACCTAGAATAGTCTTGTCTACACAATATGTTGAGCCTTGTCTGTGTAAGAAGAAATCATCTAGAGTATTAATGTTCTCCTATTTACCTTTCTTTTTAGAAAAGCAAGCGTTGTCCGCCATGTGGTTGTGCCTTAATCTTGGCGGCTTTGAGATTGTTGTTCTTGGACCTGATGGTGTTGACCTTTCTTACCTTGGTTTTACCTGGACTCTAGCTATCACTGTGGGGCTCCAGGACCTGCTTCTCTTTGGGCTCAGCTGCTTCCTAACTATGGCAGATGCTGAATCTCTCTCACAGCTAGATTTTTTGGGTTTTCTGAGCGTGCTTTTCAGTGAGCTTTGCTATTTTTATTATTTCTGGAGCATGTTTTTGTGGTCTGTGGTTTTGGGCATGTGGTTTCCCCCTCTCCCTCGTCATATATGTGGAGCTGAAAACAAGTTACTGTAGCATAAACCAAAATGTCCTAGTACACCATCTCTGCTTCTGCTGCAGCTTTTTATGTCACAGCTTCCTGTCAACAACCTACTTGCTGAGAAACAGTGAATGCACACAATATCCAGCAATAGCTCAAATTGGTGCGTTACCAACGCTGTTTAAGTTATAAATACAAAATACAATGTCACAGGAGCTACTATAAAGAAAGGTATTTCCCTCCCAAACAAACCCAGTAACCTTTGTTTCTTCACAAGAGCTGTGAAGGTTGGAACAGCTTTAGCTCCAGATATCCTGAGATATTTCCATATTTGGCAGAAACTGCTTTTTTGATGTGGCCACATAGTAAAGGCAGTTGCAATACTTGCGACAGCTCTAATTCCATTGCTTCTAGCTCTGGTTATAAAAGATTCTGTCTGTGGAACACCAAGTGGCAATGCATGGGTGAAGCCTGCTGAAAGAACTTGTGTCAGATCTGGAAGCAGAACGCTGCATTTATTTGTAGGTTTTTTATTCTTGCCATGTTATATTCCTTTTGTTGGTACAACAATCAGAATGGTGTCTGCTCAAAAATGGGAAAATACATTACAAACTCAAGTGACATGGAAGCAGTTTAACAGAAGAAAGTGAAGAGCTCGGAATTACCTTTTTCTCTCGATGCCTTTAAATACTTCATCTTTTAACCTCATCTCTTCATTGTCCTATATTTTGTTCTCTTTAATGCTTCTCTGATGAGCAACATAGGTCAAAGAGATTAAACCTTGTTTGCTACTTATCTGACATAAAGGCTGTGATTCCTCAGTATTTCAAGGTAAAATGATAAATAATCATGGTAATGAGGAAAGCCTTTTTGTTTGCAATATGAGATAATTAAGCTGCATCTAGTAGTACTTCGTTTGCAAAGTGTTCACAGAACTGTTCTAACACCATCCGTGGTACTGGTGCACAACCTGGGGAATAGTCAAGAAGACTTTATTTTTTACAGGCTTAATTGGAAGCCAAGAACAAAAGAGAAGCCCACTCTTTTCTAAGTAGAAACATATCTACCCTGCAGTGAGTGCAGGGGATAGGAGAACATAAAAATTTCAAATCAATACAGACCAAATACTAAAGGAATTTAGTGTTTTCACTGGTAGTGGTCTTAATAAGATTTCCTTATTAAAGAGATCATTGCACAAAAGCTGAAAGATTAAGCTTGTTCAAAGAACTGAGTTTCGCCATTTTTTGCTTTTAAACTGATATTCAGTTATCCAAGAGCAACTAATTTTTTTTAAATAATAACACTTTTAAATTGTAGGGGGACAGAAAAGTGCACTTGTAAAGTGGTAAGTTTCTTAATGTTTCAGATTTTTCCTTTGTCTCTGGTTCTGACTGTTTTCAACCCAGCCTGAAAATATAACACTTAATCTGCACATTGATGGTTATTACACATGAGCATGTCTCTGGGCTCTCTCAGAGCCTCTCTGAGGGCTGTTGACCCTGCCCTAATTAGAAGATGTCATTCCCAATGGGCTACCAGCAGATCTGCCCTTAACTCTCATGCTCTGGGATTAATTTAATGGGTAAAGTGCAAAATGCTATGTAGGTTTCTTGAAAACAAGCTACTATGGGAACAGCTGTTTAAGTATGTTCTTGATTTGGTAAATTTTCAAACCATTTGGACGTTCTTTCTGTGGCAGTCAGTGCTGGCAGATGCCCTCTTATATTCAGAGGTGAATCTTGTCCCTGGAAAAGTAATTCTGAAAGTGCAAGGAAAGTGCATTGTGGTTTCACTGCAGGAGTCAGTACTTGATCTTTTCCTGACACGGCTGAACAAGCCTTGCTGTCTTGCATATTAGACTGGCTTAATTGGAGGATTAGAATATTGTTGAAAACTTAGTGGTTGCTGAAGGATTTTTTTTCCCCTTTCTGTCTTAGTTTGTAAAATTGAACATTCTCTGTAAATACACGTAGAAGAATAAAAATCTTCTCTTTGCAAAGTTCTGCTGAATAAGCAGGACTGTATCAGTCTTCCTCAAAATTAAATACCAGCCAGACCTGCTGTTCATATGTGACATGCTTATTTGCATTTGCTCTGATCTTTTGCCCAAATAAAAAAGCAGGAACTGAATAGGATTTAATTACAGGATTATTTAAGCTTTGTTTTATGGAGACAGTCATGAAGTGTCATATATATCTGAGCAGAACTTTTGAAACGTGGTTCTTTTTACTCTCCATTTTATCTTCTGAGGAAGGAGATATCTGATGTGTGCTTTTTTGTGCTTTGTTTCACTTCCTTCTGACAGAAGCATACGCTTAGTATAATGACATTAGGGTACTTCTGTCAAAGAAAATAGTGAATTAAATTAATAATTTTTTTTCTCATTTTAAGTCCTAATCAAAAAAAAAATTGCATTTTCATTTTTGGGGTATGTAGTTTTATAGGGTTCTAGTTCATCAGAGCATGAGATGGATAAATTAGACTAGATTCATCTTTCTAAAGTTTGATAAGGTTTTTCATTGCTTCTCAGAAGAACTTGTCAAATCTAATTTCTGTCAGTTTTGGTTTATTGGTTTCTCTGGATTTCTATGAAATTATAGTTATCATCCATGAACCAAACTATTTTACTTGTGGCTTAACCATTTCAATTAATGTTAAAACGAGACATAAATATTCAGCCATTTTTAGAAGCAATTTATTTTTCAAACTAAGTTTGCACTAATTTTTTCGTGTTGTGATGTTTTTCTCATTTACTAGAAAACGGTACTAGATATGCCGGTCTGTTTCCACAGGACAAAATGCCTGATGGGTGAGCAAGATGTACTCAGTGTGGTGAAATCATGTTACTAGATGAGTTGTGTCCTAATTTATGCTCAAGAGGTGAGATTGTTTTTGGTGCTTTTTGGCTTGCAGAATTAGTTCTGTAGAGTGCTAGTGCTAAGTGTTATTTAGTATGAATCACATCCTGAGAAATACAAGAGACCTTCTCTTACAAAAAAAAAAGCTCTGCCAGTAATAATTTTTTATATGAAATGACAATTGAGTGGCATATTTTTTTTCTTCAATATTGTTCCCATTCAAGGAATACCAAGGTATTTTTAAGTGTTTGTGTATCCATGTAGAGAGATAGAGGGAGAGAGAGAAATCAGAAAAGAGAAAAAGTGTCTTAACCACAACATATGTTTCTCTGGAGATTCATCTGTTTTCTTCAGTGACAAAGCCATTTGATTATCCCTGTTGGATTTGCAGGCTAATACAGCTATGAAAGAATGAGCTGGATGACATATTGCTTAACCAGCCAAGTGGTTGGTTAGTCTAGTTATTTTGTATGGACGACAGATGCCATAGCCTCTGGCAGAAACAATATAACATTGATATTCAGATGCTGTCATTCTTTGCTAGTTGGGAAAAAGATATTTGCTAGACGACTAAGCTTGGAGTATGGCAAACCAGCAGTATGAAATTCAGTGAGGAAGGACAAACAGTATTTTTTCCAGGGTTGGAATGCTTCTTGAATATTAAGGGATTATGCAGAATATTATTTTAAGCATTTTCAGGTTACTCACTTCAGTTGTCAAAGTTCCCTTAGTGAAACTCCTAGGCCTCTTAATATGGCCACTAGAGAGCAAAGCTGACATTTGACACGTAAGGGAAAATTTTTAGAGTTCAAGATAGCATTGTCTCTGCTCAGAGAAGCACACTCAATGTGAGTTTGCAATAGTTTGTTTTAACTTCATGATGCATGTACAATGGCACAGAGAGAATAGACGATATCACCAAGAAAAGCCTTCCTGCTAAGCCAAAAGTAAAAAGCTTTCACTATTACATTTTATTATTGTTCAGAATTTCAAAAAGGAGGAGTTCTGGAGGAATTTATCCACTGAAAGTGCTGTCAAGTATTGGAATGGCTGCCCAAGGAAGTGGTGGAGTCACCTTTCCTGGAAATGTTTGATAAACAACTGGACATGGCACTTAGTCCTATGGTTTAGTTGACATGGTGGTGTTCAGTCAAATGTTGGACTTGATGACCTTGGACGTCTTTTCCAATCTTTATGAGCTGATGATTCTGTAATTGACTTTTTGAGTAGGTGTAACTTTTTCCCATGCTTAGGAATGGAAAATCTTGAAGACATTATGTTCCAGATGATACAAGAGTTTTCTCATCTCTGATTTTTTAATTAAGTTGCAGCACAAATGAATGCTCAAGATTTCATAGAGCTGGAATGTCCTTTTCTCCTATACTAGAAATTATGTTGGCTATATCAACAAGAAATGTTTTATACCTGGAAGCAGTAGTAAAGGAGGAAATGGGAAACTGATATGAAAGAAAACTCATGAATATATGCATTTGTGCATACAAAAAAAATCCTTTTCTATTTTTACATAATATAAACATCATGCATTGAAAGTAAGCTATTAACCAAAATGGAAGTTCATAATGAAAAGAAAAGTCGTATAGAATAGTCTGTAACCTTTTGAAAAAGAAATCAGTATAGCTTCCAGGAATTAGTTTATCTTAGGATTCCACTAGTACCTCTGAAAAAAACCCATCCATGCTTTTTCATCATCTTTTTTTGTTAGTCTTCTGTCAGTCACATTTGCCTCTCTAATTTGATTTTTGCATTTTGTTCTGATGCTCCCATGATTCTGTGTTCAGGACTATTGTGGTTAAGAGGTACAAAGCTTGTTATTTTGTGCAAACTTATTATGAGCTGAACTAAAGCATTCTGCACTTGATTATGCGCTAGCATTTAATGTTCTCGACTCTATTTAATACTTTAGATTATTAGAACCTGTGCTTTGAATACATTAGTTTTGCAATGATCTCATCTATTTTAATTTTTTTTAATGTATTAAACTTTGGTATAAGATAATCTCAAAGTGAACCTTATTTGTTTACCAATGATGGCAACAGAATATGTTTGGAACCAAAGAGTAGCGTGACCAATGCTTGTTACAAGGAAGCCTATGCTTTTTTGTCTTTAAGTGCAATGGTAAAATCTACTGCTGGACAGAAGTTTCTGTTCACCACTTGACCAGAAAATGCACACTGATGGGAGCGGGACTTGCTCTTCTGACTTCATGGGAGCATTACAAACAGGACCTTTTGGATTTGGCTCAGAAACTTGTAGTGATGTGAGTCCTTGAAGGTTCAAGTGGAGAACAGGCCTTTTAGTCTGGCCTTTGCATAAGAGATTCATATACTCTGGGTATATGGATTATGCTACATAAAAGGTCTTCATCAGTTTTTGCCATATGGTTAAAACATATATACATATTTTTGCTGTTACATCCAGGCACTGCGAGGCAGCTGGTATTAATGAATAAAAATAGCCAGCAAAATCCTGGCATGTGGTTGCTAGAAGGAACAATTTATGGCCAAGGGTCTTTTAGATTACTAGAAGGAGAAAAAAGGAGCAACCCCGAAACACATGACCTCTGAAAGTATGTATGAACTCTTAAGTTTCATCTGCATTTTGGGCACCTGTATTGCTCAAGGCAACAGAATATGGAACTGATTATAAGATATTAATTCTATTTCTATTGTTAAAAATTATAGGGAAGGCAATTGAGGAGTGTGTTGTTTTGGGTTTCTTTTTTAAACACCATTGCTCTAGTTTGTCTTTTAGCTGATGTTAGTATCAAGACATTTGTAGCTTCATTAAGAGCTTGGGAAAGATACATTTCTCAGAATAAATGAAATACCACTTACAAGGTGGGCCTTGGAGGGTGATCTTACTTTAATGTAAAACTATGAGTTCTAGTAATTTATTTCATAGTCCTGGTTTTAATTTTTGCCTCCTAAAAAATAAAGCTGGCCCTCCTTCTCCACAGAGCAATGACAAAATGCAAGATTCTTATGTTTCAGAAAATGACTCTTCAGTAGTCCTTAGCATTTCATAATTGATAGTTACCAAGCACAGCGAAGCTCATCTTATGGGTTTATGCTGTTGGAATTTTTTTTTTTGTCTGTTTGGGTTTTTTGCCTCATAAGCACTGTGGCTCAAATAGTGGGATGATCAATGTAGCATGCAAATGCTATAGCGTGTGATCACTAAACGTTGTTATTGTGCTGTAGTGAGAAAAATGTTGCAGTGTGACTGTATTAGCTGCTCTCAGTTCTTCAGTGCTATAAACAGGCACCAGGAGCAGTATTAGGATGGGGTGTGGGATTCTGGTGTTCTGCAAAACCATGAAGCCTGGCATTAGATTCTATCATAGGTTAGCAAAGAAGAGAAAAATACAAAAAACTAAATCAAAATAAGATAAAAATCAATTTAAACCTGGCAAGCATTTTATGGAAGTACATTTTAAATGCTCCATAATTCATTCAATTAATTCAAAAAGAAACTGAGTAGTGCCCAAATTATGTTAAAGTTGGGAAGGAACAGAGATCCTGTTCTAGAGAGAAACACAGCATGCTGTGTTGGTCAAAGAAATTAAAATGAGAAATAGGAATGTATTTTTGTAGTTAGCATGATTATGAGTTGAAACAGATTACCTAGAGATGTGATGGTTTCTTTTTCTCTTGTTTCATAAAAAGGCCACAAGCCTTTGAAAGGTGCTTTAGACACAACAAGGCTCGATGTAGGAGAATCCAGGTGAGATACTGTAGATATGAGGAGGAGCTATACAATGGCATAGAGCTCATCCAAAGGAAGGACTCTACAGAAAATATTCATCTCTACTAAAATTTGTCCTGATGAGAAGTTCCCAGATTGCATTTGTCACTCTGACTGCAGTGGCAAAGGAGCAACATTGAGATATGACCAAATTTTTCTTCCCTATAAGGCTGAGGGGAGCATAAGCAGGACACTGATGTAAAAAGTGGAACAACTAATTTCCTGATTATGCATCTATGAACTCCAGAAAAGCCAATGGGGTAAATGCCTGATGGTTTTGTGCCTTCATTACAGAAAAAAGTCTTGGAATGTGAAAATTATAAACAGCAGGCAGGCAGACAGTTCTAGTGAGAACTCATTTCACAGTTAAAACTGCTAAACTGTGTTTTAGCTCTTTTTTGTTCGAAAGATAATGCTGTTTACAATTGTTAAGTTTAAATTTTTGATACCCACTGTTGTTGGTAATGGCCTGTTAGATGTTTGAAAATGTGCATAATATTAAACAGTAATATCCGTTTTACATTTCTGTTTGGCAAGTGTGAAATGCACATGTGTGGATGGTTCTAATACACTGCTTTGGCTTTGTGTTTGAAAGCTATCACCTGTATTTTTTGTGGATTTCCAGCGATTATTGGCAGCAACCATTTGCTGTGAATATCAGAGAAATAAGAGAACCTAGGAGATGCACGCTTTGATTTTTCAGCAAGAAATGTATGAAGATGGAAGGTAATTCTAGGTTGGATGTTTACCTAATCCTAACAGAAAATGCAAATTAAAAATTGCAAATACAAATTAAAAACAAACAAAACAAAACACAAAAAAAACCTTTAGGAAAATTAGTGTTTCTTGTAGCGAAGTATGAATACAAGCCTTGAACAAAACATTCAGGTTCACTGTAGTTTATAAAGATGGAAATAAATGTCTGCAGTAGTGAGGTACTTTAAAACCTCTTAGAACAAGTGTTTTTATGTAGAATGTTAGCAATTTTGCCAGGCAAATTCAATTCCAAAGCTCCCACATATGAGGCATTTCTAATTTTACCCAGCTGAAATTTATTATGTCAGCTGCCAGCCCTGAGTGCTGTGTTGTTTTGTTGCTTGGAGAGGGTTGGAACTCTTCATTTTTGGAAAATTCTTGCTCATAAACTGCAAATGATTCTTTATTGTGGCTGAAAAAAATATAAAAATCCTTGAGTGTTTTTTATCAAAGTGTCAATCTCTTCTTAACATACTGTTCTTACTAATGGTTTTCTGTGGAACTGCTGGTTGACAACTTCTAGTACAGAGTGTTTTCAAAAGGAAAGCATTGATTCACTCACAGAGGGCAGTGGTGCAAACTCACAAACTGGTAGTGGAGTGATCTTATCATAGGGAGAGCAAGCTGGCCCCTGGGAATTGCGTGTGTGTGCAAGTTCTTACCTCTACTGCCTCATGGTAAGTTACTTCTCTTTCAGAAGGAATAACCCAAGTTAAGTGTGCACATCCGTGGGTCTTTTTGGGATAGTAGAGTTGCTGTAGCCACATGGTCCAGCCCCTACCTAGGGCACTGTTATCTGGTGGTAGGAAAATGTGTGGAAAGTAAACATTTATATAAAAATCCTGGGATTTATATGCTCTATTATGCCAGTGTGATATTATTACAGAGAGCAGTAGCAGTATAAAGTAGGTACAAAACAGAGATGAGGAATAAGATAACTCTTGTCCTTGCTATGGTCAGAATACCTTTCCTGATTGATTAAACAAAAAACTTGTCTTTTTTTTTTCCTTTTTGCATTGAAAACATTATTCACAAGGAACTGAAGCATTTCCATAGCTAGCCTAACAGTGTAATTTGGATAAATCCTCAGTTACAGCCCTTGATCAAAGTCCTGAGGGTTCTGAAGAATGGATTTTGATGTCACCATCAGACAGTTGTTTCACACACAAATTGGTACTAACTGTACTGTATGGAATACGACGGATGTTTAAATGTGCTGTTAATTCTGAAAAAGGAACTTATTTTACCACAGACTACTCTCTGTCATCTTAAAAATGTGGAGTGTTAGGATACATATAAAATGTCTAAAATATTTAAAAGAAAAAAACTATGTAAAATCTCTCTAAAAATCCAGATAAACTTTTGATGTACAAGAACTTAATATTTTAAGTTCTCTGTCTGTATATAAGAGTTCTTCTCTTATATGTAAACTATATAAGAGGTTAACACCTCTTCTCTGTATTCAGTGTACTGGGGAGTCCCTTTAGACGTATGGGTTGTCATACCCATTGATGCTTTTAAGTTGACTGAATTGAAAATAACTTCTTAAAACCTTACATACAAAGTGTGCTGTTATTGCATTCCATTATTGAGGGTGATAGATAGGAATCTCAGAGATCTCAGTGGCTGTTTCATTGCTGATGTACTTTGCACATGCCTGCTGAAATGAACACTGTGCATTACAGTTAAATGAGAAGCAGTCTGCTTCCAGACCTTACAGCCTTTAAGTATCAGAGAAGAAGAAAACATGGCCAGATAAGAAAATGTAATGGTAATAAGGCATCCTGTGATGAAAAACAAATGCAGAGTACTTTTCTGATTTATAAACTATTTGAATCCCTCTATCTTTTTTCCATGTCTGAAAGAAAACTGTACTGTCATTTACCCTCACAACAAGGCCTGAGGTGGTGATTTGTTTAATCTTGATAAGCGGCGCTAGGTACAGCTGTGGGAGGAGGTCAAAGGTTCATATGGACACCACCTCCATTAGTTTTACTACAACTATCATAGTTTTTTATGCTAATTAACTGTGGGAAGACTTACTTATCTTTGATATGCAAAATTGCATAAGTGGACACAGGAATGTAAATGTTCAACATGTTACATTAAAATGTTAAAAAAATACATTGTAAAGGTTGCTTAAATATTTTAATAAATAATAGATACTTTTTTTTTAATGCATGATGAGGACAGCATAATCTTTCCCCAGAGGAGCTTTCTGTTAAAAGAGTTTCTTTATAAATTCCTCCTGTGTCTTGGTATTATGTAAGCTAAAAAGTCCCTCGGCTGTAATAAATATTGGTTAGCTAACCTTTTAAATCAACATTTTAAATAGTTTTGTTTCACCCCAAAGTCATTTGTAAATGAAACAAATGAAATTATTGTCCTTATTTATTACTCACATTGAATCAATTCAATTTCCATAGAAATACGATTATTAAGACATGACATTGAACTGAAAGTAAAGATACCTGATTTGTTACTCATAATGCAAGTTTATGGTAGAATAGCCCAAACAACACATGCAGGAGTGCTGTAATTGTAGTTTTTGTATTCTAAGGGCGTTTTTGAGACTCTTTGAATTTTTGCCCAGTTACCTTTTCACAATTTCAGACCAGATACAAGCTTTTCAGGAAGAGGACGGATAAAATTCTAAGACCCTGCTAAAGAAAAGCAGTAGAATCTTTCAGTGCCTACCTGAAGTGATGATTTTTTTGTTGTTGTTTTTGTTTTGCTTTAAGGTTAAGTGAAAACTATTCCAAAAGAGGACCTGAGTTTCCTAGGAAACATGAGGGAGGACATGAAGCAAGTGTGGCCATGGGAGGGCCACCAGTATCATTAGAGAACTGTAGCACATGAAGCAGAAGAGCAGAGAGCAGGCTTTGTTCAGCTTTTGGGAAGGCTACAGGGAGACCTTGTGTCTGTCCACAGCTCTTAACCCTCCATCAGGTAGCTGTTGGAGGTACATAGCAAGAACTAAGAGGCAACAGACACAAGTGGCACAAGTGAAGTCATTAGGTAGTAGAAAAAAATCATATTGACAGCAAGGGGTAGTCAAATATTTAAAATAGTTGCTCAGAGAGGAGGTGAAATATCCACCCTTGGGGATATTAAAAATTCACCTGGACAAGGTTCAGTGCAACCTGCTTTGAACAGGGAATCAGATGAACTTTAGAAGTCCTTTCTGAATTATTCTATGAGGCCTGAGGGAGAAAAGGGAAGAACAAAAGGGTTTATTCTTAAAAAATCTGATGTGAATTGTGTGTTTCAATGTTAAAACTGGGCCATGGAAGAAAATCTGGACATTTTGAGAGACATTTCTTGGAAAAAAAATCCCAATGAACTCTCCCCAATCCTATAATTCAACAAAGTTATTTATCTTTGTACTTCTTCACCTTCCTCAGCTGTAGGGAACATCTGTTCCATGGGAGTTACCATCTCTTCATTAATTTATATCCACAGATGTGAAAAAAAGGGAAAAAAGATAAGAGAAAGTGACCTTCAGGAAAAACCTAGAAAAAAATAACATTTTCTTGATTGTTTTCTCATTGTAGCCTTTCTCATGCTTAAGGAAGTTACCCTTGCAGACTGTAAGAAAACACTTTGTGACCAAAGATTACCTTAGACCTCCTATGATTTTTATAAAATGGACTCACATGCTTTAAAGATCAAGGCAGGGTGTTACGACAATAAAATAAAAAAAACCCAGCCAACTAATAAAAACAAAAATAAAGTAAATAACTTTTTGAGTAAGTGAGATATGGTTGGTAAGAAGAGGCATGACAGGTTTAAACGTTTCCCCTGCTCTCACTCCCTCTTAGTTCTTCTGTCTGCTCTGTCTTTACAGGCTTGTCCCTACCATTGTCAATTCATTGCCTCTGTCCCTTATATGAAGTTTCATGCTGCAATTCTTTGGCCTGCTGCATCCTGTAATCCCTCTGGCCTTCCACTAATCTTGCCTTATGTCTGCCAAGCACAGTCTTTTACACCCCTCTTCAAGCTGTCCACCTAATTTCTTAAGACGAACAATGAAATGTAGAAAAAAAATAAAAGAAAATAATAATATTTTCTATCACAAGGTTTAGGCATAAATCCAGTTTCTCTTGTTACGAGCTTCTTTTGTGAAGAAGAGCTTGCAAGAGGGCATGTTATAGTTCCCATGGAGAAGGAGAAAGGATATTAAACTACCATCTTGATTTGTGGGCAGAAAAAGGAGAATGGATTTGGGGAAGATTTACTTGCATTGTTGGACAACTGAGTTTCTAGATGCTTGAACTTGTAAGTCAAGACAGAATGAATATTTTGCTACTTCTTTTCCACTATAAGCTCACTGTTCCTGAGACATAACTCCTTTCACCTGTGTTCTTATTTTAACAGGAAAGAGAACATCAGGTGTATTTTGTACCAGAGCCCAATTGTATTGAACAACTGTATGCACATTGTTTGATTATTTTATTTTTCTCTTAGCTTTTTTTTATTATTCTATTGTTCCCATATGTGTTCATTCCAAATAAATATCTACCAACTTTCCTTAGAGCAGTCAGAAACCGCTAATGAGCTGTTACATAGAAGCTGTGTCAGATTACTACCAGTTTTCAACCAAATTCTGTGCCCTTCTTGCTCTTCTTGCATCTGCTCCAAAGCAGCACTGGAGATTTTTGACTGACCATGAACTCAAGGGTTGCTAAAGCACTCAATACCATGCAGATTCAGCTTTATGAATATATCCAAGACGAACCTTTGCTAAGTGTCTTCAGAATGTCAATTATGGACACATTCATTTCACAAAACAGACAAAAGCTGAGGTTTTGTGCAGGTTCATGCTATAGAACAATAGGTAAAATCAGAATTATCACATCTAGAATGACTGTGCCAGATTAGCATGTGCTTTTCTTCTCCACTTCTCCATCTCTGTCTGATGCTTTGAATGTCATAAATGGTCTCCTTGTTGAGCTTTGACCAGCTGCTGTCATGCCTGTGCTCTTTTCCCTGCCACTTTGTCCTTCTCATTCCACAGATAGCTGAGCAAGTTGCATGCCAGAAGCTCAATGGGAGCTGGAAAGAGCATTTAAGTGTCCTTCTGGCTTTATTTCAATATCTTTGCCAGATCCTGATGTTGGGTGGAACCCGGAAAGTATTCACATAAAAAAAATTGAGAAAATACCCTTGATAGTACTAATTTGGTTTTTAACAAACTTGAGACCATCTTAAAACTTAGAGTAACCTTCTACCATGGTTTATTTGTTTGATGTGGTTACTCATTGATATTGAGTATAATTTTTTTTTTTTATTTTTGGCATAGGAAATATGAAGTCTGGAACTGAATTCTCATGCTTGAACTCTTCTGGATCAGATGCATTAGTTAAAAAACAAATTGACAGCTCATACCCACCCCTTCAACCTTCACCCCCCACAACTAAAGTCCCAAAACAGAAGAGCCCCAAACCTTTTGACTGCAATTATGACTGCTGCAAGGGGAGGGGTGGGGGAACTGCATCTGTGTCCTAGCACTCGTGCTTCTTGTCTCAGTGTTCTTGGTACACTGCTCTTATTCCAAATATAGTAAATTCACCCTCCAGAAGAAGGGCTCTCAGGGTTAAGAGCTAGACTATGTCTTGGAAGAGTGGTGGTGCCATTGGTGCACCTCTTCCACTGGCTTTGCTGCCCCCTTCCCGTGCCATCTGGAGCAAGGCACTGTGACCTGATGTTCAGGGGAGTCCAGATGGGTGGGTTGCAGCTTTTCCTCAGCCTGGAGACTTCATGCTCTTCTGTTCTACCACAGCTATTGTTTCTACCTTTTTGGTGAATCCATCCCTTCACAGGCTTCTAACCCCTTCTGGTTTCATTGTTCCTAGCCTTGCATTATCTATCTGTTGATTGTTTCTCTAGAAGGAATCTTTTCCTCTCTATTTAAATGTTAAGTTTTATTGTAAGCCCAGCACCACTTTCCCGTAGCTATTAGTGGGTGGTATAATATAAATAATCATGTCTCAATGGAGTTGAATTAAAAGACCTCTCTGTCAAAATTGATGCAGAGAGTAAATGACTGTACTGTTTCTGACTCTTCAGTGGATAATTTTTAACTTTTCTAGACTGTTTGATTAAATTTCCAAGACTATCAAGTGTGAAGTAGTGTTGAACATCATATCAGTCCCTAGATATACGTCTTCACTGACTTACGTTGGAATATGGGCCTCATGTTTAAGCAGAGAAAATCATAAACAACATTATGGAACTTCAGAGCCATCTCCTAAAGTGTCACTGCACGAGTAGCACCCTGCCATACAAACACATTTAAGAGTGGTAAATGGTTCTCAGCAATCCTCAATGGTTGAACTGAATGAGTGAGAAATAGAGGAGAAAAGGTCATTTACTGATGATGCATAGCAAGCGGTTTAAGGTCAGAATTAATCCCAGATACTTTGCTTTCTAATCTGTTGGCCTAACAATTAATACTTCACAGTATTAGTAAAGGGCATGAAGGGTAGATTAAAGGATCAGGAAATTCATTGGATACTGAAGTGCTCTTCAGAAATTTGACAACACTATCTGTGGCTCCAGAAAGCCATAGATAGTGTTGGCAGTGTTTGAGACAAGGCAGATAATCCCCACTAGTTTTTAACATATTATGGATCCTAAGAGCAGAGCAGTAATTATTACAATCCTGCTTTCTCAGACAAAATTTCCACTGAAGTTCCTCTTAGTGGAGACCAGAAAATAGGACATCTTTTTTGTTTAAATTCAACACTAAAAAATCTCCTCCCCTAATCTTTGATGTTGACTTCAGAGTTGTTTCTAACAGGTTTTCCTTTTAATAACATGCTTGCATCAGAATGACAACTTTGATTGGATAGTTCATCGTATTCATAAAAGATTATATCAGAGCAAAGACCTCACTGAAGTGTTTTGTATCACTGGCAATTCAGCAATCGTCTTTTGTATTCATTCAGTCCCAATCCAAAATTTTGAAATAAACCATGCTCTTTTTGTTGCAATGGACTTTGCATAAAGACGCTCAACTAGCCAACAGTAAACGGTACTTTAAAAAAATTCTGTCAGTGGTTTGCGTTTAAAAATATTGTAAAAATGATCTCTATCTGCAATTGAAAGAACTGCACTCAGATGTATCACAAGAACAATTTGCCAAACAATCAGCTGAAGCAGGAGGTTCCAATTTTTCAGAGCTTTAAGGGCCCCTGGCAGAGGGGAAAGCCGTGTCATGTACAGGCTGACAAGTACAAGATAAACAAGCAGTTGCTACAAGGTTGTTGGTTTAATTACCCTCCAGTGTCTAATTGTGATCCCCCCTTGGGAAGTCATTATGGAGGATACAAGTTTAAGTCAGGCTCTTCTACTTCTTAAATAATTGCACGTTTTGGCAGAAAAAAATAGGACCTGGCTTAAAAGGGATTAAAACTACAACGACAGTAAAACTCAAATGAAACCTCTCTCTTTAAACCAGTGTCCAGGTCTATGATGAACAAAATTCCAAAAGCAAAATACCTCTTTTCAAAGTGAGTTAAAACTACTTAGGCATTAAACAATTATATGTCATTTGTATAATAGACAACTAAGCAAAGCTGCTTGGTACCTGCTTTAGTACATGTAAGCATAGTGAAAGGAATCTGTAGTAGGGTTTGAAAAATGCAAATTTCTCTAAACGTAAGTTCTGCTTGGTGTCCTGTGAGATTGAAGCAGATTCTGTAACATTTTGATGTTTTCTTCTTTATTCCAGTGGTGATGTCATATGAGGAAATGTTACCTATCTTGTAAAGTGGTTGTAATTTCCTACTTTTGGACATGAAGAAGTTGACCTTGTTGCACAAGGAAAAACAGTGCAATCACTTTATGATATGCTAATACTGTAGATATTTACCCTTGAGTGTGGGTGACATTACATTTGTGTTAATAATATATAGTTGTATTCTCTCTGCCTTTGAAAAATACTTCTGATATTTCTTTCAGTTCCAATTTCCATGTTTTCACTGTCAGTATTTGAAAAGGTCTTTTAACATACCCTACTTTTATTATTTTAATTATTATTGATTTTTTGTAATAATATTTTAATTTCTATGCTAGCTAATTATATTTTTCTGCTAGTCTAACTGTAAAGGACACAGTATGAGAGCACATTGTTAACAGCTGTGACTTTTTACTTAACTAACAGCAGAGGACCACCTCTTTGGTCCTTGACATGATGCAACTTTATGCCATGCTTTCCTGCTTTGTTCTCAGAGAAAGAAGTCTTTGGGGACCAAGCTCAAGCTGTTTGTTTTGCTTTGTTTTGTTTTATTTTATTTTTCCACAACTCCTAATATATTAGGGTCTTGTTCTCAGCAGGTCTTCCAGGCTCTGTTGCAATATACTTATATAGTAATATTAACTTGATTTGACAAATCCTTCTTCCTGTTGACCGTTGGTGTTTTCAATTATTTTTATACAACTATACCGACTTACCAACCATTCCCCTTCAATATTTATTTTGATATTTACAAATCAATTTACAAATTATTTTTGTAAATTATATCTCTATTTTAGTATTCATAATATTTCCCAGATCAATGTAATATTTCATATTTGTTGTTGGTTTTGTTAGCAAATTCAAAGATAAATAAATTATTAAGTATAAAATTGAGATAGAAAGCATTCTTATCTACTGTGATACTTTGTCTGGTTGTGTTTTTTATGTTTCTTTGCTCCCATGAAAACTTCTGATTGCAGTGATAGAGACTTGCTTACAATGTCATTTAAATTGGAGTTTATGTGCCTGATAACAGGCCTTACTCTCTTATAATGGCAGAAATGGGATAAAATCCAGGCTTGTGATGTCTGTACCATGCAAATAATACAGGACAAAATTTTTCTCAGCATAATCACAGAGCAGATTACTTGTATTAGTCAACAGGGTCAGTAAGTCTTTGTTATTTGCTGTAAACCATAATGTAACACATGAAAATGCACCTGTGAAGTCTCTAAAGCTGTGGAATATTAGCATCTGAAAGCATTCTGTGGAGGCATGTCCCAGAGTGCTTGCTGGGTTCTTGTACTGTTTCCTTGTCATGTGTCTGACCACTTTTGGAGACAGGGGCTCAATGGACTCTTGATGTGACCCCATGTGCCTGTTCTTACATTCTACCAGAGCACATTTGTCCCCCTCACGCTGTCTGTGGATCTCTGTTCCCCCATGGACCTCCAGGGGCTGCAGGGGCATGGTTGCCTCACCATGGGTTGTACCATGGGCTGCAGAGGAATCCCGGTTCCAGCACCTGGAGCAACCTCTGCCTCTCCTTCTGCTCTCACTTTGGTGTCTTCAGGGCTGTTCCTCTCAAATGGTCTCACTCCTCTCTTCTCTGGCAGCAATAACTTCTGTGCAATAACTTTTGCTTCCTTCTTCTTCCTTTTCCCAGAGGTGCTGCCACCATCACTGGCTCGGCTCAGCCTTGCCAGCGGTGGATTTGTCTTGGAACCTGCTGGTGGTGGTTCTGTCAGACATGGGGGACACTCACAGAAGCCAGCCCTGTACATCTGTACCTCCCTCAACGTGTTACCAAAACCTTGCCATGCGAACCCAATACAGCATTTGAAAGGAATGGGTAATTTGAAGGTAAGTGAAGAATAGAATTAAGTACAAAATGGATTTACCCAATGTAGGTCACAGCCAACTAATCTGATAGTATTCTTTAAAATTATAATATTTACCGATGCAACATGCTTGGATCCTAATAATGCTCTTCCTGAAGTCAAATACTGAAACTGAGTAGACATCAGACAGAGTTGAATCAACCCCACAGCTTGTTTGACAATAATCATGCAGTTCTTTCTGTTTGTCATTAACAAAAATAAAGTTGTCAGGACAGTTTGCTATTTTGCTGATGTTGGTTTCATTGGCTTTCTAGTGTTATGCTAATAAAACCTTTTGTCAGCAGATGCAAATTGGACATTATTTAGCAACAGCAAAACTTTTTGACGTACCTATTTTTTTTCCATGCAGATTTATGTTTTTAGTGCTGAATGGAAACCACACGAAGAAGGCAGATATAAATTTTTAATGCAAATCTGCAACACTGTTTTTGCTGACTTTTTTCCTCCCTCCTGCTTTCATGTCCAGCCAGGTATGTCCTATTAATGTAAGACTCTAGTCTTCCACAGATTCTTAGAAAATTCAGATGGAATCTGAGGAATAAAAAGTTTGATGCTGTAATTTGACTATGGTCAGTTGGAAAGGAAATGCAAATGAATCTAAACAAAATGCAGGATCTGCCAGCAGTAAAGGTCCAAACTCAATTGCGTAGGTCCTTAATAAATGCCCTGACACAGCTTTGGAATATTACTTTTTATGTTAAGAAAACAAACAAAACTTCTCTCCTTTATATGAAAAATGAAATCTAATTTATTATGTTCATAAAGTCACAACATTACTGATATTTGAGACTGAAATTCTGTTGAAGAGCAGGAAATTATGGCTGCGTTTGGATACAACTCTGTAGCTCTCATATGCTGCCTGGGATTCTCCACTAGCTGGAGTAGTAAAGGCTTATACTTTAATGAAGAAAGTCTTATTACTGTATCACCATGAAGTTCTTAGTTGTAACAAATTTATTACAATAAATACATTTGCCAACACAAGTTCAGTATAATATGTAGAAAACTGTCATAAATGAACTGTTCTGTAAGTGATGGCATGGTGAAAAGAATATCAATTATCCTTAAATGTCAGAAACTGAGCTGATGAGAAGAAACATATATAAAATGAAGAAGTGGATTCTGCTCACTTCTTCTTTCACTTTATCAGGGCAGAAATAAAAAAACCCCAGCCACTATATCTCTCATTTTATTAACTTTGTAATCTGCCATGTGCCAAAAGCACTGGGTATATTCTTTGGAAGACCACCAGGAAAATGTGAATGTATTTTATTCTTCAGAAGGCTACCAGAATTATGCTAATGTATTCCTGTTCACAGAGTATGAAGTTAAAAGGTAACAGGCTCAAAAGAGAGCATTAAAGAAGCCGAAAAATTACAAAGATTCCCACTAATCCTGTTTGAATGCACTAACATCCTAACACAACTCAGGCCATAGGCTGAAAAAAATGATGCCAAACAATGCATATGAACTGCAAACCGCTAGCCTTTCCTATTTTATGCAGGTAAATCTGTCCACTCTGGAGATTAAAAAAATAATCTAGAAAATAGGAATGTCTTTAAACCCCAGACAAATTCCTTAATTAGGATGTTCTTTAGTTGGTATATGTTTAATCAAAAATGAGACCCTTATTCATATTTTCTTTATTTTCTGCATGTCAAATATCAGGACATTTAGATTACAAAATAAAATTTAAAAGCAGGTTCTGCAGTAGGAGAAGTCTTCTGTGTTCCTTAAGATTCTTATGTTTTAAGTACCTAGAGGGAATGCATTTCATTAGCTGGAGAATGAAAGAAGCAAATGTTATTCATGTAGATCCATGTTTGTCATTTGTTGATAAGCAGTCAAAGTCAGTCTGACCCATATGTCCAAACAACATGCTGCTGGACATATTGTTCCTAATGCACTGCTAATGAGATAATGCATTGTATAGCTAGCATATGCATTTATTCTCTTATATTTTCCTTTGTAGAAAATTATAAAATAATATTTGGCACAGCAATGTAAGCAGTTTTCTTCCTTTATTAGTCTTTTGCATGAAGGGCAGAGGCAATGTGATTGGTTCCCTTCCATCCAGCTATTTTCAGCAAGATGAATGAGAAATTATCATTGTGACTTATTATCCTGGTTCATGTTCTAGACTACCTGTGAAAATGGAAGCAAATGGTGGAAAACAGAATGGGTGTTCTTAGTATAGTTGTGTCTGTGGTGTCACACAATACATGAGCACTGGTGAGGCCACACCTCAAGGACTGTGCCCAGTTCTGGGTCTCTCACTTCAAGAAGGACATTGACGTGCTGGAGTGTGTCCAGAGAAGGGCAACAGAGCTTGGGGTGGGGTGGGGAGGGTCTGGAGCACAAGTCCTGTGAGGAGCAGCTGAGGGAGGTGGGACTGTTCAGCTTGGAGAAAAGGAGACACAGGGGTGACCTTATCACTCTTACAATTGCCTGAAAGGAGGCTGTAGCTGTGTGGGGTTTGGTCTGTTTTCCCAAAACAGTTTCCAGGTAACAAGTGATAGGACAAGTGGAAATGGCTCCACGTTGCACAAGGGAAGATTTAGATTGAATATTAGGAAAAATTTCTTCATTGAAAGGGTGGTCAAGCATTGGAAGAGGCTGCCCAGGGATGTGATGTAGTCACCATCTCTGGAGGTATTTAAAAGACATGTCAATGCGGCACTTGGGGAGCTGGTTTAGTGGTGGATTTGGCAGTGTTAGGTTTACAGCTGTTGGACTTGATGACCTTAAAGGTCTTTTCCAAATTAAACATTCTATTACAGATATAGGCATCTGATTAAAATGCTTAATTTTAATTTAATTTGATTTTACTACAGGGATTTGAAATTGAACCTTTTAATTAGGTATCTTAACATGGATTAGAACAAAGAACTTTTCATTCCTGAACAAAGTTTGATGGACATTGTTTAGCATTGCCTTCTGGCACTTTCTGTTATTACACAAATATATGTAAATATGTGCCTATACATCAGTATTTAGATAATCTGTCCCCAGTGTTTTGTAAAACTTGAACATAAAAATCCTTCATCAGTGGCAGGGATGGGTATGACTGAAGATCAGTAAAGTGATTCATGTGGTCAGCGGCTTTCAAACTCACACTGAGAAAAGCTTGGAGTAGGATCGAGTGAAATCTCAGAGAACAGTGGCTAGAAATACTGTATGATGCACTTAAATTGGCCAAAAATGTTGATTCATCTCTTAGTTGTATTCTACTTTGGACTAGTAAAGAAAAAAAGCTGCTTTCAGTTTTACTTATGCCTTTATGAACAATTCCGAAAAATGTAGAGAAAACATGGATACTGAAACTGGATGAGGTGCTCCCTTGTGCTTTTTCCCATGCAGAGCTGAGATCGTGTCTTATTCTCTCCCCTGCATTCACTTCTTAATACATCTGAAAGGCATGACAGTTTATTAAGTCACAGCATAGCTCTGAGAATTTGGTTTTCTCCTGATTGTTGGTCCCTGTTTTGGGACCTGCATGTCATAGTCCAAAATGCAACACTACACATTTCCCATAAAACAAATTAATATAATCTGAAAGGAGGCAGGTTACTAGGAAATTCAGGACTGTTTGTCTTGAAAGCCTGTCATCCTTGTAACTGCTGTATTTTACTATACCTATTGTCATCATCATTAAGGACTTCCAGAGTGTAGACAAGGCTTATTTGAGTGGCATTTAATACTGCAGAACCCCACAGGAGTAGTGCAGTTTGATGTTTTTTGTAATGCTGACACTAATACATTGTTTTTAAGCCTCTAAAGGTACCTTGCCCTTGCTCAAGATTTAAACTGAATGTGATGTAGAATGAAATCAGAGATGTCATAAAATTCTGTATCTGTTTTATCCATGCAGTTAAATTTTCTGGAATAAGAAAGAATTTTTGTGTCTTTGTTAAGAGTATTCCTTTCTCAAACACTATCAACTGGTATTTGTTATCTTTGTAAGTTCAGTAACTGACAACTGTACACTAACATATGAAGACAGCCTGGAAAGAGGGACTAAGAAGAAAAAAAGCTCTTTTTTAGGGTCTTTGATTCACTATCAAGGATTCTGAAAGTCATTGTAAAATATATTTGGATATGAAAATTAGAAAAGGCAGAGGACTACTGTTAGCTCTGTATTAAGTTAATTGATATAAGTTTAATGCCCAGGAGTCCTCTCAAGATATCTGGCCTACTGGTATCTTGTCTTCTATATACTACATTGTGAATGAAGTCTTCAGGGATTTTTTGGGCACTTACCAATATACCAAGATTAATTTAGAAAAAAAATAAATAAATAATTTCACTGGCTCTTGAAAGACAAACTAGAAATTTTTTTTTTAAATTCTTAAATATTGGTTCACATTATCCTTGATTTCTGAAGTAGGGGATGATAAAAAGGCAACAGTCTAATCTGATGATAGTTTCATTACATCCATCTTTTAAACACTTCACTCTTTTTTTATGTTCTTCACCCATGGCAGAAGAATATTCTTTACTGTTTACCCTTACAACTTTGCTTCCAAAAGCCACAGTTATGATGTGTTGGCTCAATAACTCCACATGTAATACTGTCTTGATAGAATATTACTAACTGTATTTTTCTTCTGCTTGTATACTCTTTGCTTTCAAGTCTCAGTTGAAGATATTTGGTTTGCCTTTCTCATTTCTAATTCCCTGGTTTAATTTCTTACGATTTTTAAATAGTGCAAAATGTTGAGAAGTGTTAGTAGGTACTCCCAAAGCATAGTATTTTGATTTTCTGCATGGTTAAATCGCTTGTTTTATTATTTTCTGAATTAACATGCCTTAATTTTTTGTTAGCTTAAAATGTCAAATTTAAGTGAGAACTCACACCCCCCTACCCCCCCACCCCCATTTAATCCAACCTGATGCTATGTTTTCAACTGCTCAGCATGTCTGAATAGTCACTAAAAGCACCACCCTTGGCAAATTTGCCCATTATGACAGAGAAATAATATCTCTGAGAAATAATATCAGAGAAATAATAAAAATATTAGTAGATTTGGGGTGTTTTCTCATTTTTTTCCCTGCCAGGCCTTTCTCTCATCCTTATTGTCTCATTGGATTGTTTGCTTCCTCTTTATTTTCTGGCCTTATACTGCTCTATTCTTTTGGATTCGCAGTCTTGGTTGTGTATTGCACAACCAATTGCACTTTCCAGTTTCTTTTGTGCCTGTACTCAGCTGAGGTTTGGCCTGATGGAAGCTGCTGAAAATAGAATGTTCTTCAGCTGAGGACAGCACAGCAGATGTAATGCGCAGCCCAGGAAGAAGAGATTAACATGGCAAGAGTAGAACTTTACGAGAGAGAGGGAAAAGAAAGGTGAGAAATACAAGGCAGCTGAATGCCTTCTCCAGGTGTGCCTTCACTAGGTCTGGCTAGAATTGTGTCTGGCATAAAACTTTGTGGTTTTGGACTTGTGTTCATACAGCATTGGAAAAAAGAGAGAAACATGGATAAAATAGCAACTATAAAGACTGACACGCTGGAGGTGAGATAAGCAGGCCTCCTTCTGTAATGGAGCAATGATGTGCTTTGCTTGTCACTTTCCTTACATAGTTTGGCCCTCCCAGAGGTTGCTTTACCACTCTTGGTTACAAGTGTTCATGTTATACGATTGGTTTTTGTTTGCACAAAAAACCATGCTTTTAGACGATGAGGTGAACCCCATAATGTAGGTGCTTAGTTTAATACACAGATAAAAAAGTTGCCATGAGCCATTTTCTGAGAGTGAAACAACATTCCAACAATGAATAGTAGGAAAAAAGAAAAGCTTCTCTTCTGGCAAATTTTCGCTGCTGGTATTCAATCTGCAGTAGGTATCTTAATAGTGGCAGCACTGTGACTTCACTTAGTTGACATGGAGTTATTAAAGAAGCATGGACTTTGTTGCGGTTGCTCTAAACATTGTGTTTTTATTGTTGGAATATACTGGTTAAACAGAGTGTAGCATTCTTTGTGGCCATCTGTTTTTTAAATGTCTGTTCTGGAGATATCTATATATAAATAAAAAATCGTATCCTTGTTAACTGAACATAAAACCCAAATTCAAATGCCAAAAATTATTTCTGTTTTCTTCCAGCGAGTGAGTCTGTTATGTCTTTCACAACACTGAGAGACAGACTTATTGTTTCTGTATGACTGTGTTACAGATAAATATTGATTATGCAGCCACCATGCAGTCTTTGTCAGGTTGTTGCAATCCAATCATTGAAAAATTCTTTGCATCCGTCCTCATTAATAATTCCCAGTTCAGAATTTGAATGGAAGGGTTGCACCTTAAAAAGACCAATCATGACATCTCATATTAGTTGCAGTTGCACTGTCTTGTTTTACTAGTTTTACTTTGGAGGTGCTGAATGTAAAGGCTTTTGGTTTCACAAAGTGATTCTGAATGCCTTGCTGAGGGTCTGCAAATTTCCAATGTGTTTTAATTTTCAGACAATCAAGTCCATGTCATTTCTGTTACAGGCTGCAAACACACTGAAGAAATCAAAATTGGTAAGGGTTTTTCACCTTTTTTTGTGAAAAGAAAATATATTTCATGGTATTTTAATTTTCTTTTTTTTTTTTAATGTAACTACATAGTGTGAAAAAACTATTGGTGCTAATGAGTGTTTTTCCCAGAAAAGGTGGAGAAGGAAAATCTCTGGGTGAAGAAGGCTTAGTATGACCCACAACATTCTGAAACAATGAACAATGAATTCCTGCATCTATCTCTGACAATGAGTATGGTTATTTTTTTTTAATCTTTCTGCCAGGTATCTTTTAGAAATCACTAATAAGTCACAGTTGCTCCTGCTCAGTTTCTGACTTGTGGAGCAGGGTACTGCATTCAAGGGAATGGAAAAGAGCTGGGCTGGAATGCTAGTGATTTTATGTTTTAAATTAGACACAGATCATACAGAATGCATAAGTAATTCAAATGGGGCATATTTATTTGTATCTGCAAATAGCCTTGAAAAATAGAAGTGTTTCCAGTTTTATCTGGATATTCTTCCAAAATATTTGTCTTGTGAACATGTGAAGGAACATATCTTCATTTTGTTATGGAGTCTTAAGTTTTTTAATTGTAAAAAAACCTAATTTATATAGAACGAAGGACATTTTCTTTATGCTAACCACAATAAAATTGGAAGGAGATCTATTCTTATTAAAACTGCCTCAGGCAAAACAATTTATTACAACCATAAAAGTACTATTGATGCAGTTGTAAGGAATAAAATTTTAGAGACATGTCTTGGCTATTTTCACTAGCCAGAGAGTTCAGGAGGAGGATAATGTTATATTTTCTTTTAGTTTGGAGGAGCAAGAGAAAATGAGGGTAAGCTTTATTATTACTGTTATTGTTATTCTTATCATTATCATTGATCTTATGAGAGGTTGAGATAAAGCTGTTAAGCCTAAAAAATGTTGGTATTTTCTTTCAAGAGAATTAAATACAACAAGAAAAAGTCTTTTTTTTTAGATGCTGTCAAAGGATATTATTTTCTCATGAAATAATGCAAACTGCCACCTCCATTGCTCCCAAGTGCACCTTGCTTCCAGAGGCAAGAGAGAAGTGGATGAGAGGAGAATTCTAAGGTTTTTGGGTGCTGACCCATATACCATGCTTTAAGGTGACATAATTAGTGAGTTAATGAACCGCTATACACCCATCTGGGATCTTGTTCTGGTTTTGAGACAAAATTAATTTGACTGTTCAGCTGGGTTTCCCCCTGCCAGACCAAGCTTCCCTGAGATCCATGTCCTATTTTCCAATCACATTTAGCTTTGCGTTTATGCATGTAACATTCCTTGCTGAAGTATCACATGTCTCAGCATGGCTTAATATTGGAAAATTAAAAGATTGTTGTTGGATTTTTTTTTTATTTAATGCTTATAGCTAAGAAATCTGAGGTAAATATTACATTACCACTAGGCTAGGAAGTCACCCTGTTTCTATCAAACTGCTGTTTGTAATGTGCTGTGAACCATTGCTCAGCTCTTGGGACAGACAGGCAGTTGAAAGATAAAGCTGTCATCTGCCTTCTGTCCCCTAATGCAGTATGTTAGAAAAAATGCATGTGTGGGCAAGATTTCTGACCATGAACAAGAGGAAGTGTATTTCAATGGAATTAGAGTTCATCAAATCTGAGAAAACTGTGTAGACCCCTAAAACTGAAGTGAGTGCAGCTGTGTTCTCTGCATTTTACTTTATGTTGTATTTCATGGGTATACATAACAATAGGTAACAAAGTTTGTTTAATTTATAATGGTAACACTTCGTGTGTAGGAATTAATAACATGGTGATGAGTGAATCTCAAAATATCCAGAGGTTTGTTCTAGTTTGGATAGCTGTAAAAAGTGCAGATGATTATCTGAATGCACTGGATTTCTCAAAACACACTGGAGATCCCAGTAGAGAAGAATTTTGGCCACTGTGAGAATTAATTTTGAAATGAATGGAGCAATGCCTAAGGCAGCCGAAACCAAATGGTAGCAATCAGTGGTAAAGACGGTGAGAAAAAAATGCAAAAACTACACAAGTTATCCAGCCAGTTTCATTTCTATTTAACTCTGGCATATTTTTTCTTCTTGGCTCAGAAATCTCTTGGCATGTAGATGAAGATAACCAAGCAGTTTGAGCAGAGATTTACTCTTCATCTCTTTGAAAATGCTTTATGCATGCAGTTAAGAAAGTTCAGTAGAAACCTGCATCTTCAAACTGAGTCCAATGTCAAATTTTAGTCTGTCCCGTTCATGCAGGCTGGCTTCAGACATCATGTTCTCTTCAATGTTTGAAGGCACCAAAGGAGAGTAATCTGCTGTCCAGCGTGGAAGTCAGAAGCTGGGATAGGGAGTTGGCTTGTCTGTAGAGCAGAAAGAGTTGGCATAAAGAGTTTGAAACACAGCAAAGTTACAGGATGAGAGATAAGGAGCTTAACTACAGATTTCCAGATTTCCTTACATGTAAGAGATGTATATTTTAAAGAACAATGTATTCTTGGCCTTAATTCTGATTTACCTAAGCATTTTTGTCAAGAAATGCCTTTATTTTTACTAAAATGCCACTTCGGCACTAAAATGGCAAAAATCACAGAAGAGTTTACAATTCTAGATGTAGCGAGACCTTAATTGCATCAGAAATTCAGGTGAGGTTGACAGCTCTCTAAGAATGCTATCAAGAGTCTGCAAGTTCAGTGGGAATGTTTCATGTCTAACTAGAGAGAATTTTATCTTTTTGGCAAAACCCAGGCTTAAAAAAATATATTTCATCTGAGATACCTAAGACAACCAGTCACTGGGGAAACCATTTTTGATTCTGTGATACTCAAGGAAATCTGTGTTTTTAAAATAGAGTAGTTTCTCTATAATGAAAATTAGGACTAAAAGTTCATTAGAAATCTGATTTGCCAGTATTTATCTTGTATATCTCTACTGGCAGAAGTCTTTGGCCTAAAAATTCTGCTGTTAATCCCTGGGTGAATTGGATTTATTTTTAAGTGTCAAGTAAATTGATCAATCCCTTCTTGTTTTTATTACAGAACTCTCTAAAACTTGCCAGATGCTGCTGATGAGGGCTGGTTTATGAGGATGTTTGTCAATCGCCCGAGGTAGCATAGAAGTAAAAGGTCAAGGAGGTTATTATTTGTATGTGCATCGTGATATTTTGTGTTTTGCATTTATTTTACAAGAGATAATGGATTTGTGTGAGAGCATTTTAAGTCCCCAGCTTTTTCTCCTGATAGTTTTGGGTTATTGTCTTTAAAAAAATTGGTTTGTTGGTTTTTTTTTTTCTTCTTTGGTTTGTTTATTTTATTTTGTTTGAGACAATGAGCAATGATTTTTGAAACTTGTCCTTTGTGTCTATGGGTACAGATCCTTCTGATCACACCCACTGCTCAGCAAATACTAAACACGTGGTAACTGCCCTGCAAGTTTGTCACAAAACTATAGAGCTTGGGCTAATTTCTTAGACTTCATTCAGTATGTTTGGTTTTGATCACTTGAATCATCTGTGGTTCTTGGGAGAAATAAAAAAATCAGTGACAGGTTTACAAGCTGAGATGCTGGTTATGTGATATAATTTACTTCCATAATGAATAGTTAACAAAAATATGAAAAACTTACATAAGGCATGGCAAAGACTGTAATTTTCACCAGTTGTGTCAGGGAAGCTCTTGAACTCTGTGCCAATAATTTCACATATATCCAAATTATTAATTTTTTTGGAAATAGCCCTTTGTGCCCACTGAGGGCTCGTTTGCTTAGGAAGTTTTTAATCACTGAATTCTTTAGTTTGTTAGTAGGAAAGAGGGGAGAGAAAAAGAGAGGGAGGGTATGATTTTCAAACAGCATTCTGGCAACTCAAAACTTTCAGATTTTTCAGTGTCCTAGTGTTAAAAAACTGTTTGGCTGATTGTTTTGTGATAAATATCATCCTCTGGGTAGTATATAGACAAGAGGTATTTTAAATGGAAAGGCCCCTTTCCTTCCCTCTGTTACAAGAATGTAAGAATCTGATGCTTGGGTTGTGGTTTAAAGGAAACCCTTACCTTTTGACTATGGAATTATTGGCATGACCTCCTTATAAAGGGTTGGAAGGGTTTTACAATTCTTACACCCAGAAATTTTTCTAGTCCATCCACTTTAGGGGAGGAAGTGATGTTGCTCAGGGTAACTTGGTGACTGCAGTGGAGGAGCTGGTGGAGAAAGTCCTCATCCAGTTTTTCTGGCACATCCATCAGCAGTGAAGGATGCAAAAGAGACATTCCAAGAAGAAGTGGTAAATTGAGCAGCACTCATGTGGCTAGTCTCAATGAAGGGAAACAGACATCAGAAAAGCAGGACAATTTTATTTAGTCATGACTTAAATAAGAATCTTCTAGTTTTGTTAATTTAAATGTAATAAAAAATTACGATGGTTCTTATATACGTACCCTTTAGCAATGTAAAGCCAACATCTACATTTTAGCTACTCAATTAATTTATATATTTGAGTGATATTATATATAGAAAAATTCATCTATGTTAGGTTAAAAAGGGGGAAATTGGTCCTTACCTCATTCTTTATGGTGTAAGCTGACACAGGTTAATGAGGGCAAAGGAAGTAATCCAAGGAATTCAATTTGGCTCTACATACAAAAGCCAGAGAGACAGATCTGTGGCATGATTTTCAAAGCTATGCTTCAGAACATAATTTATATGCACCTCCATAAACAAGAATTTTTATTTCCAAGTGGCTGGTTTTATGTCCACTAATTATACATAGCATTTGTCCACTCACCTATGTACTCTTTTTGGGAGAATGCATGAAATTTCCAATGAAGCTGTTGCTTACTTCCAGAAAGCTGATCTGAAAATTTGCGACAGATAATGTCACACTTGGGTGAACCTGCCTTTTTTACTGCCAGTAAAGTAAAAGATACCACATCTTGCACAGGAAATAGCACTGGTATTTTTTTTATTTCTCTTTGCAGCTACCTGCAATATATAGTTGTGGTTTATTGATTTGCCTTTATTACAATGTGGCTGTGCTTTGCCTATATACCTTATATCCAAATTTCAATTTAAAGCTGAATGTAGTTTTTTGTTGTTTGGTTTTTTTTGTTGNTTTTTTTTTTTGGTCTGAGCTTTGATGTTTTTCACTTTGCCCAGGATTTGAAAAGGAAGACAAATGCTGTTGTATGAGAATCCGTGGTCTCAGGTCAGAAACCAGAATCATCTCTAGAATGCAAACTGACGACACGTTTTTTTCTCTTTCAATTCTGGCAACTATGTAACAATTTCAAATAAAAAGTGGATTCAAATTCAGGTCACTGGAAACAAACAGCTAGCATTTTAATAAAAATGGTCATGTAGAAATTTACTGCACTTTGTTCTGATCACTTTAAACAATCTGTGGTAGCTAGAGTCAAAGGCGGTCTGAACCATACAGATTTAAATGTTCAAGCAAATCAGTGGCATCATTAATTAATAAATATCTTGTCAGAGGGATGGAGAAAGCGTGCTTATTTTATCATATTCAACTGAACTATACAGATGAATATGATTCCTACTGAAGTATGATCCTCATGTGAGCTGAGTTTTAGGATTGTGTGTTTATTGTGTGGCAGTATTCCACAACAAGTTCAGTTAGTTCACAGATATCTAAAGCAGTAGTAGCAGCAGCAGCAGCAGCAGCAGCAGTAGTAGTAGTAGTAGTAGTAGTAGTAGTAGTAGTAGTAGTAGTAGTAGTAGTAGGTCAAGCTTTCTGTCAAAGGATTATATTCTTGTTATGTGTTTTGCAATAAAGATTCTGAAGTCATATAATATTCAAATACATGTATGTTCAACAACAGCACTGTAAAATTTCTGCTGTTATTGTATCTTGCCTTCACTAAAACTTCACTGTAAGATGATTTAACAGAAATATATTAAAATTACATTTTTATTATCTAAATCACTGGGCACAGTTCTGCTAGTTTGAGATGGTCATTTGAGACCATACAAACAGTATGAACAGGTAGACATTTATTGACAACAGGAGATAAAACTGAAGCATTTACTTGTCACATACTCTCTTTTTACTTTTTTTTTTAGGAGAGAAATATGCACAGTTGTAGCTTTTGAAGATGAAACAAAAGGCTGATACTAAAAATTGAGATTGAGTTTGTCCAGTAAACCTTTCTGTGACTTGAAGGAAAGGTAGGTCTAGTTGCAAGCAGCTGTCTTAACTGAATTTTAACAGGCTTTTGATTAAAATCCCATAAATCTCCATTGTATTAATCAGCAATTGTACTTTGTCTTGTATGAGCCTGAGGCCTTTATGTACCTGAGATTAAGGAAATGGGGTTTCTGTCCTACATTATTCTTGGACACTGCAGCCCACTGTGTGCTGCTGCAAAAATAAAATCTAAAGAGGAATCCCCCAAAGTTCTGGTGAATCCATTTAATAAATCATGTAAAAAGGGAAAAAAGAATCTCTTAAGCCAAAGGGAAGTGTTAGGGAGTGTGTGGGTTCATCTGGTCGGAGTCATGCAAAGCAGTGTTTACTCTTCATTTTACATATGGTCTATGTGTTGATATGACATCATTCCCTATAAAGTTAGGAATACAGTGCACACATAACCATGAGTTTGTATGAGATGCAGTGAATATCCCATGAGAGAGGGAACATGACATAATTTAAAGTTGGAACCTGGAGTGATTTATGAAAGTCATTGTCTTAGTGATTTAGATACTTTCCATATGCTGTTGTAAAAACCCTGTTTTGTATAGTGTGTGTAAAATATGTAGCAAATTAGTTTCAATACAACTTTCTTCCTCCAAAATGTTTTGGTTTTAAAATGTTGATGTGTTTTTTATTTCTAGTCTGTGATATACCACTGTATTTTTATGGAAACAACACTGTAAAGTAAAAGATTTTCAGGTGACTTTGCTAAAGTTTGGTGTGTTGGACAATAAGTGCTGCAACTGCTTTTGATGCTAAAACATCCCATTGTACTGGATTTATGGCTTGACTTCTGTACCATGCTTAGCTGATATGGAGTATGCCCTGTGTCATGCCTTAAAGCCCTGAAGGTATTGTCCTAGTATGGAAGGAAGAAAAGAATTTTTCTCTTACCAGATGTAGCCCATTATAATTCTATCTCATTTTATTTTGGAAATTATTTGAAGATGGATCTAGTTACATTAAAATTATGTGATGGTAACATGATTTCTAAAAATACATTACTGCCTGAGGCATTAAAAGACTCAATTTAATTTACTATAATATATAAAATAATGTTATTGCAGGGAGACTTTATTCCAGTGGTTGCTTAGTAAGTGAATGGACATTTATTAATCAAATAAATCAACACCACCCATGGCAACCTGCCCCAGAAGTACCTGCTGAGGAGAGATGGATGAACAAAGCATGAGGAAAAAATTATCTGGTTTGTGCTGTGAGTTTCTGCTTGCAATTTTCTAGAATTTATTCATTGTTCAGTGTTATTCACCAAACCGTGTCTGCAGAGTAGTTTGCCTTGTAGCTTGTTCAGAAGCAATTTGTAGCAAGTATGCAACATATACTTCAAGCAGAGATTTTTGTCATTAATATGGGGGCCAGGCTTTTTCTTTGTGTATGATCTCCTACTCAAAAAAATTTTGTTGATGACAAATGAGGCTCCTAAGTATTACTGTGATACAAATTAATAATAGCATAAATTATGATACCCCTTTAGCTTCATTTTAGACCCTTCCTAATGATCTCTGTAGACTTCAGTGGTATTCAGACCAAGATTTAAAGTACTTTTTTCAGAACTGACATTTGGGACAGATACTTTAAAATACATTAGGCACACTTTCTGTAATCCTTTTTTATCAATCTTTGGTTTAAGTTTTTGTCTGTCATGAAAGTTTTTACTAAGATATCCCTGTAAAGTGAATTGCAAAGAAGATATAGATCCACCTGAAACAAACGACTCAAATACCATTAGAAATTGTGAACTTTCTTTTCCTGCAAATGCAAACCAGAGTGTATGTTTTTAGACCTTCTCCCACCTACCTATCTTGTAAGGCTTTTAAATGTGAAGTGGTGTGAAATAGCATAAACCAGACTCATATGTACCAAGAGCTCAGTTTGCAATTGTTTAAAATGTATTTTCAGAAACATAAAACACCATCAGTGCTGAAAACCAGCAATTCAGTCCCTTGATTAAATGCATCACAAAGAAGCATGCAGCTGGAACACCAACTGCATTTCTTTGGTTTGTTTCTTTCCTTGCTGTGCAGCCATGAAGCTGGGGAGGGTGCAGAGAGGTGGGCTGAGCATGCCAGTGGATGGCACAGTAGCAATCCTTTGGACATTCTTTATTGCATCCTCTGCACTGCTAATGCATCAGTCCCCCATGGCTCTCCAGACTCCCACGCTGTGTGAGCTTGCTGCTGGGAGGGCAGAACAAATGTGGCTGTAAAGCTTTAACATCTGTGGTAGCCACGAGTGGATTTGCTGGATGAGCTCTCCAGCAGGTAGGACAGCCTGTTCCTCAGGGTCTGATATCATTAACCAGAGCACTGCTGCTCATCCCCTGAGGATTGCTAATGGGTCTTTTGGGGCTTGGGAAAAGCTAGTCAGAAAAATAAGTATTCTCCTCAGAGCCTAAAAAACAGGACAAACAACTCTTTCTGTGGCAATAGGGAAGCTGCTTCTCCATGCATAGGGATACAGGGCACATTTGCTTGGCAGAATGAGATTTGTCTACCGGCAGGGGACTGGAACAAGGCACATGGGATTCCTTCACTCTCAGGAGAGTATCTGAGGTGTAAACATGAAGTGAGGGGACAGAGTGGGATGCAGTGATGAGTCAGTGCTTGTTCTTGTTTACCAGACATTAAAGCATTATGAGCATGTCAGACAGCTGATTCAAAATGAGTCTATGGTTGCCTCTTCCATCTTTATCTGGGTGCTTAAAATAACTTGTCATCAGCTGCTTTCTTCTTCCTGTAGGAGCACTGGAAATCCCATTCCAGTCTACCTTGTATTCTAATGTGAATCAGTTTCATTTTTCTCTCCATGGATGATATGTCTATTAGAGAAATGGGAACCACGCATGACAACCCTGGGAGACGCTCTTCCAGGTGGAGTCCCCCCAAGGCAAGGACTGCACCTCTTCTTGTCACTAGTTTGAACTTCCCTTCTGCCTCATGTTTCTCTGTTTAAACAAGTTCTCTGTAGCTCCTCTGTTTTTCATTGAGGCACAAAAGCATTAGTTTTTCTGACATTGTAATGAGTCTTCTTCAGTGGCTTCATCAGGTTCCAAGCAGAAATGAAAGTGGGAACCAAATGCACCCCCAGCATGGAATAACTTCAATTGTCTCAGCTGAAGAAATTGCTAGTTTCGTTTCTTTTCTTTCTTGAAGGTGCTCTGTTCATTCATGAGCCTGGTGGTCATTGTTGGAATACCTTTGCTGTGACACTTTGTCCCTGGAAGGAAGAAAAACCGATTAAAGTTGTGCAGGTCACAGAAGGTTATTTCTTCCAGCTCCGTGCCCGTATCCGCCCCGGATCGCCCTTCTCCCGGCTGCAGGGCGAGCCTCGCCCCGCGGCCGCAGCAGATGGCGCCCGAGGCCCTGGAATTCGCCCTTCTCCCAGCGCCAGCGAGGCTTTGCTCCACAGGCTCTGCCCCCGCCAGGGAACGTGCCCTGGTACCATCAGGGTCTTCAAGCGGTTCACGAAACGGGAGAGATGGGGAATAAATAATAGGAAGGAAGGAAGGAACTTTGGGCATCGGTGAAGTTAGATTGGATATAGATTGGTTATTCACTTACAATGTCTATGATCCAGGAAAAGATGTGATTACTATTCCCAATGTCCTATTCTTAGCAGGAAGCCCTTTGCAGTATAGGGAACTGCATACCTAACAAATATATTCAATTATAATTGAAATTACATGAAGTGATGGAAATACACACAAGAAAATAACTAAGCTATGGATCAGCAGTAAGAGTTGTAGCTTTTTTAGACAAAATCTAATGGCTTTGCTGAATTACAGTATGCTTTTTTGATGCTCTTTATCTTTGTCTATTTGTTTTGTTTTTCTTAAGGAAAGGTGATTGGTTCTCCTGTGCCAAGCAGAAAAGGCTTTCAGGAACATGCTGTTAACTTTTCAGTTCAATCTAGCAACAGCATGACTTCATTTTACCCTGTTTATCAGAACATAAGGAATTTGGCAGTGCTTTTATACTGACTGCCTCTTCTAGTGTCCGAAACAGAGTTAGGCAGCTCAGACATTTAAGGCCCTAATGCATGATTCACAGCATTATTAATGCAGACCTGATAGGCTTTGGCTCTCTGTGCAGTTAATGCAGAAAGTACATGCAATTCCTCAGGCACAGAATAGTGTGTACCATGAATGCATATTTCACAGGCATTTTTTTGGTGGTAGTTTTCTGTTCTTTGAATTAGCATTCACTTCCTCCCAGTGCTTGATAATCATCCCCCACCCCCCGCCCCAGCTTTTTAATAAAGATGTTCTGTAATAACTGGTGGGAAGAAGTAAATGCTAAAAGAGAAGCCCTAAGAGAATTAAGTTAGACATCTCTACGAAAAAGGGTGAAGAGAGAAGATGATCTGTCTTTCTGTGTCTAAAAAAACAATTTGCAAGCAGGGTCAATGACAAAAGCACTGACAGGAATGTCTACCAAATGCCCATTTTGGTGCTGTCCCAAGTATTTACAAAGCCCCTGTAGTCATGCTTCACCTCCGTGGCCTTGGAAAATAAGGATATGGAGCAGACTGTAAGTGCTGTAAAGATATGAAAAATTAAGTGACTCCTATGACATTAGCCATAATAACAAACAGGATTCCAGCTATAAAATAATAATGCATTGCAGAATTATTCTTGCAAATCAAGATATAAAAAAGAGTTAGAAACAATTATGTTTAACTATGTTTTGTGCGAGGGTGCATTTTTATTTTGTATGTCAAAGAGATTTTTATCCGTGGTTTACATTTCATTTCTGTTACAAGTGCTGGTTTCCAGTCCTATAGTCAAGTCACCATAAAACAGGAGAAATGTGTAGTAGAAACAGAGTAGTAAGAGAGTTTCTGCTGATGGGTGACAGAGCTGAATTCAGTCAAGAGTCTGACTTCTAGACAACCTGTCTGCAAAAATATCTCTTCTTTTCACTTCGTGTTGTGTAATTACCTCCCGAAAACCATTAAGGTCATTACACCCTCATTGTCATAAAGTCTGATTTTTTTCCAGAAAGATATCAGATATCAGGTATATGGTCAAGCATGTTTACAAGATTTGATTTGTCTGACACTTCTGGTCTGTGTGCTTTTAGACTCGAGACACACAATACCTTTTTGTATCTAACTTTGTCATACTTACCCCCTGTGTCCTCTCTCACGACTTGGAATGGAGGCAGTCTGGTATCAGGACATTGGACACTCTACCTGAAAGGGACATGATCTGAACCCCAATTTCCTGGCTGCATTGTTGACAAATATGTTAATGACCCTGCCAGTCCATTGAAAACAAATTATAGTTTATCATTCTCCTTTTAGAGGTAAAGAAATTAGTAACTTTTGCTTTTCCTTTTCTATATTTTAGAGAATGGGCTTAATACCTTTCCCTGACCTTCCTTCATTGGTAAGTATCAGGGTTGATTCTCCACTGCCTTCCATTCTGTACAGATATTACCCTTTGTCTTGAGAAGCTGCAATGTATTAACATGTCACAAGAGTAACATTTAAAATCTATTTGTCAAAAAATAAATAATGGATTACTCTAGTAACTTTGCTCAAAGCTCCTGCTGAAAAAGCACTTCACCCAGAGCCATAGTATTGAATTAATGGTGTAAATATATTTATAGAATATACAAACCTCAAAACTAATCTCAAACAAATAAATGGCATTATACATATTCTATTACTGAAAGGATATATAATTTAAAAAACCACCCAGACCCCAAAATCTGTGTCTGTTTTTTTTGTAATCAGTGCACATTTCCAGTCAAGAAACGCTTCAGCATACAGAATGTTCCAAGTGTTAATAAATTCCAACATAAACATTAAGTCTGTTCTAAGGAAAAAATAGTATTATATGGTGTGTAGTTGAAACTTTGAGCCTACCACAAATCTCCGAAGCTCACATTCCCCAAACAAATACTCTCCAGCAAATACCAAACAAAAATAACTTTTCAACAGAAGATGTCTCTGGAGTGTAGAAAAATACCAGCTCTCTTAGGACAGTCATGCAGGAGAAAGTTAGTAAATAGTCATCTTAAACTCCAGCTTGTTCTGTGAGCTCAGCCAACCATCATGCCTGAGTGGTGGTAAGAAGAACAAGATTATTTTCATTTTCTCTATGTGACAAATTCCTCTGTTCTCCAGATTAAATGAAATAAAGCCCTCCACTGCATCTGGTACAATAAAATTATTCTACTACCCCCTTCTAGTCCCCAGATGAGGCAATCAGAAATGAACACTTTCCCCTTACAGCTGCTGCTGCTTCTTTTGATCAAAATTGCTCTGTGTTCTCAGTGACTGTAAATCTGAAAGAGGAAGTGTTTTTAGGAGACAGAATAGACGTGCATCACCCTCTTTGGTAAGCATTCAAGGCTTTCTGTACTCTGGGGATTACAAAAAAAGCACTCTGCATATTTCAAGGTCTCAGATGTTATTCTTTATTAATGGGATTTTCCACATCAAAATCTCCACGCATATAATGGATATTATTCAGCCAAATGAATTCATAATTAAGAGTTCAAACAATGCAAAATCCAGGATTTTTTTGAGAATCTTAATAGATCTCACATTACTAGGCTGTTACCAGCCCAATCCAGAGAGGAATGAATAATGCTTAAACCATTAAACCATTAGGGTTTTTGAGGAAATGGAAAGCATCCACCCTATCTAAGAAATCAACTCCACAGAAATTGTTCCATTGTCAAACACTCTGGGAAAGCAAGTCCATTATTTTGTTGTGGGTTTTTTAAGTTAGCAGATTTTCATCAAGACAGCTTCTTTTTTTAACTGTGCAGTATTATGTACGATGTTTCAACATAAGCTGAAAAATAGAATGCATTCATCGCAAGTGCTGTCACATGGGCTGCATTCCCAAATGAAACCATTCTTACTTCCAAACAATTGGTGATCATGAATTGTCACTACCTGCAGCAATAACACCTCAAGCATCTCTTTCATTTGAAGAAATTGATGTAGGTAGTCAGCAATCCTCTCATCTCAGAAAAAAGCTCTTCCTGATGGAATTCATAGCCAATATTTTTTTCTGAAAGTGACTTAGATACATCATGCACTTTCAGTCTCCTCACAATTCTCCCTTAGCAAGGAAATTGTCTCTAACTTATTCAGGAAGCAGTTTCAAAATTTCTCCCATTAAACACAGACCCAGTTTTTGGAGGTGTGAGGGCTTTGACAGACTCTATATCTTCTGTGCATGACTGTCCTGCAAAACATTTTCTGGCTATGATATTCCTTTAGCTTCTCTGAAGTGTTTTCATCTAGGTGCAATATTATAATCAGACAATTAAATACCGAGGGCTTTGGGAAGAGCAGCAGCACCCAGTATTTTTTTCTGAAACAGAAAGCAAGACTAGAGATGCACCAAAGAAAATTCCTTGTTCACCTCAGGGAATTGGGTTTACCTGATCCAGTGTTTCGTCTCTGGCAGTATTCCCTATCTGGTGTTTTGATGAAGATGGGAGAAAACCCTGTGCTATGGAATATCTGGCAAATACATATATTTATATCACTGTGTAACATGGGACAGTGAAGTTACAAACTCATTGAAGGTTGTAGAAAAAAGGCTGAGTGGTGTTCCCCAGGGATGGGAGTTTAGAGAGTCAGAAAATGAGACAGAGGTTTGTGGAGAAGTCTGGGTTTTGAGAAGTGTCAGACTTAAAAGGAAGACACGAAACTTGGTTGAATGCCTCTCAGTGAATGTCCTAGCTCACCTACTGCAATCTTGGTTACCTGGAAGACAGTACTTTTCATCTTTTAACAGAATTTTTTAAGGCAGTTGGTTGAAATAATTAGTAATCTCATTCATTACTAGAAGCCTTTCAAGTATTATCTTCATGACAGCATTCATGGGAGCTCCAAGACCTTGAACCTGCATGTTTCTGATAGGAACAAGATTTCTAATTCTAAGGTCAAAAATACCTGCCAATTTCCTTAAGATTTTCTAGGTTTTGGGCTTGAGATTCAAACAACTACAAAAAGACAATTTCTTTCCAATATGTCTGGATTTTTCTATTAAAAAAACCCCGGCTAACTATTTCTGATTGGGCCTGTTCCAGTTTCACTGTCAAAAATATCCATATTCCATAATTGGTGTCTTGTATTTTATAGCAACCCACCTGCTTCCAAGCAACAAAACCTCTTAAGAATTGTTCAGCTATAGATATTATTTTAATACCTCATCTATCTCATGCTGTCCATTTGAAAGTCATGCTGTTGGTATTTAACCCCTATGGTTTTACTGTTAACCTCTAGTGATTGGATCTATTTCATAATCACTCTTATGTCTAGAATGCCAAGGAGTTTCCTCCCTTTTCTGTGTCAAGGAGTGATTTATACCTGTGCTTTCCAGGGAGCAGTGTTAAGGCTATACCTTCCTTTTCCTGCTGTTCCAGAAACCAGGAAATTTCTACTTGTTTCTATTCCAACATTGTTCAGGGTTAGATACTATTAAAAACATGTATGATAGAGCAGTTCACAAATTACAGGATAGTTCTATGGGTAGTCATCTTATAAAAGGGAGATATTTAATCCATATTCAGTTTTCACTATTGCTTGTTAGGATCTTCCTTAGAGCAGAAGAGAAAAAACACTTTTGAAAATGACAGTGTGATTACAAGAACAAAAAGCTGATCTGAATTGACTTGTGGCAGTGTCCTGGTTTCAGCTAGGGTAGAGTTAATTTCCTTTCAGTAGCTGTTACAGTGCCATGTTTTGGATTCAGAATGAGAATGGTGTTGATAACATGCTCATGTTTTGGGGTTTTGCTTAGTCACGTTTATCCTGAGTCAAGAACGTTTTTCCTTGGCTCATGCTCTGCCAGTGAAGAGGTGCACAAAAGAAACAGGGAAGGAGCCGAGCTGGGACAGGTGACCCAAACTGACTAGTGGGATATTCCCCACCACGTCATGCCCAGCATCAGCTGGGGGCAGTTCCTTGGAAGGGTGGCCAGCCTGGGTCCGGGAAGGGGGTCTGGCATGGTCACTGGGTGGTGAGCAATTGCATTGTGCATCACTGAGTTTTCTCATTTTATTACCAATATTATTATAATTTACCATTATTAATGTATTTTACTTTATTGTCAATTATGACACTAATCTTATCTCAAATCTACAAGTTTTACTTGGATTCTTCTTCCCAATCCACTGAGGTGGTGGGAGAGAGGGAGGTAGAGTGAGTGGCTGCATGGTGCTTAACTTCCAGCTGGGCTTAAATCACAGGCAAGTAGACCAGGAACTAAGTTTATCTTGTTCAAAGCATTGACTAGATTTTAGGATTATGATGACTGTGTCAATTCTGACTAATGAATATACTAAACTGGGTACAAAATGAGGTGTGTATATTTGCTTTGTTGTATCTTATATGAACGAGTGTTCATATTTATGGAGATGTGTACAGCTTATGGAGAAAAAGAGTAATACAGGTGTCATCCTGTATGAGATGTGAATTTTGGACATTGAAGGAATGAGACAAAAATGGTTAAGTTGTCTATATGTTACATGGATTCTACTGTAAGATGGAGTCTCAGTATTGGAAAAACACTGGCATCTCTAGTAGAGAAAGCTTTATATTTGCTATGTTATTTGCAGAGTGTAAAATATATGGCTTGAACAATTTAGATTAAATTAACGGGAAAAATGTCAAAATCCTCAAAGGAGGTAATTTTCATTATAACCAACACAATCAAGATTTCAGGAAAAAGTATGTACAACTGGGTGCAACATCAAATTATAAATTAATAATATATCCTGCAAAATGTACTGTTAAATGTCTGTTATGAGACAGCACAACATTATGTATATGTTGCTTACTTTTTCTCTTTGAAATAGAAGAAGAGCTAATATAAAATGCCTCTTTGTCTGGTTCAGGCATAATGTCACTGAGAAGATGGAAAGCCCAAGGAAAGCTCAGCTCAGCTCAAATTTTATGCACCTATGTGGTATCCTATATTAATAATAATGATATGTAGTTAAATAATTTTGCATTCTTGTAAGCTGGGCTAGGAGGACGCTTATTATTAATGGTAATGTCTGCACAAAAATTGTTTTAAGGAAACCATTAAGGATGATAGATGACATTGGAAACAGAAAGATGATAATGACTCCTTCCTCAGTGAGCAGTTGCATCTCTATAGGAACCTAGCTTGTCCTCACTGCTCAGTATGAGAGTATTGCTCAAGCATTTGTGAGTTTGGGAAAAAAATGTCATATTGCAGAAGTGACACTTGAGGAAGAATGTGGCCTGTTTATAGTGTTTTAACTGAGGGAATTTTCAATTTTAGTGTGATCCAGAAGGCAGTCACTTTCAGTGTTAGTGGAGACTCAGCAAATGTAATTTTTATGTCAGAATATCCTTCAGGGTAAGGGGATGTTAATTGGCTGTAAATGGTCATAGAAAACTGAATATGTAAACTGGTACAAGAAACTTTAGTCTGTGACAAAAGAGAGAAGTTTCTCCACTGCACTGCAGTGAAGTTTCAATGGTCTAATCTAAACATTATTACTGCTCTTATTCTCTAACTCTCCTCTTTCAAACATCTTTAGTTTTAATTTCTTCCTTTCTTTTGCATTTCTTTGTATTTCTGCAAACCTTTTTAATAATCTTTTCCTTTATTTGAGACCATTGGTTGTGTCCTGGAGATACTTCTACAGCCAGAGACCTACATCAGGGAGATGTTTCCACCTCTGATTTTGTGAGGCAGCAAATGAGGGAGTGGATTATGTGAGGACAATACTGCTGAAGGCAGCAGTTGGAGGCAAAGTGCAATAAAACTCCTCTAATGTTGTACTTTAGTCTCCATTCCAGGGGCATCCCTGACTATTTGCTGCAGGCAACTTCAGAATGCCTTGTAGTCCCAGGGGCCAGAGGCAAATGGAAGACTGGAATCGAAGAATTTTTCTTGGCTGAACCAAAAGGATACCCTCTGAATTGCCTTGAGGTGTCCATATCTACACATGCCTCTCAGAAGCACGTACGGAGAATTTGCTGAAAGCAAGAGATGGCTGGGGTATTAAAAAGTTCATGTCACGGGTGCATTCTTTCCTATGACTTGACTGTGGAAGGACAAACTGGCTGCTCCACATGTGGAAGGATTTCAGGACCACTGGTTATTATTGGGGACATTGCTGGAACACACAGTCTCAAACATGAAAACTAGGAAACTATAGGCTAATCTGTTTAATACTTGTATTTAGAAGATATTATATATGACAAAACATATGTATTTGAAAATGCCTTTTAAATATCTTCATTGAGTTTAGATTGTACCCAGGTATTGCAGGTGAAAGAAAAGATCTTTGGTGCAATTAAAATAGACTTTTTTAAATTATTATTTTGGTCAGAACATCCAAAGAGCAAAGGAAACAGAGGTTTCTCAGACTAGCCAGAGGAAGAAGGGTTGTCATCATTCTCCTTTTGCCAAATAGCTCACAGGATAAGGAATGCTTTGAAGATGCTATCTCCTGCAAATGTGATGTAACCAGCAAGCTGAAGCAGGCTGACCAGTTTAAAAACATCTCTGAGAAACTGTCAGGGTTTCTGAAGTGTAGGAGTTACATGACACCTCCAGCAGGTAATACTGGAGAGAATACCACCCTACACCGACCTCCTTAAACCCTCCTGCTCAATCTTCTCCCTCTATTGGGAACTCCCAGGATGTGTAGCCTTGGGTTGGAAAGATGGGGGAAGAACGGAAACTACCCTAGTCTGAACACAGAAAGAATCTCTAAAATGTTTGCAAAGACAGCAGCCAGGTGTCTTTGGAGGTCAGGATGGATAGGGGTCAGCTTGGGAAGGGTGTTTCTCGTCTTCTTTCAGGACTTTCAGCTGCAGCAGTGCAGTGCAGTGCAGGAGGTTGAGCTGTGAGGAGAGGCTTTACCTGTGTGCTGGGAGAGGTCAGTTGGTTTCTAGTATTGCTTTTGTTTACTTCCCCTGTGATTCCTGTGGGGTGATGGAAAGGTGACTGTTTCTCTTTGCGCCACTGAACTGAATTAAGCAGCTGTCCTTAAGACTTGCTCCAGCAGGACAGCACAAAGAGGGGCTGAAGTCTGACCTAAACATGGATTTTTCTATGCATTTCTGAAGTTCAGGTTTTGTCTTCTTACATCTGTGTAAATTATTTTGGCCTTCGCAGTGTTTGGATATAATACTGAGGGGAAGCTAGCCAGACATTACACATTATTTCCTTTCTCACCCCATCTTTTGATATTTTTAAAGTGATTGACTGGAAGGAGTATGAAGAGGATGCATTAATATTTAACTATGCTGCAACAAAGAATTGATGTTTTTAAAGTTTTCTTTCATTCAGACTGTTCTGGAACTCTCTACCCCAGTTTATTTTTGATTATAGAAATTCATTTCAGTTAAACCATTCTATTATCAGCAGGATCTGCCCACATTTGGTTAGACTAAATAACTCTAGAAACCACAGTATTTTTTCCAATTGCTTTGAATCAAAGTTGCATTAACAGAAAAAAACTTTTGCTGAGGTTGGTATGAATCTTGTTAATGCAGAAAAGTTGTATTAAGGGGTCTTCACTGTGTATCTGTGATGCTGCGCTTGTTACAGCTTTATCTTAGTTTTAGGAAAAGTCTACTGATACTTTAGTTTTCCCACTTACAGTCTTGTTCATTGTCATGAATTGGAAGCCTCTATCTGTCCTTTTCTTTTGCCACTCTCTTGATCAACAGCGTCCTTTGGTGCTTTACAAACCCTTATCTTTTAGCAGGTAAAACTTACAGGTCAGAAATGAGAAAAATCTGTCTTATTTTTTTCAAACGGCTGCGTTTATGTTGTTGATACATCTGCTTTTACTGAATGGCTTCATACTGCTATGTAGGACATCTTACATTCATTTTATGAATCCTTCATGGGACTTGTCTGATCTCGTAATTGTATATGCCATCAAACATTGAGGAAGTCTTGAGGAGAAGGGGGAGATTGCAGGGTTGTAAAATTGGGGTGGTCTTTAGGTTTTTTGATGCTGTAATATTGTTTTGTGAATTACTCCAGCAGTAGAAAGGGAGGTACAAGTTGATTTCGAGGTTGTTTTCTGTACAGCTCTTCAAGACAGAATTGGTAAAATACCTCAGAGCCAGTGAGAAGAAGCTCTGGGTGACACTAAAAAGGGTTTTAAATCTATGCATAATACTACAGTCTGTACATCATGCCAATATGGGAAAAGATGATAAAAGCATTCTGTAGATTTACAAGGCTATTTTTCAACACTGGGTCATGTTCTGAATCCCTCTGCTCCTGCCAGTAGCTGCATTCAAGTATTGTGAGGGATTTACAGAACTGCATCTTATCTCTTAAGAACAACAACCAGATGCCATAAGTCAGAGAATCCCCATGGTTGTGTTTATTTATTTATTAGTGTACTGTCTTCTAAAGTGTTTTGTGGTTCTTGGTAAATAAGCGTATTCTTTGTGGTCTGATCTTCACAAATCTCCTCTGTTTTATTTCTGTATCTTATTTGTTCCTGTATGAGAATGTATTAATATGTTGTTGCTCTGTAAGTTCCTAACTTGGATCCCATGTGTTTCTCCTGTTGGTGGTCCTAAGTTTGGAAATGCAGAAAGTTTTTTTTACTGCTTCATGGCATTGCAGATCATATCCTGTATCTATTGAAATTATTCCTCCTCCTCATTTTGTATAGCGCTTCCTGCTTTAATTGGCTGAAGTATTGAATTAACACACTAACAATTTTTAAAATTTATTCCAGGTGAGACATAAATTACATTTAATCTCTTTATGACTGCATCTTTAGTGTATTAATAGATTGAATTCAGGATCCTGTCATTCAAATTTTTTTATAAAGTACTTGAAGTTGTCTTATCTTTATGGACTTCTGCTTCAGCATAAGTAACTCTTGATACAGTGCTGAATGTCTGAGGTTGGTGCTCACAGAGAGGGCCATATTAGATGGAAAGTACCTAAAATAACTTGCTTTAAAGTAGATATTATATTGTGTATTTGCTAAGTGGGGTCCTCTTATTCCTCTTATCTCTGGTTATTCCTTTTAATGTAAGCTTCAGGTTGGGAAAACCAATAAAAACCATCATGTACTATACTTCATTCTGAAATGTCATGTTCTCCATGCACTGGCTCTGTCTCAGGCTACCAGGGTGATGTGGCCCATTACCCTGGAGTTAAGTTCTGCCTTCTTGCAAAACAGACCTATGTCATGCCAGCAAATGTATTACTGCATAAAAAATACATGCAGTGCAATTTTCTCTGTGGTAATCTTAACATTTCTAAGACATTATCAATTTTGATGTGGGAAGCAGAAAGCCTTGCGTTCAAGAAAATTAAGTGGGGTATGGGAATGTTTCTTGTGCATCCCATCACGTAAAGGATGTGTTGTGGTTTTATTGGAACTGACTGAAACAGCAGTTTTTCACAAGTGAGCGGGAACTGAGTCTAAATGGACAGCTGTTAGGAGAACACACATGGCACCTGCAGGGCATAGCTCTTCAGTTTTCTCTTTTGTTAAAAAGATCAAAATGGCTATCCCTCAGTTTTAATATGAATATGCCTCCATGTTCTTTGCTTATTTGCATGAAGTTCATGTTAGTTTCAGAACCTCTATCCATATTGCTGCACATTAGGACTATGAATCCACCTGTTTCTTGCATGCGCTTTCCCATATGAAGCATCTGGAACCAGATTTGGAATTGTTATACAGAAATTTCAGGGAAAGTGAGGAAGTCAGACTTGGATAAAAGGGAACCATAACTGGGGAAAGTGGAACTGAAAAATTCTAGCCAAAACATTTTTTGGGAAAAACCAAAAAGAATCCTAGTGGTAGGGGAAAAAGAAGTCCTAGTGATGAGGTATATTTTATACTGTGAAGTAGTTTCTCCTGATTAAATCCCGTCAGTGAGGTTTTCCTTTATTTAAATAAGAGCTCTAAAAATATGTTCAGAAGAAGTCTTGTGTGACTGGGGATATGTTGACCTGAGTTCCAACCTTGCTCTGAAATTTTATATTTAGAAAATCATCAATTAAAATAAATAACAACAGTTGAATTATCACCTAATTTGTAGATTTTAGGAGTTCCAGATTGGGCTGATTGGTCCAGTTGTTCAGTGTTGCTTGCCATCATTCTCACAGTGAATATGCAGTTATTTAAGCACATAACAACTTCACAAACCTAATTTGGGAGAGTTCACTAATTGTACATGTTCAGTGGTTAAAAGTGTCTTACTTATGCCACAGTTAATTAACTGTGTTAATTTTCATAACATTAGCCCCAGTGCTTGAGCTAGGAACACTCCTTTAATATCTCCTTTAATATTATTGGGAAAGGTGAGCACAACTCCTGGTTTACACTATTAATAACACTCTTATGTAGTGTCTACAAAGGACTTTTGGTTTTGGCTATCAGATTTGGCTTTTCTGAAGAACCCTGCATCTCACATGTACTAATTATCTAGATGCTGAAGTGAGAAAATGTTCCTGCATTTTAACAAGAACTCTTTCCACTAAAAAAAAATATATGTAGATGTTGCCTGCAGTTAAACATCAGTAGTATGATCTTTCTGAAGATTTGGTTCAGGAAAACAACAAGAAAAAATAGCAGCTGTCATGGCAATAATAGGATTGACTTTTATAGTAAGGAAAAAATAGTTTGTGTCCACATTCTGTGGGCTGTGATTTTCTTTTTACTCTCTCAGTTATGACTTGCATGCTACATGCTGTAAGCAGTCCAACCTCACTAACAAACCACATTTTGGGATTGATCTAGGAGTTTCTTCTTCAGTGTCATGTACAATAGGAGCAGGGGACTAAAGCACATTAATCTCCAGATGAATTTGGCATCTCTTCCTCAAAAATCCTTTTATTTTCCTTTGGACCCCCATAAAAGTCAAGTTTATATAATAATGAACTCCAGGAAGGAGCTGGAGCTCATTTACTATTTGAATAGTACAAAACCTTTCATAATAGGTTGACATTATTCAGTATGCAGAGAAACAGAACTGGTATAAAACTGCCTTTTTTATTTTTTTCATAAATATTTCAGTTGTTTGTTACAATGAGAAGAAGAGATTAATTTACAAATTGTTCATCTTTCCTATTCACAATTCCAGAATTTTTATTCCACTTGTCTCTAGCTACTGTGTGCAATTACTGTGCAGGCTACCAGGAAGAGAGACATAATGAAATAGCATGTCCTTCAATTAACAGTGGCAGGTTGAATGGGAAGTATTACTAAGAGAGCATTTCCCAACCATCCTTCTGCAGAGCACAGAAGTGTGACTGGGGACTGAGACATCCAGGCTGCTGCCTGTTGTAAGGCCTAGTTATTTGAAACAATCTGCTTCAAATAGGTGAAGGGTGAGAAACAATCCTTTATAAAATTTAGCCCACTTACGAAATGCAAAGCAGCCAGCCTGGAACTCCTGGATTGACCATGCTCTAGTAACTGACACACAGCATATTCTAATAAATCCTTACCAAATTATTGTCTTCTACAGTTTGATCGAATCACTTATCCTTTGTTTAAAAAAAAATCATTTCATGAAACAAGAAGATTCCATTTGTATTTTTCAAGAAACTCTTTTAATCTGCAGTACAAAAGGTCATTAGATTTATACAATTTTCAGTGACAAAAGTAATCTGCACATAATTTTCTTTCTCTAAGAACCTCTGCATCAAATAACGTAAATTCTTGAAGATCCACAACTACCTCTAATTGTTTGTTTGACTCCTTTGGATTAACTGATGTCCCAATTTGTTTGAATGCCACCCCAAATGTGTGGAAAGGGCAACATTCCAGTTTCTTCAGAACCATTCTCTTAGCATCACCTGTATTCCTCAAATGCTTTTATTTTCTATAACAGCTTACACAGGGGATACACCTTAGTGCTATCTTAAGATGTTTGGTCCCTGATGAACAGCTATAGGTCCATTTTGCTGTTCAATCTACCTAATTACCAGTCACACTGAAAAAAAAATTAAAACTACTAATGATTCATCAACATTTTTTAGCAAATCAAGGCAATGAAAGAGCTTAAGTCCATTGTCCTCGAAGCTGCTGTTTTTACTCTATTTCCTTTTTTTTTTCAAAGAATATTGTATCTGCAAAGATGACAACTTAGGAAGATTTTAGAAACAGTGAAACTTCACTTATTAAGAAGTTTCTGCTTTTCCATTAATAAACGGCATACTGTCTTCAGGAAAAAAATCTGCTTGGATGTGTACACATCAGAGGATATGAGTAATGAAAAGCCAAGAACAAATGTGAATGCTTCCCTGAGTGAAGAGAATGAGTCTAGCACACTTACTGATGTTTTCTTCATCTTTATCTCTTGAGACCTGAACATTATTGTTATCAAATCTGTGTTCCTCTCTTTTGTTATTGCAACAGCAATTGTTCAGCAACTGAACTAGGCATTACTTATTTTGTGCATGGCTTTTGTGGTTTTTACTTTGCTTTTGGAGAGCCTCTCTGGGTTTGAAGCTAGTTTGAGGGAAATGAGTGCAACAAATAATTTACTAGAGATGGATCTGAAAATCAAAACCTCTTCTTGGCTTCTGTTGCTTAGGACCACATCTGGTCAAAAGTATTGGAAAAAATTCTTGTAAAGTTAAATTTTATGATTTGTTCAGATTTATGTTCTGAAATAAATGGCCCCATTTTGGTCAATTCCAGGCCTGTACCAGTAACATTTCCTTGAAAACAGACCTGCTTATTCTCCATTAATGAGGAACAATGGGGGGAAAAATAAGCAAGAAGGTGGTTGGGCTGGATGAGCAGAAACAAATCATGGCACAAGAAGCTGAAGTCACAGATCACCCTCATTGGATGAGCACCAAGAAAGAGAAAAAAATGGAGACTTTACTGATATTTCAGTATTTATGGTAGAGTAATAAAATGGAGCACCAAAGTACTAGCTTGCTTGTAACTAAGCCTGTTGTCTTGCCTGCTTATGGTTTTAGAGTAGTCCAAAGTTTAATTGAGTAGCTCAGGTAAAATAGAACATGGTCTTGTACCCTCTTTAGACATTTATCTGAGTGCATGCTCCTCAGATTATCTTCTTGGGAACCTTACACTTGTTTGTCTTACATTTATATTTTTCATGAGTTTAATTTATTAGTTTGTCTTCTCCTTATCTGTATGTCGGATGACTAACCACTTCACAAGGAGAATAACACAAGTAGAATCTGGCTTTCCCAATGTACCCAAGTAGTGTGCTTCCAAAAGTTTTCCCTGTTCATCTAATTCTGTGTCACAGACTTGATTCCATAGCAGCATACATGGTGTTCTGAAGGGTAGCAGCTTGCGGTTTTTGTTTTACTAAGTTTAATGGCATGCATGGATTTGTAAATTCCACCGGTTGACTGAATAACTTTCTTTTAGACATCTTTCCCATAGATGTTCACAATTCTTCTGCTGTCACGCACTTCATCTTTCACAGCGGGTTTAGAAAATTCTCATGTATGATGGCTGTTCTAAATATACAGAATTTGGGGGCACTGTCTTGTCTCGACTGTGGTATAGCTGCAAAAATTAGTTGCAAATAAGACATTTATTTCTGGTTTTGAAAGAATGTTAAAATAGTATTCATAGTTATAAGGGTGATGCCTAAAGGCTCCATAGAGTTTTTATTCTAGCCAGAATTAGTAGATCCTCTGTTACAGCTCTGGTTCCTGGCAATGGGTATTTTTTGAAAACTGCCATATTAGCAGCTGAAGTCAGACATAAAAATGTCTTTCTTCTAAACCTTTCCTCAAACTTTTACAAAACCGGCTGTTGCAACAATATGCAGAGTTGTTTCCCAGTTCAGCCCAGAATTCTCATTGTTCTCTACCTATCAATGTAGCAGGGAGGGCAAGTTAGGCCTCATACATCTCTTTGTACAAGACATTTATTGCATGGTGCTTCAGGACTCCGAAGGGCAGACTTGGCACTAGCTCCTTCCGTTTCACTCTTTCCGAACTCGAGACTTATTTTATATTTCCTAGGTATTAGATCAAAACACCTTCTCCAAAGATTTTTCTCGGCTAATAGCACCTGAGGAACAAGTGGGTCTTCCCTCCTCGTAGTGGATTTCATGTCATTCACTATTTTCCATTGAATGTTTGTGTTTTTCCTGTATCTTTGAACATGCAATTTCAGCTGAATATGGTTTACATAATTTATTAGCTTGATTCTTTGTTTAGTTGCCCTGTGGAAGGGGGTCAACAAACACAATTGTAATGGCTCCTGAGGAATTTCTTTGACAGTTGAATAGTTCCAGTGGCACAAACCATTCTTTTATCCCTTGAGTCCTCCTACTCTGTGTTTCCAGTGTACAAGGAACACAGTTCCTTTACTTCTGGGATTCAGCTATTCTGTTTTCTGGAGCAACTTTATTCCGTAGCAGATTTCTGCTTTTAATTAAACATTTTCAGCCTACACATGAAGGAAGACTAATTGACTGTCCTTCCCTTTCCATTTACACTTCCTAATGGATGTATATTCAGCAAAAGAAGCTTACATTATATTTTTAAAATTGAATTCAATGGCAGAGTGTGGTTATACCATACAAAGTGGTAACATTTAATTTCTGAGGAGATGAAAAAAAAATACAAGAAATATAGGCATGAATGGATTAATTAGTGAATCTGATCAAATACTGAATATTTCCTATTCTCCATAGAACTATAACTAGGTGTGGCTGTACTCAATACATGTATTAATAGCCTGTGTTAGTTGGTCTGGGGACATCAAGATGTCAGTGTAGGCAGTTTAGTGTGCAGCTGTGTTTTAAAATGTAAGTTATATGCTAAAATGTATAAGGGTGAAGTATCATATGGAAAATATTAAAAGCCTTTATAGAAACATATGATGCTGTATCATTTAGAATAATTCTTTGAGCTAGTTATCTTGTGGAAAAAATTACTCGTGCAAGTAAAAGAAATTAAAATGGAAAGGCTAGAATTGTTTCCTTAGACAAGAAAGGAAAAGCTGCCATAAAACTGTAAAAAAGGTTTCAGAGAGAATAGTGCAACAAGGGCACATTCATGGCAATTCAAGGAAGCAAATTCAAAACTGATGAAAAGAAATAGCAACAGAATGTGTGGTTAGACTGGGAACTCCACCATAATAAGTCAAGGAGAGCAGGAATTGAGTGAGAGTCAAAAAAGGAATGGAATGTTTTATATAGATGAAAAATGAATTTTCTGAACTGGTTTTAGTAACTGTAAAAGTTCTGTTTGTTCTGTTCCATGCTCCAGACATTATTTACAATTTTGTATGAAAGAGTAAATGGATGAAAAGATCCTGGGAGCATGAACCTTGCCCAGGACATGGCACTGCTATCTGTATGCCCAGTTACTGTTTTTTCTCTTTGCATGTCAACCTTCTGGATGTATTCTTTGCTAAACAGAGGTTGAGGTTGAAAGGGTGGCTAGATGACACTTTTTTCCTATTAGCTCCTAACTTAGGTTATGACACTATGCTGGGAGGTGGGAAGCATAAGTTTGAATCCTCTCAGTCTAATTAGTGGATTTCCCTAATTGTTTGGTAGTTTCTCTAACTTTTTTTTACTTTATACTAGGCAGAAAACATTCCTCTTCTATAGAAAATATTTTAAATCTGTTAAAGTTTCTGAAACTCTATCTTCAGCAGGAGTGGACTTCAGGTTTGGTGAATGAAAGGCCTCTCTACTCTTGATTCAAATATCTGAGTACAAAACAGGAAGAAAAAATCAGAGAGTAAACAATTCCTAAGTTTAGATTCTGTCTTGGGGCTGAGACAGAAGAGCAGATGCTGCGCATACCACTGTGGGTGTCCAGAGCTAGGACATCTCGCCGGCACACAGTTATCCCATATACACTTTTACCCGGAATTTTGGACCAACCTGCTCTATGAGGTGCCAGTGACTGTAAATGTTAGGATACAGATCTACTGGATTTTGGGTCCAATCCTCCATTTCAAAGTCACCTGCTAAGTATATACTGCAATAAGACTGAATGTAGCATTTTGCCCTTCATATACTATGACACGAAAAGCACATATGAAACCAAAGTCATAAATCTTTTCCTCTTAATCAAAATCAAAATAAGGCGAAGTCTTGATATGGGATCTGATCCAAGTTTCAACACACTTACTGACAGTCATTCATTTATTTCAGAGACTGTTGTAGCACCTATGGATACATTAAATCCATAGTTCAACATCTTTTAATTTAAAATTAATTATTTTTAGTAGCAATTTTTAATGGCAACAAAAGTGATTAAAGAGTTGAATGATCTCAATAGATCTTTAATTGCTAGGCTTTGTGCAGCACAGACAAGACAGCAATGAAAAGAATAGAATCCCAATTTACTTTATCTTACTGACTTTTCCAAGAAGATTTTTTTTTTAAAAGTTAGCTTTGAACAATGAACATTATAACTCTCAGATATAAAATGCCTTCAATCAGACACTTTAGTTTACAACAGTGGGATCTTTTATGTAATTGCCTTCATACCTGAGCTAATTTTTTTCTCAAATAATAATATTCCTTAATGGCTGGGGTTATACTTCAAGCACAAATAAAAATACTGGACACAAATAAAAATGAGAAAAGGAACAAAAGCGATGGAAAAGAAACCAAACATCAAATTAATCAAACAACTCTGTGAATAAAATAAAAGCTCCATTTGGGAGTTTGCACATTTCTGCAGCCTCAGGGCTGCAGTATACATTTCTTTCAACACTGTTTATGTGAAAAATAGCATTGACATAATGTAATTGGTACAGTAAGGTAGCTCTTACACAGTTTTGTGTGATCACTTAATCTTTAAGACATAAAATGGAAAGCTTTAGGTATTCTATTTGGACAATCCTGGTGCATATGATAAACCATTTTTTTTCATATAGACTTGGGTGTCTGTCTGTGATCACCCAAAATTACCAGCATGTTGTGAGCCTCTGTCTGGGAATGAGCACCTTGCAGGTTCAGCAAGAGCAAGGTGGGCTGAGCATGTGACCAAGATTTGCAGTCCAATTTCAGGGATTCTAGATGTTCATTAGCTCAGCAGAAAGCCAAGTAGAGAAAAAAAGTCCATGCCAAAATTTTGCTCTTTGGTACTGAATACTAAGAAAGTAATGGTATCTTTATGAGGAGCTTACTATCCAGTTAATTTTGGATTTCTGTTTCAAATTGAAATGTTATTGAAGAAAGTGGTATGTTCAAAGACAAGAAAAGTGGAGCAAGGTTGTTGGTTTTGTTTTATTTTTTTAAATTTAATTCTCTGAATAACAGCCCTCACCTTTCTTCATATCGCCCCCCCCCCCCCAAAAAAAAAAAAAAAT